>OX459106.1:15086272-15523772 GCA_949775045.1 Metridium senile | reverse complement strand
AACAACCTGAGCGGAAGTCATCTTCAGAGATCATCATGTTGATGATAATGGTTGATGATGATGTTGATGACAATTGTGATGGTAAATATGGTAATGATGTTGTCATGAGTAAATGATGATGGTGATAAATAGTGATTAAGATTATAAGATTGACCTGCTACAATCAGCCCTACGGCTTGTCCAGCATACAGTACATCACCACTGCAAAACACTTCTTCCTTGTCTCCATCATTGAAAGAGTTCTCTCCTTTAGATGGAATATTTGAAGCTGTGAGAAAATCTACAACTCCTGGCATTTTCTGGAAAGAACAAAAGACAAACAGGTCAAAAATCTACAACTCCTGTCATTTTCTGGAAAGAACAAAACACAAACAGGTCAAAAATCTACAACTCCTTGCATTTTCTGGAAAGAACAAAACACAAACAGGTCAAAAATCTACAACTCCTGGCATTTTCTGGAAAGAACATAAACAGGTCAAAAATCTACAAGTCCTGGCATTTTCTGGTAAGAACAAAACACAAACAGGTCAATACTGCAACTAGACACAAACAGAGAAAAATCGGCTTTGTTTTGCTTCCACCCAATACCACAGTTTCACATTATCTAAAAACCTTGTTTGACAAAGGCGTATTTGCACAGGCTAAGCCTCGTTTTGTTGTCAAAATATTCACAAATCACAAGCCAAGCACAAATTTTTTTTATTGCTTAACAAAAGAAAACATAATTTTGAATTTACTCTGAATTGAGGCTATTATATCCATTTACAAATGTGCCTTTTGTGAAATAGTACAGCGGTGCTAGATAACATGAAACTGGTCTATTCAAATCCTTTTGGAATAAGATTCTTTGTCTTATTTTCAATATAATGTGGAAATTTTTTTTTTACATGTTGTGAGGTAAAGAAAAACATTTCTATTACTCAAGTATGTTTATTAAGGCCTGGGTCAGACGCCATTTTAGCTAAAATCACTATTTCTAATTTTTCAACCGTTCCTTTAAAATTGTTGTCATGTAACTTGACCAAATGTTTAGTTTTAATGAGTTTTTGCAATTTTTGCTTGTTGAATGGCATTTGGGTGGTCACGTGACCATACATGAGGTTTAGTATTTATCAAATATTCAATGCAAAATGGGGTGACTTATAGAGAAACAAAATAAAACCATTAAAACTATGTCATTAGAGGACTTTCATAAATAGCTTTTGACGTAGGCTTAGATTGGTTGTCCATCTTTGGTTCTTTAGGAGATATTTGGCAAAAGCTATTTATGAAAGTCCTCTAATGACTTAATTTTTATTTCATTTTGTTTCTCTATTTACCCCATTTTGCATTGAATATTTGATAAATACTAAACCTCATGTATGGTCACGTGACCACCCAAATGCCATTCAACAAGCAAAAATTGCAAAAACTCATTAAAACTAAACATTTGGTCAAGTTACATGACAACATTTTTAAAGGAATGGTTGAAAAATTAGAAATAGTGATTTTAGCTAAAAATTAATGGCGTCTGACCCAGGCCTTAACATGCTTGAGTAGACAGTATAACTAGTACTCACCAAAGCCTCACTGGCATCAATTTTATCAATTTTACAGCTTCCCTGTATAATGCATTACAAAAGATAGGTTAAAAAGATATATCAAAATAACCCTTATCAGATATCAGAATGCAATCTACTTACCTGTGAAGCAAGAACAAATGCAGCATGTAGCTCCCCACCCTGGGAGGGAATGTCATTTATGTAAACAGCTTCACCTGAAGTCTGAAAAAAAAAAAAATTACAACATGTAACTAATAAACAATCGACCCTTTAAGTTCTGTATGCAAATTGCACATTTCAGACCACATGACATTCCCTTGAGAGTTGTTCTTTTATATCAAGTATGAAAATATTTATGCATAACAAATGATTAAATTCAAAGGGAATGAACACATGGTTTGAAGTGGGTAAATAAACATTGAAGCTGAATGGGTCTATTATGTGACAATACGACAGAAGTCTTATTAATAATAAATATGTAAACCTAAACCGTTGTATGACCAACATAACAGAAGTCTTATAACAAACATGTAATTATGCTAAATTGTTGTGTGACCACTATGACAGAATATATTCTGAAAAATAATATTACAACATGATCCAGCTGTGTGACTGCTGTGACAAGAGTGTTGCGTTACCTGTAGTTTAGCAGCAAGCTTTGTCATTGGCTGAGTCAGTGGATACAAGTCAGGGTTTGAATCATAGTCTTGTTTTCCTGATGATACTGGACGGATAAAGGGCGTGGCTACTGATTTGACACGTGACGAAGCCTTGTCACCAAGCAGGGTAATATAATACTGAAGATAGAACAAGATATGTCGAAGGACAGTTGTTATTATCATTATTTGTATCATTAACATAATTATCATCATTATTATCAACAGCATGATCAACACTGATAACATAATCATTATCACTATCATCAATACCACTACCACCACCATCATCATCACATCATCATCATCATCATCGACATCATTACCACCACCACCATCATTACCATCACTGCTACAAACATCATCACCATCACCACCATCATCATCACTGCTACAAACATCATCATCATCACCACCATCATCATCATCATGATCATCACCACCATCTTTACCACCATCATTACCACCACCTTTGTCATTACAATTAATATCATCATCATCACTGTAACTGTATCATCATCATCATTATCACTGTAACTGTATCATCATCATTATCACTGTAACTGTATCGTCATCATTATCACTGTAACTGTATTGTCATCATCATCACTGTAACTGTATCGTCATCATTATCACTGTAACTGTATCGTCATCATTATCACTGTAACTGTATCGTCATCATTATCACTGTAACTGTATCGTCATCATTATCACTGTAACTGTATCGTCATCATTATCACTGTAACTGTATTGTCATCATTATCACTGTAACTGTATCGTCATCATTATCACTGTAACTGTATTGTCATCATTATCACTGTAACTGTATCGTCATCATTATCACTGTAACTGTATCATCATCATTATCACTGTAACTGTATCGTCATCATTATCACTGTAACTGTATTGTCATCATTATCACTGTAACTGTATCGTCATCATTATCACTGTAACTGTATTGTCATCATTATCACTGTAACTGTATCGTCATCATTATCACTGTAACTGTATTGTCATCATTATCACTGTAACTGTATCGTCATCATTATCACTGTAACTGTATTGTCATCATTATCACTGTAACTGTATCGTCATCATTATCACTGTAACTGTATCATCATCATTATCACTGTAACTGTATCGTCATCATTATCACTGTAACTGTATTGTCATCATTATCACTGTAACTGTATCGTCATCATTATCACTGTAACTGTATTGTCATCATTATCACTGTAACTGTATCGTCATCATTATCACTGTAACTGTATTGTCATCATTATCACTGTAACTGTATCATCATCATTTAATCACTGTAACTGTATCGTCATCATTATCACTGTAACTGTATTGTCATCATTATCACTGTAACTGTATCGTCATCATTATCACTGTAACTGTATCGTCATCATTATCACTGTAACTGTATCGTCATCATTATCACTGTAACTGTATTGTCATCATTATCACTGTAACTGTATCGTCATCATTATCACTGTAACTGTATTGTCATCATTATCACTGTAACTGTATCGTCATCATTATCACTGTAACTGTATCATCATCATTATCACTGTAACTGTATCGTCATCATTATCACTGTAACTGTATTGTCATCATTATCACTGTAACTGTATCGTCATCATTATCACTGTAACTGTATTGTCATCATTATCACTGTAACTGTATCGTCATCATTATCACTGTAACTGTATTGTCATCATTATCACTGTAACTGTATCGTCATCATTATCACTGTAACTGTATCATCATCATTATCACTGTAACTGTATCGTCATCATTATCACTGTAACTGTATTGTCATCATTATCACTGTAACTGTATCGTCATCATTATCACTGTAACTGTATTGTCATCATTATCACTGTAACTGTATTGTCATCATTATCACTGTAACTGTATCGTCATCATTATCACTGTAACTGTATTGTCATCATTATCACTGTAACTGTATTGTCATCATTATCACTGTAACTGTATCGTCATCATTATCACTGTAACTGTATTGTCATCATTATCACTGTAACTGTATTGTCATCATTATCACTGTAACTGTATCATCATCATTATCACTGTAACTGTATTGTCATCATTATCACTGTAACTGTATCATCATCATCATCACTGTAACTGTATCATCATCATCATCACTGTAACTGTATCATCATCATCATCACTGTAACTGTATCGTCATCATCATCACTGTAACTGTATCATCATCATCATCACTGTAACTGTATCGTCATCATTATCACTGTAACTGTATCGTCATCATTATCACTGTAACTGTATTGTGATCATCATTATCACTGTAACTGTATCATCATCATCATCACTGTAACTGTATTGTCATCATTATCACTGTAACTGTATCGTCGTCATTATTACTGTAACTGTATCGTCATCATTATCACTGTAACTGTATCGTCATCATTATCACTGTAACTGTATCGTCATCATCATCACTGTAACTGTATCGTCATCATCATCACTGTAACTGTATCGTCATCATTATCACTGTAACTGTATCATCATCATTATCACTGTAACTGTATTGTCATCATTATCACTGTAACTGTATCATCATCATTATCACTGTAACTGTATTGTCATCATTATCACTGTAACTGTATCGTCATCATTATCACTGTAACTGTATCGTCATCATTATCACTGTAACTGTATCGTCATCATTATCACTGTAACTGTATTGTCATCATTATCACTGTAACTGTATCATCATCATCATCACTGTAACTGTATTGTCATCATTATCACTGTAACTGTATCGTCGTCATTATCACTGTAACTGTATCGTCATCATTATCACTGTAACTGTATCGTCATCATCATCACTGTAACTGTATCGTCATCATCATCACTGTAACTGTATCGTCATCATTATCACTGTAACTGTATCATCATCATTATCACTGTAACTGTATTGTCATCATTATCACTGTAACTGTATCGTCATCATCATCACTGTAACTGTATCGTCATCATTATCACTGTAACTGTATCGTCATCATCATCACTGTAACTGTATCGTCATCATTATCACTGTAACTGTATCGTCATCATTATCACTGTAACTGTATCGTCATCATCATCACTGTAACTGTATCATCATCATCATCACTGTAACTGTATCGTCGTCATTATCACTGTAACTGTATCGTCATCATTATCACTGTAACTGTATCGTCATCATTATCACTGTAACTGTATCGTCATCATTATCACTGTAACTGTATCGTCATCATTATCACTGTAACTGTATCGTCATCATTATCACTGTAACTGTATCGTCATCATTATCACTGTAACTGTATCGTCATCATTATCACTGTAACTGTATCGTCATCATTATCACTGTAACTGTATCGTCATCATTATCATATCTTTCACTATCAAAAACAGACTGGATACCTTGTAAAATAAGCTCAGTCCCAGGCTTTTTCTGTAAGCTACACTAGCACTGGCCTTTGGGGAGTCTGGGACTAGTTCTTTATCCAGTATTGCAAGGGCTCCTTTAAACAAACAAGCGATTTAGCATAATAGAATACCCTGTCACTATAGCAACTCAGTTGGCATGGTAACTAATTCTACCTTGTAAAGTGTTGATATCAGTTAGAGACTTTTTCTCTAGATATGCCTCTGTCTTGGAAGCGTGCATCTGAAATATCAGAATGTTGTTATACTCTACAAATTATACAACACAATACTGTAGAATTTAATTATACAACACAATTAATATTATAGAATTTGATTGAGAAGATATGACAATGCAAGAAAGGAAATAATGTTATTCTAAGGTGTTGACAGGAAACAATGGCTTGACGTTAATATGAATATATGTTTGGGTTAAACACTTACTGCATAAGGTCCAATACCTCCATACACAATACGAAATTCTGTCCCTGTCATTGTTGAAGTATCTAAGATAGTAGCAAATCCAGCATTGACGTATGCATGGGCATTCTAAACATCAAACACACAATATTAATCAACCAATAGGAACTGAGAACAACCTACCAACAATAATCATCTACCAGTAAAACTGAGAACAACCCACTAACCATAATCATCTACCAGTAAAAACTGAGAACAACCTGTCAATCAATTGATATCATCCAATCAAAGTCGCTTACAATGGTAATATGCCAATTAAGTGTTAGTCTCACTTGTAAGCAGTAGTGAGAGTAGGGATGATGAGTACTTACTTGTGCTCTCGGCATGATCTTAAATGTGCGTACTATCACATCTTCAGATGACTGAGAAGGCTTTGGGACCAACACCATAACAATGACCTGAATTGAATAACAAACAAATGTATAGTTTGTATAAAGAACAACATTGTAATTTTTCACTAACACGTACTGCCCTGCCAATGTGGTTTGCCATTTTGAACTGAAAATGAAGTTACCATTTTGGCACAGCTGATGGATTTAAGGTAGGTGGGGTCACATGTATGACCTCTAGCTTCAAAGGGCCTATTCACTGAATGGTTCACAGACTAAGCATAATGATTGGCTTGTCTTTCTTATTAAAATAGTACTCACATGACTTGTTCAATTGACCAAATGATAATGTGACATTCAGCGTTGTTTAGTCATTTAAAAAACTGAATTCTGATTGGCTAAATGCTTAACATCGCTGCATATCCTACATGCCATAAGATCATTTCAGTTGTTTGAACAATTCATATGAGTAGTTCAAATAACAAAGAGGAGTTGATCATTTTTTTTGGACTGTGAATGGTTCAGTGAATTCAGTAGTATTATCACATTTATTCTGTTGTAATCGATCACTGCAGTTGCCATTTTCACTTCTGTTTTAACTGGTATTGTTGTTGTTTTACTTCTGTTTTAACTGGTATTGTTGTTGTTTTACTTCTGTTGTTGTTGTGGGTACTGTATTCAATTACCTTAGCCTTCATGTCCAAACCCAGGAATTTCATCAGGCTGTACTCATAAGGTTTGCCAGTTTTTGCATCAACTGTAACAACAAAATAGCATTTTACATTGACAGCTGATCAGCTATAATCATTATCAACATTGTCTTATGATTATCAGCATTTTCATCATCATCATCATCATCATGCATAAGCTTTATTAAAGTGTACTTGTCTAGACGTCAAGCCTCTGGTGACTAGGCTATTCTAGCACCTGAATGACACTAATAATCGTCATCACCACAACAAACCATTATTGCCATCATCATCATCACCACCACACAGCATTATTATCATCATCACTGTCATCATCATCATAACATTTACCAACTATGACGGTGCTTCCAATAGTCTCCAGGATGGTAAAGATGTCTGAAGGGAAGTCAGGGTGATTATGTGTCAGCATTAGGTTACCAGCAACACTAGCAACCTACAGACGAACATACATTCATTGATATTAGATATGTAACAACGTTAACACTGCAGTTACAAACAGGGCCCAGTTGTTCAAAGCCAGTTTAGTGCTAATCCTGGGTTAACTCTATAGGTTTTCTTTAGAGTTAACCCAGGATTAGCGTTAATCTAGCTTTGGACAACCGGCCCCTGAAGAACATACATTCATTACTATTAGATGTATAACTTATTAACAACACAGTTACAAACAGAAAACAAAATAAAAAACAATAGAGTAAACAGACAACAAATAATGTTAACTTCAGCTTACATTTCTGACTTGTACATTAGCGACCTAGAAACAGATAAAACAAGCTAGATGTGTTATGTTTATCGGTGATAAAATGAACATTAATAAATATATTGATAACAGCAATAAATATATAAATAAAACTGTCAAAAATTAAAACAAATTATAAAAAAACTGTCAAAAATACTAGGGCAATAATCCATAATTGAGCATGCAATACAATACCTTGCGCACATGGTCTGCCAACACACTGTATGGCTTGTATGATGGCCCATTCTTATCCAATGCTTCAATCAGAGAACTTAACGATACTGCACCACCTACTGTAAGACAGTCAGACACCATCTACAGACAGACAGACAGTAAGTTAGATGCCATCTTTAGACAGACAGACAGACACAGACAGACACACAGATAGACAGACAGACAGACAGACACCAAACAGACACCAGACAGACAGACAGACAGACAGACACACACACACACACCAGACAGACAGACAGACACCAGACAGACACCGGACAACAGACACCGGACAGACAGACACTGGACAGACAGACACCAGACAGACAGACACCGGACAGACAGACACTGGATAGACAGACACCGGACAGACAGACACCGGACAGACTGACACCGGACAACCAGACACCAGACAGACAGATAGACAGGCAGACAGACAGACACCAGACAGACACCCACCAGACAGACACCCACCAGACAGACAGACACCAGACAGACACTGGACAGACACCAGACAAACAGACAGACAGGCACACACCAGACAGACAGACACCGGACATACATACAAACAGACATACATACAAACAGACAGACACCAGACAGACACTGGACAGACAGACACCAGACAGACATACACAATCTTAAGATGGACAGGCAGTCAGACACATCAGACAGACAGAGAGATAGTCAGACACCATTTACATACAGACAGACTGGCACCATCTGCCGAAAGAAAGACAGAAATATAGATGTATTACACATGTATTAAAATTTTATGCAGGCAACACTGTTTTTTTAATCTTATAGGAACCTTTAGTAACCCTAATGACAGAGGAAACCTTGGCTCAACCTCTTTCTCATCTATGGCATTACAGTTTTTCCTAGTCATGTAACACAGCAAACCCAAAAGAATAAAGAAAGTAGAACGGAAGGGGTCAAGACTAGTTTTAGACAACAAATGAACATACCTTGACATCCTTCATGGCAGCAATACCATTGACATCAATGAAAACATCAAATGGACCATCATCATAGATTCCTACAGTGACAATCATGAATAAATAAATGCATGAATAAATGCATGTTTAAATGCATGAATCAATGGATCAATGAATAAATTCATGAATAAATGGATGGATGATTAAATGGATCAATGAATAAATTCATGAATAAATGCATGAATAAATGGATCAATGAACAAATGCATGTTTAAATGCATGAATCAATTGATCAATGAATAAATTCATGAATAAATGGATGGATGATTAAATGGATCAATGAATAAATGCATGAATAAATGGATGGATGATTAAATGGATCAATGAATAAATGGATGGATGAATAAATGGATCAATGAATAAATGGATGGATGAATAAATGGATGGATGACTAAATGGATCAATGAATAAATGCATGAATAAATGGATGGATGATTAAATGGATGGATGAATAAATGGATGGATGATTAAATGGATGGATGAATAAATGGATGGATGACTAAATGGATCAATGAATAAATGGATGGATGAATAAATGGATGGATGACTAAATGGATCAATGAATAAATGGATGGATGACTAAATGGATTAATAAATGGATGGATGGGTGGACAAACGTATGGTTGCATGGATGAATGAACACATGAATAAATGGATGAATGGAAGAATCAATAGAAGAGTGAATGATTAATAAACTGAATAAATAAATGAAATATGTGTTCATAGAAGAATGGATGCCTTTGATGAATAAATGAATGAATAGATGAATTAATGGATAAATGAATGGATGAATAAATGAATGGATAAATGAATGGATGGATGAATAAATGAATTAATGGATAAATGAATGGATGAATAAATAAATGAATGAATGGATGGATGGATGGATAAATGGATGAATGGATGAGTAAATGAAAGAATGAATGGATGGATGAATGAAAAAGGAAATTTTACTGAAATTTTACTGCAAATATTTTCCCACTCAGTCAATAAGTACTTAATATGATTGTACAAGGTACCTTTGCCAGTATTTCCTCCAACAATCCTAGTCTTTTTATCGCTGTATTTAGCCAGCAGTGTGTACAAGTCTTGAAGTGTGGTTGGATTGAACCATAAACTGCTGGTTTCATTTGATGGGCCTGAAGTTATGGTGCACTTTCTAGTACACCCCAACCCATTGCACTGTCCCTTGCACTGTTTGGATAACTCCTATTGATAAGAAATACACAATGGAACTGCTTAAGGACAAGGTATTTAGACTTGATGGAATCAACTAACTAATTGGGGAAACTCACTCACACTCACTACCTCTACGTTTTTAATATTTTGCACACAACTCGGCTCACATGTTCATTTTTGCTGAGGAAGGAAAACCAGATAACCAGGAGAAAAACCCTCGTGGCATAGGAGAGAAGAACACACCAAACAAACTCAACTCACATATAATCCATGCCCGCGCCGGGACTCAAACCTGGACTACAGCGGTGAGAGGCCTGCTCTCTCACCACTAGGCCACCCATGCCACCCATCTATTTTATATTCTATAACAACTGCTCACTGTGGCACTTCTGTAAAGTTCACTAACACTCACAACCACTACATTCAATATTTAAAGTTCACTGCTCACATGTTGATTTTTGTGGAAGGAGAAAAAGCAGATAACCCTGAGAAAAACCATTGTGGCATGGGATAAAACATCACATCAAGCAAACCCTGTTTACTTGTCGCCCAAGCCAGGAATTGAACCCAGGTTACAGTGGTTAAAGGCCATCGTTCTCACTGCAAGAACACCTATGCCACAGTGTTGTAAAAGAACAAATGTCCCAACAATTTTGAACATGATTGTTGTGCTTTTGCTATACCTAAACAATAATTATTCATTTATTGGCGACAGAATCTATTACCTCAATGTCAACTGGATTGGAGTCTTTTGCAAAGCTCTTCATGGCGTCAAGGATTGGACGATAACCTTAAACATATCAACACATATAAATTAGTATATTGTAAGTCTGTACCCAGCATGCATTGTACTAAACAATTACCTGTACAGCGACAAATGTTGCCATCAAAATGATCTTCAATGTCTTGTTTGCTTAACGATGGATTACTCTTCAGTAATCTGTGTTTAGAAATGATTACAACCATTATCATCATCATCATCATTAATATACATAATATCAGTTTATCCAGATTTTCACATTATCACAATCATCTTTATGGTCATTGTAACCACTGCCATTATCATCGTTATCATCTTTGTTATCATCATCACAATCATCATCATCATCACAATCATCATAATTATTACCATCATCATCATCATCATCATTATCACCATCATCATGATGGTCATTGTAACAATTATTATCATCATCATCTAGTTTTTTTTATATTTAGGTGAGCATCTCCTTATAAAACCTGCGTAATATAAGTAATAAATTATTATTAAATTATTATTATTATATTATATTTTATATCATATTATAATCACCATCATCATGATGGTCATTGTAATGATTATCATCATCATGCATCATCATCATCACCATATTCTTCATCATTGTCTAGATTTTTGATCATATTATCACCATCATGATTTATCACCATCATGATGATGATCATTGTGACCACCAATATCCTCCTCCTCCACCTCATCATCATCACCACCACCATATTCTTCATCATCATCATCATCTATAACACATTATAGTATACTTACCCATACATGTTCATGACCATTCCAGGTGAGCAATAGCCACACTGGCTGCCATTATGCTCTGCCAGGCGCTCTTGGATTGGATGAAAACCATTCTCTTGACTGAAAAACAACATTACTTACATAAAGAACAGGTTCCCATTTAAATCTGTACTTTCCCATTTAAATCTGTACTTATGCAAATTTTGTGGATGTGTGCTAAACACACAGTCCCGGCTCGGGCATGGATTATATGTGAGTTGAGTTTGTTTGATGTGTTCTTCTCTCCTATGCCACAAGGGTTTTTCTCCGGGTTATCCGGTTTTCCTCCCTCCACAAAAATGAACATGTGAGCTGCGTTGTGTGCAAAATAATTAACGTAGAGGTAGTGAGTGTGTGTCTGAGTCTCCCCAATTAGCCACTGGCTAAATACATTGAGACGTTAAAAAAGTGATTTTTTTAAATTTTTATTTTTTTTACACAGATCAACCAATCAGAGTATATTATTATTTCTGAAGTGAACTTTTCTGATTGGTTGAATTGGTTGATGTGTGTTTACAATTTGCATAAGTACAGATTTAAATAGGAAAGTACAGATTTAAATGGGAAAGTACAGATTTAAATGGGAAAGTACAGATTTAAATGGGAAAGTACAGATTTAAATTGGAACCTGTTAAAGTCACATTTTATCTCAACTCATTACGATATAAAATATTCCTGGTGAATTATGTTGTCTCATGTACTTATGAAATTCATATTTCAATTGTAATACTGTTTGCTTGGTGTAATGCCTTTTAATTCCTTCAGCAACTGTTAATACCTGTTTTTGTGCATTTATTTATTCATATTTCAATTTCAAAGCTGTTTCCATGGTTACCTTCCAATTCCTTCAACAGTTGTGACTGTGATTCCATCAGCTCCACAGATTGGAAACAAACACTATGAAAATATGTATAATGCATTCATTTATCTTTATTTAGTAGGTATTCATTAATCTAGTCAATGAGTCAGTCAGTCAGTCAGTCAGTCAGTCAGTCAGTCAGTCAGTCAGTCAGTCATTGTTTTGTTTAATGCTTACAGAGTTGACAGACAATGTTGATGTCTCCTTTGTCTCTGGATCTGTGCGAGTAATGACCACTGTACAGCTCCCACACCCTCCTTCACGACACATGACCTTTGTACCTTTGAATAACAAACAAAAAAATAAATATATGAAAGGATGGATTAATAAATGAATAAGCAAATGAACATGGGGATATATTTGCATGCTAAAATAGTTAGCATAGAGGTAGTCAGTGTGAGTCTGATTCTCCCCAAATAGCATGGCACTAATTGTGTCTGGCAATAAGATGGAGACATTATTATATATTGTAGAAAATAAGGCATTTAGATTTGATGTTACTGAAGACTTTTATTTAAACGTTTTCGACTAGATAGTCATCACCAGGAAATGGTATAAATTACATGAAATTATCTTGTTTTAAAGGTTCATGTAATTCCCAAAGGAAAAAGCTTTGCATGGTACATATTATACATTATTATGCATCTATAACAATTGCTACAACAATTGCAAAACAAAAGATTATGCACGGTCATGCTTGAAAAAAAGTGTACAAAAACATACAACAAAGGGCTTCCTAACCATTCCCCTCTACTAACTATGATTACAACAAACAGCACCATACCAGTTAGATGTGGTTGTTGTCTTATCCATTCATTCAGGCTCATCCCAGGGTCAGGATTTGACACTGTGTATTTCACACCATTCACTTCAAAGGTCACTTCTTTCACAGAATTCTTAAGGGACCAAAACTCAATGGGGCTGCTGCACACATTGCAGACACCTGTGTAGACCCCGCTGGATAATGGCCCATTCTCTGCAGTCAGCCTTGTGGCAATAAACAGAACAACATCATGCATAAATTTTTGGACTTTTTTAATGCATTTAGAGATGAAAATCCCCGGGGGGACTCCCTTATATCGTAGGGCGGGGGTGCTCGTTGTATCTTTTAGGGGTCAAATTCAGGGGTTTGGTATCGTTTAGGGTGTCTAAAAGCTTTTCGGGCCACCAAATTCAAAGCTGGTATCTTTTAGGGAATTTTTAAATGAGATTTATGACAATGCTTTCAAAAACTTTACAAGCAGAAGGTGTTCAAAGTTTACGTCTTTGGGACTATTTAAAAAACAAAATAACTATAAATTTGTCCAATTTTAGCTGGTATCTCTTAGGGGTAAAATATCTTGTTGCCACGCCCACCTTTGTAAGACTAGTGTATCTTTTAGGGGTCATTTTTTAAATTTCCGACGAGCACCCCCGCACTTTTCCGGCCGGAGTCCCCCCCCGGGTGAAAATCATTTTGGTATTTCTTGTAGTATTTGATATTACTTCTGGTGTTTACGAAATGCAACTGTCTGAGGCTCACTTGTGATTGGCCAGAACACAATACACATTCCATACATATTTCTAAACCAAGTTCAAATGTTGCATCTTACATGTAGTGAATCTAAATGAATTGACAATTAAACAATAGGTTTTTCTCATTTGCATTAATATTTAGAACTAGGCCTTGATGTTTACTTTAATTGTGGATTCCATAGAGTGCATTCAGTAAAAGCGTGAAACACTAATTACTAAATTGTGCAAAATAGTGCTAGTTGAACAATAGAAAACAATAGAATTAGCATAAAATAGTACAAAATAATATTACTAGTGTTTCACGCTTTTACTAAATACACTCTATGACACAAATTAATACAAAATTAATTATTAAAGGATACATATAGAATTATAGAAATACAGCAAATGCAGCAAATGCCATGCAGTTAAACCATGAAATGCAATCTAAGAAAGTACTAACAAATAGTGACTATTTTGTCACTATCACTCAACCAGAACATCTTGAGACAAAAGAGCAATACACAAGAAACCTCATTATCCTTTGTTTTATCTCACTAAATAGTGACTATTTGTTAGAATTTACTTGATATTATTTCATGGTTTAACTGCATTTGCTCTACAAATACAAATACTAATAGTCACTGACAAACGTGGACAATTTACCGGCCTAACATAATTTAATAACTTAGAGAGCACTAATTAGCAATCATTGGTGCAAAATTGATTTTGGTCAGTCTAATTTAATATCAAGGAAATGGGAGCTCGAGGATTCTTGATCTAGAGTTTGAAGATCATATTACAATGATCTCATTTCTCAATACAACAAGTTTTCAAACATAAAATACGATATTTTCTAGATTATCAAGGCTAAATCTTCACATTGCAAAAATATTAACAAGAAAGTGAATTCTTTTGTACCTTGTTTGGCAGTTTTTGCACTCCAACCCTGTTCTCTGATATTGCACATCCACCATTTTTTGTTTGGCTAACACAGGAAACCCGACAGCAACATGCATCAGTCACGCTAATTTTAACCTCGTTTTGAGGGCATATCGGGGTAAGCAGGTAATAAGCTGAGTAACGTGACTATGGTTGTCCATTCGTTTCAAAATTGGGGCCTGCTGTACGCGTTTTTTCTCCCCACGTAAAAACGCGTATATATGCGTCTTTTTGCGTGTATAAGCGATATTTTGTGGCACACTTCGATAAATTTAGCGACCGCGTATTCTTCGTTTGCAATAGACGTCACTACCAAACCGAAATATTTTTTTTATCTCGTAATAAAACGTGCACTATATATGTTATAGTCTACTGTTTTGAAAAGACATTTCTAAAGTTTGGGTTTATAAAAGTCTTTGGTTCCCGAGATATTCAAGTTAGAATTGTGTCACGCAATGCCGGTCACGTATCCGAATCGGGAGATAAAAATCAAGAATAATTTGTGTTTTTTGAAAAAAATTGGTTCGTAAAGACTTTTAGCATATAATTCAAGTATATTTTAACAAAATCTTTTTAAAAATGATTCAGTTTCCCTTCTTATTAGACCTTTGAAGTTTTGTGTTTTTTTATCTTACAAAAGAAAGCAATAAGAATCATAACACATTCCAAGTATGATGATCATACAAATCCTCTCTTTAATAAATTAAGTATATTAAAACTTGAGGACCTCATCTATTATTACAATGCAATGTTTATGCATGATTATCACAACAGCAAACTACCAAAGCTATTTGACTCATTTTTTATTCAGATTTCTAAGATTCATAAATATAATACAAGACTTGCATCTAAATCATCAATCTCTCTCCCTTATGCAAGAACTAACTATGGGAAATTTAATATAAGATTCAACGGGGCAAAGGTGTGGAATTCAATAGATGAGGAACTTAAAAATCTTAGCAAAACATTGTTCAAGAAAAAATTGAAAGACGCTTTGCTAAGACATTATAATGATGATACGGCTATATAAGTATTTTATTCTGAATTTGATTATCTCTGACAAATGCATGAAACCTTCATATCTTGCAAATATCTTACAAATTATATACAACATATACCATCGATAAACAATCCTAAAACAAGTTTTCGTTTGTTTCCTCTTTTTTTGTTAAATTACTTCACTTTTAATTAAATATGTACTTATTGATATATTTATTCTTTTTTTCTCCTTAAAACGTCAAACTTCCATGACTTAATTTGTTTAAATAACTAGGAATATGCCAGCTGTCTCGACTAGTCCAAAGCTACTACAGCTGGCATGTACCACAAAAACAGTGTATACTATCATATTATTATTATTGTTATTGTAAAATATTGGTACTAAATAAAGATTGATTGATTGATTGATTGATTGATTGTCCGCCATCGTGGAGGATATGAGATGTCCTCCAGCATGGCCGATCCATACATTTTTACCAAATATCGCACAACTTTGATCGCGAATAATTCTGCATCCAAATACTCTACAGATTCCACAATCGATCAACATACTCAGTTTTGAATGCTCTAAAAGAATATAAATGCCATTTTTCAATACGACTAAGAATTAAGCTTGTGAAATTTGAGATCGGCAGAAATTGGCTTATTAAGTCACGATTTAGGAATATCACTTGGTTGCAAACGAAGAATACGCATGTGATTGCAGAACAAGTATATGCTCGAAATTAAAAGCGATCACAATCATGTCCCATTTGGAACCATATCTGTGCGGTACAAAAATACGCATACAAAAAACACGCGTATACATGCGTCTTTGCATTTGGTACGCGTTCGTTTTTTATTAGTCTCCAGGCTCCAGGAGCTTCAAAGAATATATAGCATTGTCCCTATTGTGAAGGTTTTTTTCGAATCAGGTTTCTTGGCCAACCAATGCAGAGTGGAATGCTTTAAGAGGAGTTTTGGGCTTTTTTCTCCAATTCAGTTGGATGCAGGAGGGAGGGAGGGAGGGAGGGAGGGAGGGAGGGAGGGAGGGGATTCTATTTTACAGAACGAATAAAAAATATTATAGAGTGTTTGCACCAAACCAATAATACTAATAGTGATACAGTAAATATTAATAATTAAAGTATTTAATAGCGGTAATCAAGAATACAAAACACTAGTTCAGCGTACGAGTGTTCATTGATCTCAATGTGTTAAAATATGAAATTTTCCAATACTTTTATCACAAAAACATATACATGATATGGATATACATGAAATCTATGCACGTGGGAGTAACACAGCGGTCAAACGACTACGCATGCGTGGCAAAACTTTCACAGCGGCAAATTTGCCATTGTAAACACTAGGAATTTCGGACTAGTGTTTGAAGTCGATGTATAAGAAATTCCCTGAATATATAAGCTTGAAGTTTCATGTACATAACCTTCGTTATATATTATAAAGCTACTCTATACTTCTGTATTTTTCTTTATATTTTGTAAAAAAAGCGATGAAAGTCGTACACTCCATCGTTTTTTATAGAGTTTGTACGAATGTCAGATTTGTGTGCTGGATCATTTTACTTGTTCTTTTCGCGCATGCGTAGTCGTTTGACCGCTGTGTTCGTGTGAGTGATGATGATTTTGAAGATGGAAATCAAGACGATGTTGATAGACTTGCTCCTACCCTGGGTACGAGAGGCTATTTTCTACTTTCTTGCTTTAGCGTTTGTAAATTTGACGGTTTGTGATGCAACTAGAATTCAACCTCTGGCCCAAAGAGCTTAGAAACTCACTTCTATGTTGATTTGATTAATACTCAATTATAGCTATATTCGTCAAGTTGTCAAATTACGTCCAATCAAAAGGTCTTCATAGACTTGAAGCAATCTGAAGGCCAGGGTCAGACCCCGACTCTCCGCTTCTGATCGGTGAATTTAAAAGACGAGGCTCGTTTGGCTTGAGGGTTTCTCTAGAGAATAACGAACACAGACGTGCAAATTATCAATACAAATACTAGATGAAGAAACCCTCTAGTTTCTAGGGTAACTTGCTTCAAATCTCGCTCGTTAAATTGGGGTTCCTGTGTTTTCCGAAATTCAAATCGGTCGAGAGCTCTCGGCCGATTTGATTTTCGGAGAACACAGGAACTCCAATCAATGGAAAATTTAACGAGCGAGAGTTGGAGCAAGTCTATGATCATGATGTTGATGATGATTGTTATGATGATAAAAATTATGATAATGATAAAGATAAAAATATTGATGCCACAATCCTTACGATATGATGGCAACCATAGTGATAAACATTTTGTTAAGGCCGATTGAGACGGTACGATTTTCGCCTACAACTATCGCCTACAACTATCGCTCGCGCCATACATACAACTCAATCGTACGGTGTAAATCAAGCCCACGACTCGTCTACGACAAACGCACGCGACACGAAAAAAGTTGTAGGACTTTGAAACGTTTTAAAAAGCTACGACAGTCGTAGCCAAATATGGTAAAAGAAGTGACGCATCATGTAACAAAACTTATTTGTGTGGTACCGTGGAGTATTTTTGGACAAAATGGCTGATAAAAACAAAGCTGCCAGCTCTGCTGACACTTCGGCGAAAACGAAAGGGAAAAAGGCAGCAAACTATATTCTTTACTAACAAAGGGACAGAAAGACTTGTGGATCAAGGAGCCAGTGCTCTTCCAATGCTGAGTTTAAAATTATTTTGATAAAGGAACAAGGCTGGCTTCACTCGAAATTTTACGCGACTTTTACGTGTGTTGTGCGACAAGTTGTGCATGTGTAAATCAGAGGCAAGTCAAGTTGTAAGCAGGTAGCATGCGACAGTTGTAGGCGAAAATCGTACCGTCTAAATCGGCCTTTACAATTCACATATCAATTTCCAAAATTCAATCGATTAATACCGATTATTTTTACACAAACTCTTTTCTTTCAAATTCTATTACAAATCCAGTCAAATATCAGAATTCTTCGAAAAACATTAATAATGACCACGTGATTAAGACACAATCTTCGACCACGTGTTGGTGACACGCCCTTTGCCCACGTGTCTGGGCCGCACCCAGCAACACACGTTGAAATCTATGTCTTATTTAGTTCTTGTTTTTGATACCATTCTGTGCTGGTTTGGGGTCTTTAGTATTGTACATGCACTCCAGGAAACCGCACGCTAGTTCTGACACCATGGAACGATCTGGAATATTCTGCGCCATACCATAAATAGCTCCCTGGAAAAACAACATAAGATCAGCGATATACAAGGGCTCTAAGGCCTCGTCTACACGAATCCGATCCGCCGGCTGAAACCGCATAGAAATATTTGCGTCCACACGAATCCGCGTATCCGGAGGATTCAAGTAAAAGTATGCGGTTTCAGTGACCGGATTCACCGGATTCGTGTGGACGATAGGTGAAAGTATACGGTTTCAAAAGTATCCGGATCCGTGTAGACGGGGTCTAAGATCAAATGAAAACAATAGTATAGGGATTTATCCAGTGGGAAGCGCTATTCATAGACTGCGAGCAGTCCCTACTTTTCTCTCAGGATTCAGAAAATTTCAAAACGAGCAAGCGGGGATCGGGAGTTAGATGGGGAGGGGAGGAGGTCTGCCATCGCTCCTCCCCCTTTTCGCCCCCAATCCCCGCTCGTCCGTGTTTTATTTAAATGCTCATTTTTCTCTCGTTTTCCTCGGAATCTGGAAGGAAAAGAAGGGACTGTTCGCAGTCTACGCTATTCAGGCTTCATACAACCAGCCCCAGTAGGATTCGCGATAATATAATCATGCTTTACCATGCCAGTTGTCTTGGCGTTAGGATCTTTGAGTAGATTAGCAGTGCACTCTTTAACGTCTTTGATAAACTTCTCCACTACGCCTGCCTGGGTACTCAATAACGTGATACAAAAATGGATCCTAAACAACGAGAAAACAATATATATCTGATCAACATGATTGATATTGTGATGATGATGATGATGAGGATGATGGTGATGAGGATGATTTTACGGTGGTGGTGGTGATGATGATTTTATGGTGGTGATGATGATAATAAGGATGATTTTTGTGGCAATGGTGATGATGAGGATGATTTTATGGTGGTGGTGGTGATGATGATTTTTATGGCGGTGATGATAATAAGGATGATTTTTGTGGTGATGGTGATGATAAGGATGATTTTAAGATGTTTATTGTGGTGATGATGATGGTGATAATGATCTTTATGGTGGTGGTGGTGAGGATGGTGTTTATTATGCTGGTGATGATGATGAGGAGGATCATCACTCAGTGTTTATGGTGGTGATGGCAATGAATATGATGATTATGGTGGTTGTGATGTTGATAATGATGATGTTTATGGTGGTGGTGGTGATGTTTATATGGTGTTGGTGATGTTGATGATGATAATGATGATGTTAAATATGATGATAATAGTGATGACTGTTAAAATGATGATAACGATGAAGACAATGATGATGATGATGTAGGTAATACCAACTGTCTACTTACGCAGCAGGGTTTTGTAGCGAGTTCAAACACCATCCACGCTCAGTCAGTTGTGTACCAAGACAGTAAATATTGAAGTCATGTGATGCAAATGCAACGATACTGACTTTAGGGTCACCAAGTACGTACAGTCCTTTAGTAGACTCGATTCTAATAGCAACGTTAGAAAACATGTTAAAACATGAAGGCTAACGGTAGGCTTAGTCTCCTATATCGCGGTTGCACGAAGCCACCACGGCTAGGGACTGAGCCTAGGGAAACAGCGACCACATCATCATCAACAATAGCAAGAAATCAAAAGCTATGAATGCATATACAAAGAAAAAATATATTCTGTGTAAAGGACTAATGTTTTTCTTACCCTTTCTGTATTTTCTCCCTTGTTTGGATAATTTTCTTCGTACAATCAACGTAGCCTGACAAAATACAACGCAAAGAAGATACAATTTTAATTATGGAGAGTTTATGGGTTTTTATGCGGGTAGGGTAGAGGGAAGATATTTATAAGTTATATGATATGAAACAAGAATGAATCTTATCTTTTGATTATTTTATATATCATGCAATACTAAATGTTAAATGTTTTAATCTTAGTTAATAGTAGAATGGGCAGAATATACGAAGGAAAGAAGCAAACATTGAAGGAAGGGGGTACTGTGGAGTAAGGACCAACAAGAAAGGTAGATAATATCAAGCATTACCTGTTTCTCCCAGATACATCATGGCGGCCCATGTTGCTGCGATTATCCCGCCAGGACGACTACCAGGTATGGTAGGGCAGGCGTAGATACCACCTGACCAATCAGGAGCCACGAAAAACTAACGATGAAAGAGTTATTAGTATGACATTTCTCTTATGAAAGCGCACTGAGTTTTAAAATGCACATAGTAAGCACCTAGTATAAATGAATAAATAATCATCATTATCATCATCATTGATATCATCACCAATATCATCACTTTAAACATCATCATCATCATAATCATCAACACTATTACCACCATCATAATCACCATTATCATCAATGATGTCATCACCAACATCAACACTATCAATATCACCACCACCATCATCATCACCATAATCATCATCATAATAGTAATCACCACCACCAGTAGCATCATCATTATCACCATTATCATCAATGATGTCATCATAATCATCATGGACTTCATCACATTCATCAGCACTATCACCACCACCATCATCATTATCAACATAATCATCATTATCATCATTGATATCATCACCAATATCATCACTATAAACATCATCATAATCACCACCACCAGTACCTGGAATTGTCTTAAATGTTTGTTGCTGTACATTATAACAGACGATCCTTTAGGAGCATAGCCATACTAAAACATACAATGAAATATGAATAAAAGTATAATCAATATAATATATATATATGAACCATCATTTACAAGATTCCTTACACTACATTAGGCAGGTATACAACCCACAGAGAAGATCTGGACCAGTAACAGGTTCCCATTTGAGACCTGACTGTTGTGCTGGGAGACAATCCCCTGCTCTTTTCAAAGCTAGCACAACAGGATCTTTTACGAGGATGATGAATGGCAATGTTTAAACGCTTATAAACTCTTGAAACGTGTTGAATCTGTGTTGAATTGATGTTGAAAGAGTTTAAAAGTGTTTAAACATTGCCATTCAACAAAATCGAACGGATGTTCAAGCAAATGTTGAAACCGTTTGCCCGGGCCTTTACAATCAGCAATATTACAATACCTTGTGTGTATCACATGATATACTAGTGACACCATCAACTTCGAAGTCAAATGGAGGCAAACGGTACCTGGAATGAATAACAATTAAGCAAACAATAAACAATAATAACATGGTCAAAATCCTGTGACATCATCATAGGAACACAAACAGTTTATGGCTAACTTCAGACTCAAGTTTATATATACTGTAAGATCGAATTTGCCATTAAAGTTGGAAAATCCTTTCCAAAAAGCAAGTAAATAACTTTTTATTTTCCCCTAATGCTTTACTTATCTCAAGATGCTGTTCCTATGATGACGCCACAAACTCAAATTTGTATGCTCATAAAAAGTCTACAGAAAATAAAAAAGCTTTACAGTGCGAATCACAGGACTGTGGGCACCCAGAAATATTTTAGAAATCGCTTTTTGTTCATTGAACAACTTTAGAAACAACTATATCACCGCAAGAAGTTTGACTGATGTGTAGTTGGATAAACTTTTTGTAGTTAGAGTTGTTTGTGAGTTGTTTAACGAACAATAAACCATTTCTTAAATATTTTTAGGTGCCCATGGTTTTTTGATTCGCACTGTAAATGATATACAGATTTGATGTAGACTGTAACATTTTCTGTGATATATAGTCACTTTCAAATATTGACCTGCTCTACTTTGTGTTGGTGGACTATCTATCGTACTAGATGCAATCCAAGTGTTGTTCACTTACCCAGCTTTGGCCATAAATGGAACTAGAAATCCTCCAAGACACGAATCTACATGCATCCCTATGTTGTACTTCTTGGCAAGCTGTAACAACAAAGCAATATCTTATAAGTATCATTTTACGGTTTTCATGGGGTATTCATAGGGTATTCATAGGGTATTCATAAGGTATTCATAGGGTATTCATAGGGTATTCATAGGGTTTTCATAGGGTATTCATAGGGTATTCATAGGGTTTTCATAGTGTATTCATAGGGTTTTCATAGGGTTTTCATAGGGTTTTCATAGGGTATTCATAGGGTTTTCATAGGGTTTTCATAGGGTATTCATAGGGTTTTCATAGGGTTTTCATAGGGTATTCATAGGGTATTCATAGGGTTTTCATAGGGTTTTCATAGGGTATTCATAGGGTATTCATAGGGTTTTCATAGTGTATTCATAGGGTTTTCATCTCATATAGGGTTTTCATAGGGTATTCATAGGGTTTTCATAGGGTTTTCATAGGGTATTCATAGGGTTTCCATAGGCTTTTCATTCCACTAAATCATGTTTCTGAACATACCTTTGCCATGTCTACGATAGGATCCATTATACCATGGGGGAAATGAGGAGCTGAACCTGCAATCTACAATAGTAATAATAATAATATATGGCATCATAAAACTATTGTAAAGTTTGACTAAAGTATTGTTGTACTATTTCGTATTTACTTACAGCAATAGTTCTACTTGTAATTGCTCTTTTTAAAGCCTGCAGAAGAAAAGTGATACTCAATACAATAACAATATAAATATTTATGCTGTACATTGTAACAACTATTCCTATTATTGTGAAAACTATTGTCTTCTCGTGTGTCACATCTATTGTTGCACTCTTTAATTGTAAATTTTGTGTGTCTTCTTGTGTGTCACATTTATTGTTGCACTCTTTAATTGTAAATTTTGTGTGTCTTCTTGTGTGTCACATTTATTGTTGCACTCTTTAATTGTAAATGTGTCTTCTTGTGTCACATTTATTGCTGCACTCTTTATAAGTTGTAAATTTTGTGTGTTTTCTTTGTTGTTAGTTATTAATAAAAATTAAAAAAACAACAATAATGTTATAGATATATATGATTGTATAATAATATGTATAATAATATTATAGCAAAATGACATGAGCAACAAACTATACATACCCTCATATCACAAACATAGGTCTCTGGGTCAACAGGAACATGGACCAGCTTGAACCCAAAGTAATGGGCTGCCTGTAACACAAATACATATTATATATGACATCAACAATAATTATGTATGCAATCATAATTGGCATTACAATTACCATTATCATCAATCATCATCACCACCACCATCATCATCACCACCATTACCATTATCATCATCACCACCATTATCATCATCATTCACCACCACCATCACCACCATCACCATCATCACCACCATTATCACCATCATCACCACCACCATTATCATCATCATTCATCAACACCATCACCACCATCAATCATCACCACCACCGTCATCACCTGCACCACCATCAATCATCAATCATTAAAACCATTATCATCATCACCACCACCACCATCACCACCATTATCAATCATCATTCATCAACACCATTATCATCATCATCACCACCACCATTATCATCATCATTCATCAACACCATCAATCATCACCACCACCGTCACCACCTGCACCACCATCAATCATCAATCATTAAAACCATTATATCATCATCACCACCACCATCACCACCATTATCAATCATCATTCATCAACACCATTATCATCATCATCATCATCATTAGGTATCATCAATGATATAAATCATAACTATAAATTCCTAATTACCTTATCAAAGGCTGCATGGATAGTGTTTGGTGCAACTCTACAAAACAAGAACATACTATTTATAACAGGTTCCCATTTAAATCTGTACTTTCCCATTTAAATCTGTACTTATGCAAATTGTGTTGATGTGTGCTAAACACACAGATCAACCAATCAGAGTATATTTTTTCTGAAGTGAACTTCTCTGATTGGTTGATCTGTGTGTTTAGCACACATCAACACAATTTGCATAAGTACAGATTTAAATGGGAAAGTACAGATTTAAATGGGAACCTGTTTTATATACTTTCTGAATAACAACCTACAATAATATCAAAACCACCAACATTATCATATCTTTTTTCTCCTTCTCCATTCATATACCAGACATGGTTTAGGGTCAATACACAGTATTTTGGTTTCTCTGTAATTCCACTCCGTAACACTTGACATTTGTTATTGTGACCAAGATAGAGATGTTTGTATATTTGTTTACTCTCATGTGACTGTAGTACTGGTATCTGTGATGTTGACATGCAATTATGATAAAATATTCTATAGTTAAGTAACTATACAGGTAAAGAAAACGTTTTGTCTTCCCCTCCGTAACATTCCAAATACCGTGTTTTGACCCTATATGTAATTCAATAGAAACAACAAAAGACTACTATTTGAACAAAGAATGAAGCTAACAAAGAATACAATAAGTTAATTCCAGTACACACAGAAAAACCTGTTCTTACATTTCTGGTTTTTGTATTCCTCTCTCATGGGCCCAATCCCTGTATGCTTTGCAGGCTAACAGAATACTCTCTGTTCCTCCCATAGTCATCTGGAAACAAATAAAACATTTAAACCTGTTGTATACAATCAATGGAAACTCTAGCTAGCAAGTCAATTAGTATAGCCTACATTATTGTGTACCATATAAATGAAGGGCTAAAGCTCAAAATGTTAGTAAAGTTATGTATCATTTTTTATGGTGTTAAAAATGTCATTTTATTTCATATTATTATAGTATGTTGTGTATTGATATTATCTTGTATCTCAATGCAAACTACCAAGTAGGCTATGACTGTCCATGTGTAACATAAAACAAAGGGCTAAAGCTCAAAACATTTCTTAATCAAGTTATAAGTATCATTTCTATGGTGTTAAAAATATCAATAGCGTTTTCCGATTTAACGGCACACAAAGGCAGATGATAGTACCAGTGTTAATTTGTCATTATTTCTGCAATATTGTTCTTATTTTTTATTCTTACTCAGAAAATGTAATATTTTGAACACATGCAACTCCTAGAAATTATAATAACGGTAAACACGTATGCTAATTAGTATCTGGTACTATTTGTACCAAAGTCGCTAAATCGGAAAACCCTATTGCATGTCAATATTATCTTGAGTAAAATTTACTCACAGTTCCACATGCTTCTTCTCCACCATTGAACATTGATATGGTCATCCTGACGACCTCCGCTTCCATCTTCCTGACTGGAAACAAATTGATCATTGACTAATTTATCATTAACTTTATTAGTTACTGTTTACAACTTTCTATTCAATTCTTCATTCAGTTGACTTGAAACTGAGTATTCATTTATTCATTCCAGACCTTATCTATTCATTAATCAATTCACCCACTAACTCATTTATTCATCCATTCATTCATCCATTTATTCATCCATTCAGTTATCCATTTATTCATCCATTCAGTTATCCATTTATTCATCCATTCAGTTATCCATTTATTCATCCATTCAGTTATCCATTTATTCATCCATTCAGTTATCCATTTATTCATCCATTCAGTTATCCATTTATTCATCCATTCAGTTATCCATTTATTCATCCATTCAGTTATCCATTCATTCATCCATTCAGTTATCCATTCATTCATCCATTCAGTTATCCATTTATTCACCCATCCATTTGTCCATCCATCTATAAATTCAAAAATTCCTTCATCCATTCCCCAACTCATTTATTCATCTATCCATTCTTTCATTTGTTTACCATTCCTTCCATTCAATCCATTTTTTATTCATTTCACTGGTCATCCATGCACTCATTCAACCATTTAACTACTAACTGGTTATCAATTCCATTTAATAATTGATGTATTCATTTAATCATGCATTTATTTGTTTATATATATTCATGGAACTCGGTCCACTTACCATCAGGGAAGACATCTGGATGGAGAGGGTTGGACCAAGCAAACTTAGCGTAAACCTACAACATCATTAACAGAATGATGATGATGATAATGCTGGCAATGATGATGATGACTAATAACATTAGAAGTTATGAAAAAATAAGAAATGATAATTACAATACTAGATAGATAATTGGAATAATAAGTTAACATGAAAAGGTAGACTTGAAAAAATGTGTTTTTTTAGGGCAGATTTAAACGATGATAACGAAGATAGAGTACGTATAAACTGCAAAACATCTTGCACCATAAGATTTCAGGGGACATTTGGTTGTCTTGAGAAGTAGATCATTAGAGGATCGGAGAGATCAAGCTGGTTTATTTATTGAAATTAAATCGGAAAGATAAGATGGAGCTTGACCATTTAGGGACTTAATTGAAGGTAAGGAGTAAAATATTGAATTTAATGCATTCAGAAACAGGTAACCAGTGAAGATCAATAAGCAGTGGAATACAGGGCAAAGCTTCAATTGATCTCCAACCTCTAATGGTGATCATGATCATGATAATGGTCATGATGATGATGACCCACCTTAGTGAGGACTTCTGTAAGTTCTTTTCCTCCTGAATACACTGTTCCAGAAACATGTCCAGCCTCCCAGTCAATCTCAACTACAAACAACAATATAATAATAATTAATAACAATATCAAAACTTGAAACACAAACTGCATGATAACTCACCCATTTCACCATACTTGTCAATTTCTTTAGTGAGCTCAGGCTGGAATAAAGGGTAAAGCATTGAATCACTTTATTTATCATTTGTATATTTACTCAGGCTTCCGTGTACGGAAAAGCCTGAGTCTAAAAACGCAAACGGTTCTTTTTCGTCGTCATGGTACTCAAATTGGAGGGTTAGGTCCCAGGCATTCCTAGCGGCAATGACATCATGTCTCATTTGAAGCGCAAGTGATCGCCCAGATGGTGTCTAGTTATACTAACAGTACATGGTATTTTAATGGTAGTTTTAAAAAGGTTCATTTATAAATAGAAAAGTTCCATACCTCGCTCAGACCTTTGTATGGGAGCTGTTAAAAAAGAAAAATATATTTTACAATATGCAATGAAAATTTCACTATCTTACTTGATAAAGATGTGTATTATAGGAGCAAGGATAGCACAGTTGGTTAGTGTACAGCTTTCGGTGCAAGAGGTCCCGTGTTTTGACCTCGCATCCTTGTTTCAATTTCTCTCCTTTCTGTGTAGCTATAAGTAGCTTTAAATACCTGTAAAACAGAGCACTGATGGAGAGAGGGAAGTATTTTAATGAGCCCACCATCAGCTCTCTGGAAGACTAGCTTCGGCTAATGTGCAGTGTTTTACATGTTAATTAACTACATGTACATGCATGAATATCAGGTAATTAATAGCAAGTAATATACCTTGAGTCTGTATGTTTGACCTTCATGCAAAGGGAAGGCCATTTGCTCCATGTCATCCAGAGTTGTCTGCATTTTTTCATTGATCTACAAATCAATGAAATATAATCAATAAATATCATAATGTATAAGTATCACATGTATGTACAAATAGTTAGTGTGCACTAGTTACATTTTCCATTGTGACCCTGAAGATGGGCAATTTGTCAAAAGCTTGGTGGTTTTGTTTAATTGAAACGTAGTTGAAACCATATGCATCAAAAATATCCTACTGGTAATTGTTACAGATGATTGAGAATTATTATTCTTGAAACATTATATAGTTACATGGTTCATATATCAGTATAGGGATTAGGTCTTTCTTCCCTAACTACAAAAATATTACTATTTATTGAATTATTTGTTTGTAATAAGAAAAATATAATTATGGACATATTTTTCTCATTGGATACAAAGCAGAATTGTGTATTATATACTTACTTTATCCTTAATAATGGGTAATTTACGAAGTGTTCTAAAAAACTTCTTTTTCATTCTTGAAGAAAAACCTACAAAACAAATAGTCCAATTGAAATATTGAAACACTATTATCATAAGTTATAGCACTAGAGTACAAATATTATACGTGACTGTGAAACGAATAGTACTATTTAGTACTAAATAGTGCTAATTAAACAATATAAAACAATAGAATTAGCATAAAATATCACTATTTAGTACTATTTATGTTTCACGCTTTTTATGTTTATACTCTAACTTTTTGGATCAAGTTGACTTTATTATGTTAGATCACAACACATCAACATCATCTTCAGCACCACCATCATCTTTATCATCATCTTCATCAACATATTTATCACCACCATCATCACAACTACCATGATCATATGACTTCATCACCATCTTCATCATCACCTTCATCAACACTGCCACCATTGTCATCAACATCATCTTCATCATCATCTTCATCATCATCATCACCTTCATCAACACCGCCACCATTGTCAACAACATCATCTTCATCATCACCTTCATCAATACCGCCACCGTTGTCAACAACATCATCTTCATCATCACCTTCATCAATACCGCCACCATTGTCAACAACATCATCTTCATCATCACCTTCATCAATACCGCCACCATTGTCATCAACATCATAATATAAGTTTTTACTGATAAATTATGACCATATAGTTGTGGCTGAAATGTCAAATTTTTAGTCAGCGACAAAATCAAAACCATTTAATTAGAATAGAGATTATAGCTTCTTCTATTATGTTTGACTCCCAAGGGGTACTCCCTTTGTCCAAGTGGTAGAGGTGATCGGTTATGAAAATGACCCCTAAAAGGTACGCACAGATAAAAATAACTGATAAAGCCTTGTCGATTTCTACCCCAACAAAGAAACAAAACAGAGTAAAAATGACTCTTACAGGTATGAAATCATGTTACGCAACTGATTTTTAAGCCCGAACCCTAACCCCCCCCCCCCCCCCCAAGGTCTGACTCAACATTCCGTCTTATACATAAACCATACTTACTTTCGTCTTGTAAAAAAACCCAGCTAAATAGCCATCTGATTATTTCAATCATGATCCATATACAGAAACATATACTGGCAGTATTGGTGACTATCTGCAATACATCACAACATAGCATTAACTGTTTGTCCTATTAAAACTTAACAAAATAACATGCAAAACTAGAGTACTGTACAAACATCAAAAGCATGAAACATAAAAAGTACTAAATAGTGATATTTTATGCTAATTCTATTGTTTTCCATTGTTTAATTAGCACTATTTAGTACTAAAAATTATTAGTACTACTTGTTTCACAGGTATAATAGCTAACTGTGAAACAAGTAGTACTAGTTAGTACTAAATAGTGCTAATTAAACAATGGAAAACAATAGAATTAGCATAAAATATCACTATTTAGTACTATTTATGTTCCACGCTTTTAATGTTTGTACTCTATCAAATCTTCTTGGCAAAAGCTTAAATTTTTACTTTTTCTCACATAATAGTTTTTTATAATATTTGTGCATTTTTGGCATTATATTAATAAAAATTGAGTTGGAAATGCCTCAAGCCCCTTCATGTAGCCATTTGTATTCATTTATTTATTGGAAGTCAGAATATATCATATAAGTACATATTAATTCAAGATTATCAAGTGTTATGCAATATAACCTCTCAGAACACATGTATGTTGATACAGTATTAGATATTTACATCTAGAAAACTACGTTCAATAATCACAAGAAAACTAGCTTCTCTTTTTATAACTTTATCAAATATACAAAATGGCGATGTGAATCAGTGATAATTATCATATATGACATAACATGAATATGGATGAGTGCTTTTGAAAATATAATCATGATTTTAAACAAACAGAACACAATAACATTGCCATACAATTGAATGTTTTAACTTGAACACATAGGAATTAAAATATTTAGAATGAAAAGAACGCAAAGATAGCTGGCTAGAGAATTTTTTCGACTACGTACGTGACCATGCAACGCAATAAAATTGTCTTTTTATTTTCGTAAATCGTTTAAACTTTAATGACACTATATTTTGACTTGACTCAAAAGCTTATGAAAGGAATAAATCACAGTAAATGACCGCAGTTTTATAAAGATTTATAGAACAATTCTCGAACGAAATGTATGATCACAGAAAATTGTCGATTTGTGCACATAAAATTTGACATAACTGTGTAATTTGACTGCTGATTATCGAGTTATGACAACTAACCTCCCAAGCTTCCATCCCTCTTGTCCATCGATGAATGTAACGACGAACTTCAGCTAAATAAGCGACAAAAGTCCACTAAAGGAAATAAAAATAGACACAGTTGAATGAAGACAATCATCAACATAACATTTAGAAACATTTCTACTTACACATATTTCATTCCAGTGTAGATAGTCCGGTAAATGAGGTTCTACAACCCCAAGAAACTTCTCCCAAATAGTAGGTTCAGCCTCCATGGTGAAAGGGCTAGATGTAGGTCAGAGAACTACAAGAAAGAGGAAAGACTTGTAATCCTAAAGTTACTTGCTTGCACATTGACCCCAGTCGACTCACGTGACTGTCATGGACATGATTACACAACTACGTGGAACGTGGGGGAAGGGAGGGTAGGGAAGGGAAGGGAACTCATTAGAGGGGACGGGACGGGACGAAAGTTTGCTCGTTTCCAAAGATCTTCAAAAATGCCGAAACTACCGGGCAAAACTACCTTATAGAGCAATATTCATCTATAAGAGGACATGGTTGCACACGGTACGTTGTTCTGCATTTGAATATGATAACGACATTATAAATCCCCAGGAGCCCATGATAATGTTTCTCAGGTCGATAATCATGTTAATCGATTCATGATGGATTTGCTACATTTTGTCAACACATTTTTTAACAGGCATCGATGTTGGGACTTCTGTCCTTCATCTTGATTTTTTCTATTTGGCCGAGTCAACTTATTGTGGGGCCTAGGTCCAATATTTGATCCATAATGGACAAATAATATGAATGAATAAATAAATGATATGAATGAGTAATAAATGAACGAATAGATGGATAAATGAATGAAATCGATTATAAAAGAAAGCAAAAATATAAAAAAAACTTACAAACAATTAAAAGAATACATATACACTAAATGAACAAAGCTTTTTATTTGATATATGTTTGACATGTTAATAGTTTTTTTTTTGTTATATATATATATGTTCACACAATGTAGGGCCATTGTAATTAGATTATTTAGTTTGAGGGTCACAAGTTCACTAGTGTTTTACACTATTTAGTGCCACCCTCATTAAATAAAGTTATTATTATTATATTATTATTATTACACTATAATTTACAATTTACAAAAGACCCCTAAATTGATATTATATTGTTACTACTACCTGTTATTGAGTTCCGTTCAGTGGTAGCGAACTAATGACCGGATGTCGGTCCTAGTCCCTCTCGACTTCTCATCTGTCACATTCCTTCAAAACACGACCTCTGTTCCATTCTATTCCATTCTTACTAAACACATCTACCATGAATAACTCTTTACAGCTGTGGGATGGTAATCTATCTTTAATAACAAGACCTGTACCACACACATCGTCCTCGGATGAAGTAATAGTCAAGGTATCCTTCAGTGGAATATGTGAAACCGATCGTCAAATCCTGACTGGCAATCTCCCTGTATCACGATGCGTTGTCCCTGGCCACGAGTTCGCTGGGGTAGTCAGTGAAGTAGGACCTGAAGTCAAGAACGTATCCATCGGTGATCGGTGAGTTATAACATAGAAAAATATCCATCGAAAATCTTTCAAGATTCAAAAATATAAATTTTCGACGCGCGATTTTTATTTCATTAGCAGGCTGAATTTGATTTTCCTTGACGTGGACATAAACTTTATATACATGCAGGAATTTCAAATATTAAAAGAAGAAAGACTAATATTTATTTTCCGTGTGTCTTTCTAGTTTGAAATCCTAGAAGTCGTTTATTTACATGTATTCTAGAAGACTTGATCATGTTTCATACGGACTACACCATAACTCCATGTATAATTGATTAAAGATTCTACCAGTTTAAGTATCCACAGCATAACATTAATATTACACAGAGAATCGGTTGAGAAGTTTGTAAGTTTGTTATTAAAGCCAGCATATATTTGAATATTATAAAGCGCTTCACGGCGTGTGGAGAACAGGTGCACTGTGTTCGTGTTTTTTGATTCATTAGAAATTCAATCGACGCCTTGCTTCTCCTGCTTATCATAATAACTATTCTAAAAAAATTATCCGAATGGTCTTTGTACGTCTTGGCCGTATTTATCTCGCTTTTACATCAAAGGCGCAAAATACAAGCCTGATAATGAAATTAGGAAAAGCCGCATTCGGGTGGGGTCTAAAATGTATACTCCGTATACTGACAAATACGATGAACTCAAGTCGGCTAATGAAGTTCGGGTTTTTAAAATGAAAATACTCGAATTCTTATCAATCAGGTTATTTATATCTAAATATCATGTTACTGCTAGGGGATTCCCTTATTAAATGTCAGTCATTCTAAATTATATAAATATATCGAAACACTTCAGCATTATGTAAATTAATTTTTGGTCAAACTCACTATATTGATCAGGGTGCGTATTGTAAATAGAAATGTATTGTTACAATTTGCGTTCAATTGTTCGATTATCATAATATTTTTCTGTTTTGTATATATAGATTATACAATTTGTATTTTTTTAATGGATAAGTTATCTTGCATTTTAATCAAATGTTTTTTTATATAAAGAGGAAATCCCGGTAATTTAAAGCTCGGAACTTTGTTCGATTTATTGAAAGCGTCGATAAGAAACCACAGTTTACGTCAAACTTCCTTTACATCTTTCCGCAATAAAATGTTTATAACAAATGTCACTTTATCGGGAATTAATTGATCGAACAAATGGAAAATTAATAGCAGTCTGTCAAACCTCCTTAGCATATAGGTGTAATGTAATTCGGGTATCTTTGCTTCCTTTTACCGCTGTCAATTTCCTTTATCGGTAGATGCTGGATGTTTAAATTGATAAATATTGTTGCGTTCCTTTTATTTATCTATTTGATTCAGTCACTCGTTCCGATTAATGATTTATCCCTGTATTCATTCATTAGCCGTTTATTGATTCGCTTTTTCATTAATTTAACCGATTATTCATTTGTCCATTTATCCATTCATTTAATCATTCCTGCAGCTTTTAGTACATTTTTCGCTATCGCAATTGAGCAATTATCAGTTTGAATAAGCGCTATATAAATAAAAAAAGTTATTATTGTTATTATTATCCGTTCATTTATTCATTCATTCACCCATTTATTCATTCATTCACCCATTCATACATTCATTCATTCATCCATTGATTCATCCATTGATTCATTCACCCATTTATTCATTCATTCATTCATTCAATTGTTCGTTTAATCATTGATTTATAAATACATTTATATTGTATTCATTGATCCATCCATTGATTCCTGTATTTTTGTTTTCTGGCAGAGTAAGCATTAACCCACATGTAAGCTGCAGTACCTGCCCATCATGCACCAGGGGATTAACTCAATTCTGTGATTTAAAAAGCCAATCGTTCATTGGTGTATATCGTAATGGTGGTTGGTCCCAGTACACTCGCGTCCAAGCTAATCACGTGCATGTGCTGCCCCCACAGATATCATTACGTCATGCTGTCTTAGCCGAACCAGTCTCCTGCATAATACACGGTCTTAATCTACTTAAACCATTACCAACAGACTCAAAGATACTAGTGCATGGAGTAAACACGGTGGGATGCCTGTGGTTATGTATTCTACATCACTATGGTTACCGTAAAGTTGTCGTATGTGATCCTTCTGACAGACGACGTCACCTAGCAACAGGTTTAAGACTAGGCTATGACGTCACTTATCCCGAAGCGATCGATGACGAGTCTTATGAAGGACTACGTCAGGACCGACACTGGGGATTTGATGCCCTGATAGACTGTACCTCGGCTAGTAATATCGTACAGAAGGCGGTCAAATGGATGAGAAATGGCGGGAAAATACTACTCTTCGGCTGCTACCCACAAAACATTGAGCTTAAAATCAGCCCTCACGATATTATTAGTAAAGAACTGAAACTATTCGGCTGTCAATCAAACCCTTTTACATTCCCACAAGCATTACAGTTAATACGAGATATGGGAGACAGGTATCTAGACTTTACGAAACACGGCATTGCATTGTACCCGTTGATCAACTACGAGGAGGCTTTCTCTGCTCTTGCAAAGGAAAAAGTCATGAAAGTTGTATTTGAAACGTGAAATAATTAACAAACGTTATCATAGCAACATTGAAAAGAAACATCTGACTATAGGGTCAGTCGGAGAGAAAATACCTCAGGACATTGTGTCGAAAAATTGAACAAAATAAATATATATGTAGTTATAAATGCACCCAGAACCACCAAAACATAAGGCAATCATTAGAATCATTATGCTGTTTTCAATTATTTTATCCAAATATTTTTTTTACAATTCAAAGCTAACTAAAAACCTTTTACACCACTTCTGCTGTTAATCTTTTGTTCGTTATATCTTGTTTTTGTTGTTGTCAAGCTGTTGTTGCTGTCGTTGTTGCCATCGTTCGGTTGTTCTTGTTGTCGTCCCTGTTGTTGTTGTCATTGTTGTTGTTGTCATTGTTCTAATTGTCATGCCGCCCTTGTTCTTGTTTTTTTTTTACTTTAAGCTGTTGTTGCTGTCGTTGCCGTCTTCATTGTTGTTGTCGTCGTCCTTGTTGTTGTCGTTGTTCTTATTGTCATGCCGTCCTTGTTGTTGCTGTCGTTGTTGTTTTTAAGCTGTTGTTGTCCTTGATGAGTAGTATTTCTGTAGGTTGTTCCTTCTCTTCGTTACTGATTAGAATGTCATCCATGATACTCCACCAATAAAAGTTTATTTATCAGATAAAATTCGTCCAAATTTCTTTTCAAACTTGTTGTTGGTAGCTTCGTCCATGATGACTGTGGCAGTGATGAATCCATCTTCGTCAGCAACCGTGTCATGGACGGTGGCTTCATGGTACAGCCAGCTATGGTACAAAACATGATATACATCGTTAATGAGATAATGCGTCCAATTCGAAATTATCGGACAAGCCGTTTTTTATTTTCATCTTGCCTTCCATCCCTTTATTCCCTTCTTCCTTATAAAAGCCTTTTACTTCTCTTCTTTTCTTCCTCTAACTACCATTACATAATTATTCATCATGTTTCATTCAGCTCAGCTGTTTATTTTGCGTTTCATCTTTTCTCTCCTTTCCCTTCCTTCCTCCTTATGAAAGTCTTTCTCCTCTATTTCATTCTCCCCCAACTGCCATTATTCATCATGTTTGAGGGTGTTTAACCTCAACTGTTCACTTTGTATTTCTTCCTATATTTCCTCCCTCATAAAAGCCTCTCTTTTCTCCCCCCCCCCCCCACCCCCCCAAGTACCATTAAACAAATAAAACACTTTTACTGTGTTTGCACAGGCTAATGCAAACCGAGATGTTGGTGGGAGAATTCGAGAGCAGGTCAGTGCAAACACGAGCCGCAGGCGAGAAGAACAAATTGAAAAACAAGATGGCGACCGCACAAAACATTTTTTGTTTTCGTGATTTTTAGATAGTTTTTAGATATTTTATACCATCACAAAATGCCCCAAAAGGGGAGAAGTGGAAAATTCACATAAAAAGTTGTATATACGAAGAAAGAAGCTAGGTTAAAGAAGAAAGAAGCTAGGTTAAAGAATTATTGAATGACAAGAAAAGCCAGATGAAAATCAGGTTTTGGCCAATAGAGCTCGTAAATTTAAGTCGACCGATGGAAAAGCAAAAAGCCAAAATATATGTTGGGATGAAGGAAGAATGATCGTGGAGCTAAAAGTGTTAGCGGAATGTCTGAAATCTTGCACTGACTGTGGAGCAGGCCTATATCTTCATCAAATTGTCGAAGAAAAACGATATGGTTTTAGTAGTTTATTATGAGTGTTGAACTCAGTTTACACAAGCAAAAGTCATGGATGAAACGACAGCTGCAAAAATGACATTCCTATTGGTGATGTTAACACTAAAGCAGCTACAGGTAATTTAGTAAAATATTTATTAAAAAGTGTTATTTTATCATGATAACTTTATTATCAAACTCAAATTTACCGCCGGTGTCGCTCACAACCGTGTTTGCACAGGGAAATGCAAACACGGCTATCGACCAATCAGAGCGCACGGACTAACTTAAATATTCTATGTTCCAGGATGTTTACCTTAGCTGTGGCCCACCAGGTGGTATAATAACCTTCTTGACCATGCGACCTGTCGTCTGTATTATACCCTGTTCTATCCTACTTGATAATACATCCAGACCATCACCATGTAACGCTGATATCTTGACATGACCATGGTCACAATGCTCATCTAGAATATCCTCAGAACTAAAACAACAAACGAAAAAAAATGACTTGAGATAATCCCACAGGTAGACCAACGGTTTGTTTTGAACTTTTTGAGCCAGTGTATTCAGGATAGGAAAACAGCATAAAATGTCAATAACACAGGAAGCCCAATTTGTGCCATTCTTGCTTGTCCACAACTAATGGCTGATCATTATTGCAGATGGTCCATTGCTAGTGTAGACTGGTACAGAGAATGGCACAAAGTCAATTTCCTATTAATTGGCTTCCTGTGTTGTTAGGAAATACCACAGGGATCCCACAAGCATACATATATGCCAGAAAAATATTTGTGTGGGCTTCCTATGTAGTGTAGTGACACAGGTATCCCGTGACTTACCAAATATCTACTTTATTACAAACTTCTATGGCATTGTCCAGCAGTGATGCCTTAACTTTCAGTTGCTGTGCAAGAATAGATATGACATCATCTTTTTGAACCTCTCTATCTGGATGGCTGATGTCTCGAACATGAATAATAAGATCCTGGAAGAAGAAAAACAATATCATGAACTATACAATTTTAATAATAGGTAATATAATGAAATTTGTAACACCCTAAAAAATGTTGACTTAACTTTACTGACGTTTCAAGCTTTAGCATTTTTTTAACTCCGACGAAGGGCTAAAGCTCAAAACGTTATATTCTTGCATTAGTTTTTATTTTAAATTATTATTATTATTATTATTATTATTATTATTATTATTATTATTATTATTATTATTATTATTATTATTATTATTATTATTAATCCCATGACATCCTCCCTGGATCTACCCCACCCCCCTCTTTTTCAGTGAGTTGAGTACATTTACTTACTGAATCAACAACATCCTCTAGTGTCGCAGAGAAAGACTCCACTAGTTCAGGTGGAAGATCAGACACAAAGCCAACGGTATCCACAAACAGTGCATGTAGTCCAGAAGGCAGCTTGCCAGTATGTGCCGTCACGTCAAGTGTTGCAAACAATTTGTCCTCAGGCTGCATTTTGACGTCATGTGTCAATGCTTTGATTAGCGTTGTCTTTCCTGGAGAAAATAGGTTAACAAATTGTTATCAAAATTATTAAAAGTCATTTCACATGTTTTTGTCAGAAATGGATTTTTTTACTTACATTTGAAATTTATCAAAAGATGTTTAGGCGTACATAGTAAAATAATGTAGATCATTCTTTTCATGGATGTAGACATTTCATAAATATATAACATTATAAAACAATTGAGATATTATCTGTTCTCTTGATTAGTTGGCTACCCTGTTTGTATGAGGACAGACATGCTCAGCAAAAACGTTCAAAAATATTTTATAAAGCAATATAAAGTGTCTGTTGTGTCTATATACTGTGATATAAACACTCTGGGAGCTGTAGAGTACTTGAGAAGTTATAGAAACACTCAACTACACCTTGTGTTTCTTTATGACTTCTCTCTTGCTCTACAGCTTCCAGCGTGTTTATATCATAGTATATTAGACACACGCGACTATTCATATTCCTTAAATTCATCAATAATCAATATATTACCAGCATTAGTATATCCTACTACAGATACTATTGGTACATGTCGCTTATGTCTTTCATGCCGTACATGATCTCTATGTTTCTTGAGAGATTCAATTTTTTTCTTGAGTTTTGTTTCTCTTTCAGATAAAACTCTTCTTTCTCTTTCTAGTTGTGTTTCACCACTACCACCAATGTAGTGTGTGCCACCCCGCTGCTGGTCATATTCAACAGTGTCATCGCCAACTAATCTTGACCTGATGAACGAATTAGAAAAGTTGTTAATGTTTGTTGATAATTACCGTAATTCTGGAAGTCAAAAAGCAATAAATATTGTGGCTATAGCTGTCTTTTTAGAATTTGTCAAACTTTTGCACCAAACATTCACTCTTACATCAAAGTAACCCAACATACATAATCCCTGATGAAACTGAGGGTTGAAGCCAGCCTACAGTGGTTTAAGAAGTAGGAGGATTAACCTCTCATACACCCATGCCACCCATGCCACCCATGAATTCAAATTTAGATGTACACCAACTTGACTATGGTATCATTTTTTTTTGTACCAGAATGCTTTATGACTGACTAAGACTTGTGGATAGTTGAACAATAGATCCCTTTTCAGTTCCCTGCGCAATCTTGAAAGCTAGTGAATAATTGTCCCACAATGTGTTAAAAGGTCTCTATTATGGCAAGCTCAACCTTCATCACGTTTCCATGCAAAGGCCCAGCTGTCGTTCAAGAAGGTGCATGGGACTGTGAATGGGAGTCTATTGTTGATAATTATTTCACAAAAGAAAGTATGCAAAGCATTCTGGTGGCCATAATGCAAATCACCCATTACAGTGTACATGTACATCAACCTAAGATTGAATCACTTACTTCAAGTAAGGTATTTCTGCCAACTCGACTTGTAACTTAGCTTCTCCAGACTTGGCCCTTTCTTTGAATATTTGTAATACAATACCAAAACGATCTAACACTTTTACATCCCACATATTCTCTAGTTCTTTGTATTGTATGGTGGATAGTTTCCCTACATCAAGATAAACAGCATCTAATGACCCATCTGCTTTTGCTTGCTTGATTCTTTCAGTTAACTCTTCTATCTTTCCTTTACCAAAGAACATTCTATGGTCTATTTTACGCACAGGTTCAGTACACTTTGCCTTGACGTGCCAGTTGCTTATTGCCTCAACAAGTCCACATGCTTCATCTAGACGATGGTTTGCAGTCGCCTTCTGAAATCTGATAGTGATATTGTTAGCCTTGCAACCTTTTACTCCAATGAAGGGCTAAAGCTCGAAATGTCCATAAAGTTAAGTCAACATTTTTTACAGTATGTTACAAATCTCATTATATTACCTAGATCTTGCATAATAGTGTTGACAATGATAGTGATGACAATGATGATGATGACAATAATGATCATGGTGATGATAATGAAGATGTTGATGATTGTGATGATAATGATAATGGTGATGACGATGATTGCTATGACATATGATAATCATGATCATATTTATGATGAAGATGATGATGATCACGATTCTAGTAATATTCTCTAACCAACAACCCTACCTATTTCTTCCCCACTTAAAGTCAGGTTCTATCACCATTACATTGTGTATGTTCTTCTGTTTCTCTGTTAGTCCATGATAATGATGTTTTTGTCTCAATTTCGTCAAAATCTCATCGCTTTCAGGATGATCATCTTCATAATCATGAGTAAAATCCTGCGAGAGATTTCTGCCCACTAAAACACCTAATCGGGCTGCTAGCAGTCTTTGCCCAACTAACCCATGTCTTATATTACCACATTTAGCAAAACTAGCAAGAAAAATACGCATTTTAGACACCAGAAAGCATGTACAGCAAAGTTCGAATCATGAAATTGATTTCCCTGGGTGTGGGGTTCCTGTGGTATGCGCGCGTCTATGTTTTTGTTTGTACCACCTGTACACAAATATTGATGTTTCAAAATTAAAATAAAATGGCGGCTCATTGCTGTATTGTAGCAGAAAGTCATTTTACACCCTTATAACCTCGTTATAATTGTACTTTATGTGGGTTAAAAGCCGTGTTATTAATCTACTATCATGGGGGAAGACAAGGATTGCTTCATCGTTGCTTTTGAGGTAATTTATATTTACAAAATGAAGACTTCAGTTTGAATGCAAACTTTGAGCAGGTTTAAACTTACAAGTACATTTACAAGTACACGCTAATATTAAAGTAACTCACTTTTCGCAAAATGGCAGAAAACCGAGCATATTTCATCGCATTATATCACGAATTGATACTCTACATTGTATTTAATTATAATATACATGAAGACTTTGTTCGTTCGAGGATCGTTTTGCCATTCAAATCTACGTTTGATGTGTTACAACACTTATTTATAAACATGACGTGTGCAGTATTAATTAGCATTGTCTGAAGTGATTTCTTACGTCTGCGAAAACAATGAAATGATTAAAACTGTCTTTATAATGAAATTTATAAGCCTTTTAAGCAAAAATAAACATTATAGAGAGGTTCTATTGTTTAATTGATATTGTCATTGGACCTTTTCACAGTTGCAATCGAACAACCTCAGCCTCTATAGCATGTGATATATTCTTTACAATTTGACTATTGCCCGTGGAATTTTGAAGTGCTTCAATTAGCTTCAATTGTTTGATAATATGCACATACAGTACTGTAACTTAAATTACCGTGAGCTGTAGTCAAATTGTAAAGAATATATTACATGCTATCAAGACTGAGGTTGTAGACGTGAACCATGAAGAGGTCCATTGAGACTGGATAATTCTGTTGGTGGTCATTTGTATTAAGGGTCATATACTACTAAGACCAGAGTGCTTTGCCTACTTTCTTTTGTTAAATAATTAGTGTCAATTATTCAACTGTTCACAAGAGTGTTTAAATGAATCACAAAGAAAAGTTGTAAAGCATTCTGGTACTGGTAGGAAAATGACATCGTTGTGCAAATGAACGTGGATGTACAGTGACATATTTTGCTATTGTTTTGCCAACCAACCATGGTTATTAGAACAAAGAAAATTACAAAATCTATTGTTAAAATAGTAGGCAAACTAGCATCACAATACCAACACTTGTAAACACTATGCTCACATATAAGTTGATCATTAAGTGTACAAATCTTGTTGTTTTAGATCACGTAAAGCAAATTTTCTAGTGTTTGGTCTGTTGGCATTATTTCTAATATGGAGTGTGATCAAACTGTTTCCATATCATAGACCGTCTACCAAATCATCAGGGAGGACACATGCTTACTCAGGTAAGAAATAAAAAAAACAATAACATAGATGATATAAATATGCTGTAAATATGTCTAGTACGTTATATGCTATGTTATAATCTAAGTATGTAATATGCTGTAAATATGTCACTCTATGTTATACGGTATGTTATAATTTATGTAATACACTGTAAATATGTCTATGTTATACGCTATGTTACAATCTATGTAATATTGCTATAAATACACTGTATATTATAATAATAATTAAATATTGAAAGATTTTGATCCAAGTGGACTTTTAATTAAACGGAAACTGGCGAGTAAACTAGTTTATGCTGCGTCAGTGTTTGATATAAACGATATATTGACGAAGGGCTAATGCGAAACATATTCAGTAAATTTAAGTGAACATTTTTTACGGTGTTACAAATTTCATTATATTACCTATCCTTTAATTAATTCATGCAATTTTGTCTCTTGCAGCTCTAGCATTCGATGCAGTATGCCTGGCTAATCATTTAGCAAAATGGGATAATGAATTAAATCATGATGATGTCATCATTACCCATAATCCTTTGCACAGTCATGAGAGTCCCTATATACCATTTGTTGGTAAGTAGTCCAGAAAAGCCTATTGTTTACCACTTAACAAGCTATTCCTGGTCATTTGGTAACGTTTTTCAATCTTTTCCAGGTAATGGTAATATTGGTGTTGCTGCAAGGAAGGATTCTTTTCTTCAAATCAAAGAAACAGCATTGATGGAAGTACCATATGAACCTCTCCTTGAACCAATGGTGAAAAATGGTCCTGCACCTAAAGGTACATGATATACAGGCACATCTTAATGAACACCATTGTCACCATCATCTTCATCATTGTCGCTAATATCACCATCATAAATATCATCATCAACATCTTCATTATGATTAACAAAATCATCATTAACGAAACCTCATTAAATGGAAATTAGCAAGTAAACTAGCATAGGCTGCGTCGGTGTTTGATATAAACGATAGGTAATATAATTATATAATGTAACACCGTAAAAAATGTTGACTTAACTTTACTGACGTTTGGAGTTTTAGCCCTTCGTCGGAGTAGAAGAGTTAGAGCCTCATTATAACCTTACCAACATTATCACCATCACCATCATGATTATCATTACTATTGCCATCACCATCCCCATCACCATCATTATCATTCAGTCTATTCACTGCAGTACAAACCTTCGACATTCATGAGACAAATAATATTAATGAATAACTTTGACTTATCATAAAAAAATGTCATTGATGTGTTTTCAGAAGCCACTGTGATCAACATAAAAGATGGTTTAGTCCATCATGTACAGAGCTATCTATGGGTAAGTTATCACATAATATGTACTGTCTTTACAATAAAAGATGGTTTAGTCCATCATGTACAGAGCTATCTATGGGTAAGTTATCACATAATATGTACTGTCTTTACAATAAAAGATGGTTTAGTCCATCATGTACAGAGCTATCTATGGGTAGGTTATCATATGATATGATATCATATGAAGTACTGTCTTTACAATAAACAATGATCAGCAAGTCTTGATTGAACAGTTTAAACCATTTACTGTAGTTCATGTTGATGAATTGTTATCATTTGGGTCTTTGTATCTTGAGTTCAAATGTTGATTCATAATAGACCATTATTTTCACAGTTCTTGTCATTCAACCTCAGGCTCGATAATCTGTTACCCTAACCCAGGCTGTGTAAATTCTTTAGGATTTAACTACAGCTTGTTGAATTTTCAATTGTTTGATAATGTGCACAATCCTTGAATTACTGCGAACTGTAGTGAAATTCTCAAGAATACATTACACACTATCGAGGCTGAGGTTGATACCTTTGTAGATTTGAGAAAGAACTCCACTCAATAGTCTTTCACTTAAAACTCATCTTTTTGAAAAGACTTACCTTTCCTAATTATTGTAATTTCATTAATATATTTTGAGACAGGATTGAATAGGCACTATAGAAATATTAGTTATTATTATTATTATTATTATCATCAACATATCATTAACAGATGCTTGTTATCTTTAGGCTCGTAGCTGTGTTATACTAGAGAATATTGTGTACACTCATCGTAGCCACTCATCTCTTCTTGTACAACAAATCAAAATAACCAATCATGGGGTAGGTGTTTACTTTATGGGCTACCTTTGGTGTAGAAACACACAGGGAACCCATCAAAAATTATTGGCTTAAATTTCATGCACTCCATCAACCTTTTTTAATTAAAGTGTAATTCTGTTGATTGAAGGCTATTTCTGCTGAAGTTGTTTTTAAAGAGAAAGAAAGTAAGGGATGGGCCAAGTCAATGAAAACTGGGAGGTATGGTATCATTATTTTAGGACTTTTTTATCATAATCATCATTGTCATTGTTTTCTACCATCATCATCATTATTATCACTGTTGTCATTATCATCATTGCTTTCACTGCTATCATCAACATCATAATCTTCATTAAAATAATTGGTACCGGTATTGTTATCATTATCATCATCATCATTATCAGCAGCATCATCAGCATTATTTGTTTTCACAGTGTATCCATCAAGTCAAACACTGTAAATTATGACGTCCACCAAGGCAATGTCGCATACATTGATGAAAAACATCCTGGTGTCAATGTTACCATAGTTACCACAAAGACACCAAAGTCATTGCCTATCAACGGCAGAGGGTAAGATTGATAGATGTCTATCGCAGGCTCAACAATTAAAGAAAAAAGAAATAAAATTAATGGATGAATAGATGAGTTAATGAAACAAATATTGTATTTTATTGGATTAATCATTGAATAAAACTGTGAGAAATATTTATGAATGGTTGAATAAATAGATGGTTGAATAAATGAATGAATAAATAAATGAAGAGATGGATTAATAAATGAATTAATGATTGAATAGATGATTGAATGCATGTGAAGATGAATGTTTGAATAGATAAATTAATGAGTGTGTGAATGAATGATTAAATAAATGAATAAATTACCAAATGAATAACCAAGTACATGAATACATAAAACAATTGAATGATTTAATGGATAGATACACAAATCAATTTATTATTGATAGAGGAAATATATGGGATTTTGAACCAGTGAACTTAGAATAGTAATTTAACAAATTTTACGATAGTTTTGCGTGATATGTCCTCTTATTTACCACGGTTGGTGTCATCAAATCGTCTACGTTGAGTGTATCCACAACAATTTAGACAATGAGATGACGCCAACCGTGGTAAATAAGAGGACATACCACAAGAAACTATCATGAATTTGCTTTTTACCACATTAAAAATAGCAACCGTGGTATGTACTCTTATTAGCCTTGGCTCTCGACCAATCAGAAAGCGAGAAAATTATCAAATGTGGTAAAAACTATTATATCGCATGGTTTGTTTATAGGGAAGATCACCATCATATTATAATTATACTATTATTTGTTCAGTTCCATAGAACATCTTCATTTAGCTGTTGCTCACACATCAATCAATTTATCAAAAGCAGCACACAATGTTGTAGACTTGACAACACTTGAAGAAAAAGCTAAGAAGGTATTTTATTAAGCTTGTTTCTCAGTTTGTTTTCTCTGAGGCCCTGTTAGGGTTTTAGGATTACGGATTATTAGGGGTTTTTAGAGCAGGGATATGGATTATTGACCCAAAAGTTTAAGGATTATGGATTATTTTTGCAGTATTTAGGACCAATTGAGGATTTAGGATTACTCGTTTGTAATTTATTTTTGGTAAATCATTATTTACAATTTAGGATTACCGATTATTTATGAACTTCAATCAGGATTATGGATTATTCAGACCCCCCCATAACAGGGCCTCTTCTATTGGTAACTCATCTAGATTGTAGTTCTCTAACTTGCTAGTGTTGTGCAGGTTTTTAGGATTTGTTCTAGCATATACACCCAATTGCAAGAATGTTGTCCTGACTTTTGTAATTTAGTGGGAAAAGAATTAATTAAGAGACAAATTAAAGAAGATCACTCAAGCTGAACTCTGCCTTTTGTTATTCCTTTCTTACTAAATTATGAGTGTTCTTATTTTCATGTGATAACACTCTTGCAGTTAGGTGTATATGTACATGAGTTAGCATATTTATATGTCTTATGATATGCTCTAATGATTTTTTTACGGAGACACCCCGCAAAGGTTTACTGTAACCTTAAACTATACTCATCCCATGCTTATAATATCTCCTTACAATCAACATTGAAGTCTGCATGATTACCAATAATTTATTGATCTACAAACAGTTCTCTAACTTACACGTATGATGTGTATCTATTGTAGGATTTTCAACAAGTTATGGAGATGGACCATCAGGTGCTCAAGTCCATCCACGAAAAAACCTGGAATGAGGTAGAGAACATGATGAACATGATAATAGTCCTTGTCACAGTTCCTTGTACAATCTTGAAAGGTAGCCGGGCCTTTGCTTTGAAGTGAGACAAAAATTGATAGAGACCTTTTAACACTTGGCGAAACAATTAGTCATGTGTTTCTATCATTACAAGCTCAGCGTTCATCTCGCTTCAAAGCAAAGGCCTGTGTACCTTTCGTGCAGGGAACTGTGAAGGGGAATATTTTGATGACCCTTATAATTTTGATGACAAACAGGCTTGTGTATATGATGATGATGATGGTGATGATAACAATGAACAAAATGATGATGATAATTGTGATGACCCTAATGCTTTTGATGATAATTATGCTTGTGTAAATTATGATGATGATAATGATGATAACAATGACAGAATGATGATGATAATACCAGACAGGGACACCATTTATGATATTTCTCTGTGCGTTGTAGCTATGGAAGACTGGTATCCATGTCAACCCTCGTCATGATCCTGATACGCCGCCAGGTATTGAAGTCAATGCTACCATGTACTATCTATTGTCTACGTTCTCATCGCCTGACTATGATATCAATGGTAAAGCAAAGGATGTTGAGGAGTTTGAGTCTTTATTGCATGCTCCTGAACACTGCTTTGGTGGACCACCAACCATGTGAGTACAGTAATTATTAGTACATTAGCATAATAGCATCATATTATTACAAATATCAGAATGCCTTGCCTTCTTTTGGTAATGGGTAAATCAATTGTTCTAGTATTCTCAAGAGGAAATTCATTCTGGTAGTACAATGATGTCATTGTGAAAATTGCCTATTAGGTCATTTGCATCAGCAACATTCATTTTTTTGGGGTTGGGCTCTCTGTGTATCTGCTAGATGTAGTAATTATTTATTTGTTGTTGGGCTCCCTGTGTATCTGGTTGATGTATTTTTGTTGGGCTTCCTGTGTATCTGCTAGATCATATGTGTCACCTGTAATACTTATCCATTGAATGTTTCAGGCACTCAGCATCTCTCTGGCCAATACCAAGAACAGAAGCTGCTGTTTCTAGGATGATGTTGGCATGGAAACAAGTGCTAACACAAAATGGCTGCTCATCACTTCTCCAGGCTGGTAAGGGACATTGTAACCATGGAAATATGTTGCCATAGCAATATTAAAATGCACATTGGGTAACTGGCAGCCAGTTAAGTGACCAATCAATGTACATCTTCTTCAGAAAATGTTTAATAATATTGCTATAATTATGATAATTCATTATTGCTATTATGAATATTTATATTATGCACATTTGAATATTTGATAGAAAATGTGCAATATAAATAATATATTATTATAATGATTATATTAAACTTTTTTCCAGGTGCTACTGGTATTGCCCAGGCAATGACGCTAAGCTTTGGTGGCCTGCAATTCTCAGCTGGTTTGTTTGAGTTTGCAGCCAATCCAGCATCTCTTCACACTAGTGTAACATTTCGCCATATTCACCTCTACAAGAATGTATATATCAATGTATCGGTTGTTATTAATGACCATACGGGACATGCAGAAAAGCTGTTGATTAAAGCTAATCTAGGTGACGGCAAGACGTCATTGTATGCTTGTGAAGCAGGTTGTCAATATGAACCTGTTGAGCTGGGGTAGGTACTAAACATGCTGTAATGTGCAATGCTTGAACAAGTTGAGTTGCAAGTTGCTGATTTCCATTGCAAAAAGTAGAACTGTAGTCTACTTTGTGCAATGCTGTCTGCAACAACAAGAAGTGTAAGTCTCTGTTACACTATGCAATTTCCTCATCAACTTGCCTCGCAATGCTTGAAAATGTTCAGTTGCAAGTTGCTGAGTTCTGTTGCAAAAGGTAGAACTGAACTTTACTTAAATTTGTGCAATGCTGTCTGCAACAAATAATGAGACAGCTTATGTTACAATGTGCAATTCTTCAGCAACTTGTGTCGCAAAGCCATTAAACGACAAGTTGCTGAGAATATTGAAAAGTTTAAGAGGTTGTTAACAATCATGCGGATTTGATGAATATTGGAATAGACCTCTTTCCCACCCTATGTAAATTACCTATTTCATGCCACGTGACCCCAAGGACATTTCTTTTATGATAAACATCTATTACAATAGACCTCTTTACCTCCGTATGCAAATTGCCCATTTCAGACCATGTGGCATTCCCTTGAGAATTTTTCTTTTTATGATGAACGTGTTATATCACTTACATGTGAAAGAAACAATTCCCAAGGGTAGCATCACATGATCTGAAATGGGACAACAAACAAGGAAGGTAAAGAGGTCTATTACATGTGAAAGAATCAATTCCCATACAAGGGTTGTATCACGTGGTTTTGAATGGGCATACAAACAAGGAAGCTAGAGAGGATTAACGATTTGTGAATGTTCTTTTCAGGTTGTCTCAAATAGTGTTTCCAGTGCGCATGACCAAGCCGGTCACGCCTATTCTTTACATATCAAAGAGTAAAAGCCAGTTGCAGAATATCAAGAAGAATGTTTTTATTAAAGATGCACATCAAGGTATGTGATAATTGATTGTCATCATTATCATTATCATCATCATCATCATCACTATCACCACCATCATCACGACCGTTCATTAACCATAGCTTGTCTATATGTTTTCTAGAATCATTAAGACATCACCATGTCTTCCATCATTATCATCACTATCACCACCATCATCACGACCGTTCATTAACCATAGCTTGTCTATATGTTTTCTAGAATCATTAAGACACCACCATGTCTTCCATCACGTTGGTCTGCCTGCCAAGTTCTGGGTGTCCATTGTGTTCCTTATAGTAGCTTTCCATTTATATTTAGTTAAACTAATTTACTACGAATGTTTTAAAGAACCCGTGAGATCCAAAGTTTATATTAGTTAACACTAGACGACTTACTGATGTTTCGAGCTAAACTGACAGTTCTTACAGAGGGGATGTAAGGAAAGGTTAGAAACCGCAAAACTACACAAAAAAATCGGGGAAAAACGCATCAAAATTTGCTAGAAACCGCAAAAACTGCAAAACCGCAGATACAAATGGAAAAAAATTGCACCAAAAAATAACGCGAAACTGCATCACCGTAAACCCTTACAACCCCTCCTTACACTCCCATAACACAAGTTAAACTTGAAGAAAAGGCAGATGCGTGGCAAATAGACTATAGTTGAAGAAAAACATTGAACTTAACTTGTATCCACGGAGTAGGGACGTTTTTGCTCTGGGTACCAGAGGTTATTTTCTACTTGCTTTAGCGTTTGTAAAGCTGACGGTTTGTGATGCAACAAGAAATAACGAACACAGACGTACAAATGATAAATACAAATACTAGATCAAGAAACCCTCTGCCTTGGCTATCAGAGGTTATTTTCTATTGCTTTAACGTTTGTAAATCTGACGTTTTGTAAAGCAACGAGAAATAACGAACACAGACGTACAAATGATAAATAATATATACAATATTCGCGTCCGATCTGTATCCGATATACAACGGCGAGTCGAAGACGAGCCGTTGTATATCGGATACAGATCGGACGCGAATATTGTATAGAACTTATGAAAGTCCAACGTTAGTTCTTTCATATTTTACTAAAATTGTCAAGATAAATGTAAATCTGGCCGGAGAAAATTCAAGTTGAAACTTATGCAAATCAGGACGAAATCTGTATGAGATTTACAGAACTCGTCACGGCATTGAGTTCTTTTGTAAAATTCTCATTAATTATTCATGAATTTTATAAATACAAATACTAGATCAAGAAACCAGAGGGTTTCTAGGGTAGGATTGTTTTGGGTTTGGTTACTATTGAGCGCGAAAAAGTATTTCTTCACTCAGTGATCAAAAACGAATGATATTTTAGAAATATAGAGCAAAACAAATTAACGCGTAATTTTTTAAAATTTCAAGATCTTAATTGAATCCAATGAAGGGCAATAACAATAATAGCACCAGCAACAATAGCAACAACGACAATAAAAAAGGATATAATAATTCATATAGAGTCATTAACATTGTCCACATAAAGTATAGAGTTTAATACTACAACAAGTGACACGTGATTCTACGTTATTTGTTTTCAGCAGTTAAAATTACTGTATAAAAAAGTGTATAATGAGTAACAGTGAACGTGGAATAAGAATTATGAAATTTATGTTCACAATTGCTAGCCAATTTATGTGATGTCACGTGTCTTAGTGTTAATGTCTTTTTTGGTGGACAACTTTGACTGTTTATAAGTACTAATTATTTAAAAACCTCACATACCATGATATAATTTTTTGGATGTGCATATATCACGCATCTCGCATGACTGTACTCTGTAGGGTAGGGGTGGGGAGAGCACAGGTCATTTTAGTTAAAATAATTAAAATCAATAAAAATGTTTATTATTTAATCGTAGACAATTAATTGCTTATAGTTAGTGATATTAATTGAGAATGGTGGTGATGGTGATGATGGTGGTGGTGATAGTGGTGGTGTTGATAATGGTGGTGGGGTGATGTTGTTGTTGGTGGTGGTAATGATGATATGGTGATGATAATGTGGTGGTGAGGATATCTATTATGGGATATAAATCGATATAAGTCACCTTCGAAAATCTTTCACCCGCCATCTTGAATCGAAATTGTGTGAAAATTATTACCGAAAATGTTTTGCGGTCGTAGTGCGATCACCGATTACTCGATTACTACCAAAACGAACGACCTTTTGATTCCTTTCTCAGCCCAGCATTGTATATCAGTCCACGGTATCGTATAAAGTGAAGGGGAGATTTGTCTATTTCGCGATTTATTCTCCTTTTTTCTAGTGAAAATAACGAACTAAAACTCAGGGTATACTATAGAGAGGGGGCGTAAGGGGGGTCTGGATACCGCAATACCGCACAAAAAATGGGCAAATACCGAATACCGAATACCACACTCGTCATCTTTCACTGAATACCAAGGCCCAAAATGTATGAATACCGCACACCGCATATAATTTGAATACCGCAATACCGCATGTTAAAATAAAAATCACCGTAATAGAGTACAAACACTAAAAGTGTGCAACATAAATACCACTAAATACTGCTAAATTATGCAAATTCTTTTGTTCTCTATTGTTTAATCAACACTATTTAGTGGTAAATAGTACAAAGTATTGCACATTTTTAGTATTTGTACTCTACCGCAACAAAAATGACTCAATACCGCAATACCGCAAACCCTTACGTCTCCCTCTGTAGAAATTTGGGATTATTATTTTTGCCAAATTCAAAGGTCTTGCTTTGCATATTAAACTCCGTTGAAATTGCTAATTTAACAGCGATTTTTCGGAAACAGGCTTAGATCTTTCTCTTTTTTTAGATAAAATGTAAAATAAATTATCTCCTTTTGACAACAGTGAAAATGTTGAACCGCGGAGTTCCAAGGTCACAACAAATTTATGACGTATACCATTACCCTACCCTACCCCTGCTCTGTCGATAATTAGTGACCGCAGAGGAGCATGGGATAACAAACATAAACAGGCCAAGAACTACCCAGACTACCATAACACAGACAAGCTATGGGCAAAATTGACGTTTTTTCCCTGGTTTTCGCCGGTAATAAGACAGTGTACTACCCAGGGGAGATCCTTGACGGCGCGATTGTACTTAGATTAAACAAGGAGCTGAAATTACGCGAGATTAAAATCGAATTTCATGGCGAAGCCAGGGTACGATGGTCTCAATCGAGCGGTTCTGGCAACACTCGCAGAACTCATACCTATCATAACAACGAAGTGTACATCAATACTTGTACTAAGCTATTCGGTAAAGGTAGGTCGAAAAATCTGCTGTATTAATAATAGATTGTTTAGGCTCCTGAACGGTAGATTTTCGTAGTTCTAAATAGTGACAAATGACATTACAAATAGGCCTACAATTAAGATCAAAGGTAATATTATTGTTTTATGCATACGTTCACATTTTGGAAATCAGCTAGGCTATTGATAGTATTTGACCCTTATCGTCCGTTAATATGTGTAAAATGTGGCAGATGTATGGCTGCAAAATTTATACCATATTTTTAGCTTCCGCCCCAGGATCTTGCGTTCAAAATATTTATTTATTTTGTATAATTATATATGCAAGTTCTACAAAATTTAAAGCAATCTAGTCATCAGTGCTAAGAATAAAGAAGGTAGTTTAGACCTTTACCATCTAAATTTTATTGCGTATTTATCCATATCCTGTATTACGACGAATATCTAAAAATAGCTACAGTATCCTAAATTCAGCTGACGTAATAGTGACGTCATGTTGGCACACGTTTATTGCCATCAAGTGCTATATTATAAGTGGTCATCCATTAAACCCTTAGTAATTTTACTTTCTATAAATTGTATTTTTGTCATTTTCCCTGTGATTAATTTTTTTTGACTTTTATGCAAGATTCAAGAGAACTAATTGATTCTGTCATGACAGTTTGACAAGTCGACAGTGCAGTCAGTGTTTTTAAGGACAAAATTGCTTTAAACAAACTGTGATGATTATAGTGGAGTTAAACAATTGTGTGACACTTAAGTGTTTGTTGGGGTTTAATAAGCATTGAAGCAAGATGTACTATAATTAACTATAGTGGCTAAACTTAAGTACTGGCTGTGTCAATATTTCTAAGGAGGCAATTGGATTAAAAATGTACAATAACTAGCGGCTAAACTAGTCTGGAGCTGTATCAGTGTTTCTAAGAAGGCAATTGGATTAAAAATGTACAATAACTAGTGGCTAAACTAGTGTGGAGCTGTATCAGTGTTTCTAACTAAACAATTGGAGTAAAAATGTATAATAACTATAGCGACTGAGTTGAACCTAATTTATACTGCATCAATCTTTATAAGGAAACAATTGGAGTAAGCATGTATGATAACTAGCAGTTAAACTAGTGTGGACTACATCTGATTCAGTGTTAATTGTTAGGAAAAAATTGGTCCAAAGAGACCCAGTAAAATTGTACAAAAACTAGTGTTGATTATATTAGTGTCTCAAAGGCAGCAAGTGTAGGAAGTAACTCTCTTTTTGGGTGAACATTTTTAGTTTAATTGAACTTTTCAATGTTTGATTGTTTTCTATTTCAATCTCTTACATGAAAAGCAATTAACCTCTTATCACTCTCACCTATAATTATTACTGATTTGTTTATTGTATATTACAGAGCCAGGAGCGAAGGATAGCCCAGTACTCCAACCTGGTGAATACAGTTATCCATTTCAGTTTCATATCCCTGCAACTAACCTGCCGTCGTCGTTTGAAGGGCAGCATGGACACATAAGATACTGGTTGAAAGCTGTCATTGACAGACCTTGGAGATTTGATGTAACAACTAAGGCAGCATTCACTATGATTGAAATAGTGGATATCAATATGAATAATCTTGTTGTAAGTGAGATAAGCATTTCTTTGTTTAATTTTTTCCTTAGAGAAGAATTGAGTGTTGTGTGTTTAAAATACTGAGTGAAGTGGCTGAAGTGTGTATATCTTCAGTTGGTAGATGAGGAACCACTTTGTGGAGATATGATGCTATTCTAGATTCTTTTTTATCATCATTGACATCTCCATCATCATCATCAACATTTGTCAACATTTGTCATTATCATCATGAATATCATTATCACCAAAATCATTTGTTTCACCATCTTTTTGATCGTGAAATAAGCGTTCTGTCTTATATTATCAAAATTTGTCCAAAAGCCAGTCTTTTGAAAATCTTTTTGATCATCATTATAATCATCATCATAGTTGTTGTTATCACCATCACCAACATCTAGACAGTGCAATCATTAGTTATCACTAACACCATTTTGATCATCATGATAATGACCAACATTATTGTGACCATTGGCATCATATCATAAACACCATCATTATCATCATCCGTACCACCAACATTTTGCTCATCATCATCAACATCATTGAAACTGATGAAAATGAAAATATTAAAATATATGAAATGAACTTGACAACAAACGATATTCAATCTTTTCTGGATCAGAATGCACTGCAGCAAGAAACCATTGAAACCCTTGGAAGTCTGTGTTGCATCGCTGGTCGACTAGAAGTAATCAGTGCGACAGACCGAGGGGGATACTGTCCAGGAGAAGTTATTAATGCATCATTGTATATAACAAACAATTCAAGTCAAGATTTACCTTGCATTGAATTATCTTTGTATCAAACAACTGTATTCATTGCTACAACAGGTTTGTTTATTTAATTCCTTTTCTTTGCTTAATGATTGATTGATTGATTGTTTGACTGATTGATTGATTGTTTGATTGCCTTATTAGATGATTGATTCATTGATTGATAATTGATTCATTAGTGATTGATTACTGACTGACTGATTGATTGACTGATTGATTAACTTATTGATTGATTGACTGACTGATTGATTGACTGTTTGACTGTTTGATTGACTGTTTGATTGATTGATTGACTGTTTAATTGACTGTTTGATTGACTGTTTGATTGACTGTTTGATTGACTGTTTGATTGATTGACTGTTTGATTGACTGTTTGATTGACTGTTTGATTGACTGTTGATTGATTGATTGACTGACTGATTGACTGTTGATTGATTTACAGATAGTAAGAGTAAGTAAGTAACAGATTCTCTGATTGTCTACACTGTATAAAATACATTGCTTATTATTTTATCAGGGAGACAGAGACATACAAAGAGTATTGTAAAAGAAATCAAGCATGAAGGAGTAAGTCGTGGTAATGATGGTCACTTCCCGTCCATTCCTGTTCCTGTACCAGCCGTGCCTCCTACCATGTTAAGTTGCAAATGTATTAAAGTCAGTTACGATCTCAAGGTATGACATCAATAATAACATTGTATGTGGGCTCTTTCAGTGGGAAGACTTATTATTTTATAAATTGAATTATTAATATTTGTTTTTAGATAAAAATCAGAGTATCAGGGTGTCATTCAAATCTCAAGATTCATTTCCCCATCATAGTAGGATCAGTACCATATCGGCCGCCAATGCCGCCCATACAATATTATCAACCAATGGTTCCCAGTGCACCACCTCCCATGGATTATGGGGCATCATCATCAGGAATGAGTGTGCCTCCTGCTTACTCTCCAGCAGCACCAAACCCACAAGACCGTGAGTTTTTTTATTAAACTAATAGCAGGCCCTACTTCTTTCTCCAATTTCCAAGGAAGCAATATTTGTTTTTGTAATTAAAGAGGATAAAGTAGTGGCTGCTCACAGTAGATTATTTGATGTACTTATGAGTTGCTCATTTATTCTTTTATTTCATTCGTCCATTTTACTGTTGTTCATTCACTTATTTACTGGTTCTTTCATTCATTCGTTCATCCATCCATTCTTTCATTTGTTCATCCATTCATCCACTTAATCATCCACTCATTCATTCATCCTTTCATCCATCCATTCAACCTTCCATCCATCCATCCACCCATTCATTCATTCATCCTTCCTTCCTTCCTTCCTTTAATCCATCCATTCATTCATTCATTCATTCATTCATTCATCCATTCATTATTTAATTTATTCAACTTTCATTTGTTCAATTATGTTCAGCTATCAATTCATCAATGGATTTGTTTATTTCAGAACCTCCATCCTATGCGCAGTGCGTGTTTGGAGGAGCGTCTATCCGGGACAACGAGGATGGGCAGGGTGCTATGGGTAACATGGACTTTGTACCTGTCTATCCTTATGTCAACAACTACCAACTACCATCCCCACAGGCAACACCTAGTGCCCCTGTTGGTATTGGGAAATCGTAGGACAAAAAGAAAGACTAATTGAATTTCTAGACAAGTAATAAACAATGATAGTGCTAAGATACATAATTTCTAGGCTCTGCAAAATGCGTTCCAAAAGCTGTAATTATTATTATTGTTATTAATTTGTAGATTAGAGTGATATAATTTATACACCTGTTGATGATGATGCGAAATGATGATGATGATGGTGATAGTGATGATGATATTAAGTGGTGTTGATGATGAAGATGATGACGGTGTCAACGGCATGAAGGTTGTGCCAGTTGATGATTGACAAGGATGATCATGACGTCGATGATGTTTATGGAGATACTGGTGTTGATTAAGTTGATGATAGTTATGATTATGGTAATGATAATGGTGATGATGATGATGATGATGGTGGTGATGATAGTGTTGTTAATGAAGTTGATGATGGTGATGATTATGGTTATGATGATAATGGTGTTGACTAAGTTGATGATGGTGAAGATGATGATAATGGTGTTAATGATTAAAGGTTTGATGATGATGATGATGTTGAATGGTGTTTTAATATTTAAAATCTTTGTGTTGCTTTGGTTTTCACCACCGCCTAGAGAATATTATAGTGGAAAATACCGACCGGTTGTCGTTTCAAAAACTCAACGAGTTTGTATATAATTTTTATAAAAAGGTCAATAATATCCCAACAAGATAATGGCTAGTTCTTATATATTACAAATTATACAAGGACCATATCATAAACACATAATGCTCGTTGTAGAATTATTACCAAAAGGTTCAAAAGGACCGGCCATGTGAAGTACAAATCAAAATGAACCAGTACTGGTCCCTAACACAAATAGTATCCAAAAGTTATTTTATTATAGCCTCCTCCGCATGCAACTCTTGACTCTGGGCTTCCTTTGTTGACTCTGGGCTTCCTGTGGCGGAACAAATGGTGGCATTGATGTGGGGGGAGGGGCCCATTCCTCTCCGGTTCGCATGATAAAGGAAACCCAGCAGGGTTGCATGCGGAGGAGGCTAATTTTATTAGACTATGAGTAGTCCCACTTTTCCCTCCAGAATCAGTGATTGAAAAAACGAGTTCACTGATTCTGGAGGTAAGAGACTGGACTACTCGTAGTCTATTATTTTATTGATGCCGTTTACTGTGCACATTTCAAATAGGTCTGTTGAAATAAACAACGACAGCATGTTTCAAAGAAGTTTGTTTAAATTTAGTTGTGCCATCCGTCCTTCACTCAGTTGATAACCTTTCTGACAGGGTCGTGACGAAAGATGTTTTTTCGTGATTGATCCCAATTTATTACACAAATGTTTGATCCCTGATCCCAAAAGCTCGTGTCATTTTGCTCCCTGCTTCCTTGATCCCTGAACTTATTAATACGATGTCAGGGTGGGGAAGAGGTTATCCGTGATTTGCCCTTAATGCAGCCTGTGATTCGTGAATAGCAAAACGTTCCAGCCGTGATCCGTGAAATCATCTTCACCTGTGACCCGTGATTTGAGATTTTCAATGTCGTGATTCGTAATCACAGAATCAGTGCTCTGTGAAAACGTTACAGCTTGTCATAATGGTTGTGTAAAATGAGACGTTAGTGTTAGTATTCTTGTTGTTTGTATATTTGTCAGATTTGTGAAAAGGCTTTACGTATAGCTCTGTGATCCTTGAAAGTATGAAAAACGGCCCGTGATTCGTAATGGGTACCCCCCCTCTTCCCCACCCTGTTCTGTGATACCTGATTCCAGCTGATACTGACTATGTGATCCCTGATGCCCGCTACTCTCTCGTCACGACCCTGTTTCTGAAATACGAAGATATTTAGTGATTAGGACATTTGTGTTTTATGAATAAAACACTAGAAGAATTAAAAATTCAGTGTTTTTAAGATATGGTTGTAAAGATAGACAGCAACTTACATATAAAATAAAGACAAAACCAGGCCTGAGATTGCAGACTTTACCAGTAAAAGATTAAAAAAATATATTCTCTCTCAGCTTTTTGTCTGTTTTCATTTTATAATACTATGGAAATCAGTAAACTGGTAATCATGTCCCCAAAATTCCGTCCACGTGACCAATTTTTTTTGTACCATGTGATCGCTTCTGGCCAATCATTTTGCTCAAAATTGGTCATGTGGTACAAAAAGACACACCCCCAAGGCCAAATTTTCAACGTACATTTAACCACTCTAGTGATTTTTATAATATTATTTTCGCGCTTCTCAGACGCAGAAGGGCATGATTCAGGGGTGTAAATGTGTTTAATTTGTTTAACTATAATATACTTCTGATCATGCAAAAAAAATTTTCGTTGTGTCAAACTCGTACTCATAAAAAGTACTTGCGTTGACTCCTCCCTCCCCCAACCCCCTAACCCCCCTTCCCCCGGCCCGGAAAATTTTAGAAAAATGAATCTTTAGAAAGTGAAAAAATGGGACGATTCCTCCGAGACATTTTATGAAGCTGAGGAATGGAATCGATTTAAGTTTAGGATGAAGATTTCGGCCCCATCCGCGCTATCCCGACAGAAAACCTAACGTCGCGTTAGTCAAAAGACCAGGGAGGGAGGGAGGGAGGGAGGGAGAGAACCAGCCCCTAGACTAAACGGTTAACCCCTTGCGTTAAGAAACGAACTATCAATTTATATAATCGAGAACGTCTATTAGTCTATCATCCGCAGTTTTCTTGTTATGCTATAATAGTATAATTTAACCTACCAGGTAAAATAGTAATTTTCCTTTTGGGAATTTCACGTAATGAACCAACCATTATATTAGTGTAAATATTATTCTACCGAATACTACCCGATTATCACCCGAATTCTTTCCGAATTATTCAATAAATTGCGCTAAGCATTATGGTCAAATTTACTCCATCATCCCCTCCCTTATTGAGTCGCTCTTTGTGTACATGAAATCGAGGTTGTTGTTAGCGGCCATTTTGGTTCCTTTGATCAACGTTCGGGTTGTCTTGTTGTGGAGTTTTTATAAAAAATCACCTTAAATCGCCTACTACAGCTTCAAGATTGAGAGTAATATTAAACTCCAGGGCAGAATGGCTATGTTAGGTCCTTCTGGGCAGCCAACTGGCAAGAGGAAAGAGATATATAAGTATGAAGCACCGTGGTCGATTTACGGAATGAACTGGAGTGTGCGAACTGATAAACGTTTTCGACTAGCACTGGGCAGCTTCGTGGAGGAATATAACAACAAAGTAAGCTAAAAGCTACTTAAACAACACTCTTCAACCTAGAATAGTATTGTTTTAGTCAGTTTGAGTGGTAAATAATTGTGTTGTTAAAAAAATTATGACAGACGAATACGGAGGTGAAGGTGATTTTTTGAATGTCAAAAGAATGAATTGTTCTATTCCCAATGTAATGACCTATTCTTTGATTCATTGTAAAAAGCTAATTCTTTCTATAGGTGAAGCATTTTTCACGAATTGTGATAGCTAATTTGAAGTCTTGTCGTGTTCTTTTAAGCAATTTCGTAAATCTATTTCTTACCTCACGCCCATGCTATATAAATATTGTCGTGATATTTTGTCTTCTGTGTTTTAGGTTCAGATCGTGTCTCTTGAAGAAGAGATCGGTGAATTTACGGTGAAAGCAACCTTTGATCATCCCTACCCTACGACTAAAATAATATGGATCCCTGATAATGTAAGTAAAATCAAAGATCGTCTTTAAATTTAATCTGACTTTTTTAAGATATCAAAGTTCCTGTTATTGAATATATTATTTTTCAAAAGGTTGATTTTTTTATTTCAAAATTTAAATCATTTTTTGATGTTTTTTAGTCTTAAATAACAGTGTTTTTCAAATAGTAGAATCCCTTGTGTAAGCTTACATGTAAATGCCTGGTTTCATCTGTTTTTTGTTTGCAATGAAAAAAATACTGAAAAAGGCTGTATTTTTATAGATTGAAAATCTGATGAGATGAAGTATTGTTGATGAAAAACAAGTGTTATGTAATATTCAATTTATCAGCTAAACCATGTTTTGTAGGTAGCATACATATATCAAGTTAAAAACTAAGTATCATTTTGCATTTGTTTTGTAATACAAATAATAAATGCACTTATCAATTATAACAACAACACCATGCATAAAAACACAAATTATACAAAAACAAACACTGCACATACATACTAAAACAGAATATATTGAAAAGTTTTTAAATAGCTTTGTAATTGATTCCTTAGAATCAATCAATCCTTAGAATGCAAGGAATAATGCACTTATCAACAATAACAACACACAAACAAAAACATCAAAAATAATAAAAATAAATAAAGACAATGAATACAAATATTCTGAACAACACCATAAAACACTTATAAACAGAACAAACACTACACATAAAAAAAAACAAATACCAAAAACAAACACTGCACACACTTACTAAAACAGAACATATTAAAAATAATTTGTCAAGTATGTTTCGTCGAGTGTAAATAATCCCAAATTTTTCCGAAGAAAAATTACAAATATTAAAAATGTTAAAAATATTTCAAATAACTTTGTAATAATTTGTTGATTCTTTAAGATGATAAAATAAAACCAAAACATTTTGAGTTTGTGTCTAAAAAAATCTTCCTTTTGTTAAAAAAGTGCTTGATATTCAAATTCATTGCCTTAAAATAGAACTGACATTTATTGATATTATTTTATTATAGAACTCCTATCCAGATTTACTAGCCACATCAGGTGATTATCTTAGAGTATGGAGAGTTAATGACTCTGACGTCAGACTTGAATGTCTTCTTAACAATGTAAGTACCTTACAACACATACATACATCATATACTAAAAAATAACTTAAATTTAGCATGATAGCTCCTTCAGCTAGAAGTAAGCTGGTCTCCCAGGAAACTGAGGTCCAGTACGTTCTTCGTTTTCTCTTTCAAAATTACTCAAAACTACACAGAATGGAAAGAAGTCAAGTGTGAGGCCAATCAAACTGGTGACCTCTCTCCAAAATCCACACACTAACTGACTGAGCTAGTTTTATTTTTGTAGTTTAAGGACTGACTTACATTTTGTAGTAAATAAGTTACACTAGGTGGGCGTAGTGTTTTCATACAATTGTTGATATTGTGATGCTAATTTGCCAACCATTTTAACAATAGATTTGTTAATTTTCTTTGTTCTCATAACAATGGTTGGTTGGCAAAACCAAAACAAAATACATCACTGTATGTCCACCTATTTGTTTTTTTTATAATACTATCTAAATAGGTATTACATGTATTACAATTTTAAAGGCTTCTACAATTCTTTCAGCTGCATTGAACATAATTTATTGTATTTTATGTTGTAGAACAAAAATTCTGATTTCTGTGCACCATTGACGTCATTTGATTGGAATGAAGTGGACCCTAACCTACTGGGGACGTCTAGTATAGATACTACTTGTACAATATGGGGACTAGAGGTAATGGTGTTGATGATGTTGTTTGATGTTGATAATCATACAATTGATGATGATGATGGTGTTGCTGATAAAAGTGGTAATGATGATATTGTCAATGATGATGATAATGGTGTTGATTATGATGTTGATGGTTGTGATGATGATTATAATGGTGGGAATGATGATGATGATGATGTTGTTGCTAATAATGATGATGATAATGATGCCAATGATGATGATAATTGTGTCAATGATGATGATGATGATGGGTGGCAATGATGGTAATAATACTAACAGTAATACTGTTTGTAATCAGACTGGTCAAGTCCTTGGTAGAGTCAACATGGTATCTGGACATGTCAAAACACAATTAATAGCACATGATAAAGAGGTACATTACACATAGATGTGTTAACTGATGCCCCATTGTCATTGTTGATATATCAAGTCTAACACTTATTGTTTTTCTAGGTGTATGATATAGCGTTTAGTCGTGCTGGCGGTGGTAGAGACATGTTTGCATCTGTTGGTGCTGATGGATCCGTTAGAATGTTTGACTTAAGGTAATTTTATTAAATTCTCATAATTATTCAGGGTTCGTGCTACTCCTTAAACTCCTTGAAAACTCCTTAGATTTGATTTACGTTTTTAAGGGCACTTGAAAAGCCCTTGAATTTTAGAAAATCAGCAAAAACTCCTTAAAAACTCCTTAATTCTAGCTAAAGTAGGGTAAAAATTCTAGTATTGCAAATTAAAGTTAAGTACAATTTCTAGTATTATACATCATTTTCGTAAAATAAGTTCAACAAGATTAATTATAATCGCAAAGGAATTATCCGACAGGCATCCCTGCATTTATTGAGGGGTACTGGGAACGACCGTCCCAGAATGCATCAGCCAATGCATGTCGCAAAATGTGCTTAAAAATTACTTTTTGGTCCTTGAAAACTCCTTGAAAACTCCTTAGATTTTGTTTACTGACATCAGCACAAACCCTGTTATTATTTTTTTTGCCATAATTATAATAATAGTTCTATGCAATATTATTGTTATTATCATCACCACTACCATTATTGTCATTACCATCTTTATCACCACTGTCATTATCTTCATCACCATTATCATTATCACCCGCATCATCATCATCATCAACATAAATATATATAATAATTGAAATGTGTATTATTCTTTGAATAATGTATCCAAATTGAAATGTGAGTCTAAATATGCAGACATGAATCCAGACAATCCACTTTTGAGATGTGTTCACTTATTGTTGGGATCCAACAGCATGATAAACTAAGCATTTCATTTAAAACATTTTGTAATAAAATTCTCTATTTGCTGTATATCTACAGACACTTAGAACATTCCACTATTATCTATGAAGACCCCCAACATAGTCCTTTACTGCGCCTTTCATGGAATAAACAAGACCCTAATTATTTGGCAACATTCTCTCTGGATGCTGTTGAGGTAAATTATTAATCATGTACAATGTTTTTTTTTATTTTACATTTTAGGTGGTTACTTATTTGTTGTATTGGGGATGTTTGTGGGGACTTTCTTCAGCTTGGATCCACTCAATTGAGTAGTCAATTGATTAGTCAATGAACACTATTTGTGATTTATAATCTGTTTTGGTTGTTTTAAGTTTGCCACTCTGTCGGTCAATCAATGAATCCATTCATCAAAAAAAAATATTAGGCAACCATTCCATGATTGTTGTCTTTAGAACACATTATGTTGCTCTGTATGTGTGATTACAACTAGACTCTCCTAATTGGGACAAATGGACCCAATACCATGTTGTACGACCAACATATGTGGCTTCATAGCTCAGTTGGTAGAGTATTGTACCTGCAAAGGTCATGGGTTTGAATATCATTGAAGCCCTGAAAGTGTGTTTCAGACTTCTCTTTCGCAGTTGCATAAATTACAGCTAAATTATTTATTTATCTATTTTTATTTATAATAATTTTGGATGTGCTTTACAAAGTACAATGAGAAACAACAATAGGACGCAAAGTTCATTACAAAGATCTTTCTCCGATAACGCTCAATAAGATTGTTTCATCCTTTAATGATGTGTACTTTGTAGGTCATCATATTGGATGTCCGTGTACCTTGTACCCCAGTAGCAAGACTTAATAATCACAGAGCTTGTGTGAATGGAATAGCTTGGGCACCTCACTCTTCTTGTCACATTTGTACTGCAGGTATGAGGTCACAAATTCAGGAAACTGGTAAATATGGTACCATAGTCAAAAACTTTGTTGCACAACAAAATTTAAAAAAAAAACTAATAAAAGTTAACACAATACAAACAAACACATGAAACAGCGATGTGATACGTTTTGTAAAAGAAACAAACACATTAAGACCAAACTTAAGAAAAAACAAATGTTCAACATCTGTTCAACAAAGTTGTAGATCGTGCATGAAAAATGTGGACAACAACAACAAACATAGGTAGTACATTGTAGTGTACTATGAAAATATTTTAAGATTTAATAGCAATATTCTTATATTTACCGTAATATTAATTTTTTAATATTTTAGCAATATTGTCATCAAATAATTTTTTTTTTTTTTAATAGTGGTATAGAGTCTTTATTGATAATTTCAACTGCCATATTTAAACATTTCTCTTTCCTTGAACAGGCGATGACCACCAGGCACTAATTTGGGACATACAGCAGATGCCTCGTGCAATTGAGGACCCAATCTTAGCATACACAGCAGATGGAGAAATAAACCAGATACAGTGGGCCTCCACACAGCCTGATTGGATAGCAATATGTTACAATAAATCACTGGAAATTCTTAGAGTATAGAGGTATATAATATACACTTAATGACTGGTCCCGAGGGAAACAGTTAGTTTTGTTTCCCGAGAATCTCAATGTTTCCCGAGGCTTCGGCCGAGGGAAACATTGAGATTCAAAGGAAACAAAACTAACTGGTTTCCCGAGGGATCAGTCATTAAGCGTTTTGTTATATAGCTAATCATTTTAGACAAGTGAATTAAGAAAATTTGAATTTTTTCACGTGCGCTGGGCACTTGTATCCCGGCCGGGATACAGTTAGATTTAACTAGTATCACGTGAGCATCTATCAACCAATGAGAATGCTCGTTATATAGTCAAAATGATTAGCTATATAACAACAGTATTTATTAGTTATGATATTGCCGTCATGAGCCTTATTAAAACATGGTAGGTATTATTGACTGACTAGCCTCATGTTGAAACACATTAGGATTTTAATATGTAAGAGAGGCTATTCAGTCAATTAATATTTATTCAAATTGGGCACCCTGTCTTAATTTGCTGTATACAAAATGAATATTGTTCTTGACCAGTAAGCTTGATGTTCATGTTCAAACATGATGGGATATTTTTTCATCCACATGGATTAGAGGCAAGTCAGTGAAGATCAACATTTTTTTTCAAAAATGGATGCCCTGTCTTAATATGGTGTTCACAATTTTAATAACTATTGTTCTTGTAAGCTTCATGTTTTGTTTTAACGCAATGGGATGTATTTATCTACATGCATGTATAAGAGGCTAGTTAGTCCAGAACAATATTTATTTTAATTGAAAGCCATCTTTTGACATAATACAGAATAACTATTTGGCTAACCTGTATTGTGTTTCAGTTAAAACACATCAAGGTACTTTGTGTGCGTGGACTAGTCAGTCTAGGACAATAGTTATCCAAATAAGTCACCATGTTTTGATTTGGTTTATGGCAGAACGAAGCGCTAGTTGTATAGAATGAAATGTCTGAAAACGTTGTCATAATGGGACATTTGTATCATGGTGTCATAATCTAGAGCTACCATGATGCTTTGCTTACTTTCTCTTGTGAATAAGTGTTGAGTTCCACTGTTCTCAAAGGGGATAAATAATAAAAATAATAAAAACAATTTGCAAAGCATTCTGGCAGTAAATGACACAGTTGTACAAATTTCCTGTTGTGACTTGGGTGAAGCCACACAATCTACCATGTCACACAACATAAGTCACACAATTTGTCAAGTCACAACCTGTTGTGACGAAAGTCACACAATCTACAATGTTACACAACAGAAGTCACACAATCTGTGAAGTCACAACCTATTGTGACATAAGTCACACAATCTACAATGTTACACAGAAGTCACACAATCTGTCAAGTCACAACCTATTGTGACATAAGTCACACAATCTACCATGTCACACAACATAAGTCACACAATCTGTTAAGTCACAACCTGTTGTGACATAAGTCATACAATCTAATATGTCACACATTGTGTCATGAAAGAAGTCACATTCTTTCATGTCACACAATATCTTCTGTCACACAATCTGAATAACAACTTAAAAGTGACACAAAATATAAGTCACACAATATTTCATGTCACACAATATCTTGTGTCTCATTTGAATAACAACTTAAAAGTGACACAAAATGTAAGTCACACAAAACTTCATGTCACACAATCCATTATGGCAGTTGTTGGTGACTGAAGTCACACAACAAATCTTGTCACTCTTCATGTTACTAGTGTATAGTGTTATTTAAAGTTACATGTATATTTTTGTTATTTACTCAAGATATGTATAATAGTATTATATCATGAATTTTGGCAGTCAAAATCATCAACACTAAAACGGTCGTTAGCACGGGAAGAAATTCCATCTAAACCAGAGTTACAGTTAGGACACTTGAACCGTAAACATTTTGAGTTTTTTTATACTTTTTTTTCCCCCACATCCCATGAGCGAATAGATGAGAAATAAGATTTATTATAAACACTTAGTGTATTTGAACTCACTGCTTCATTTTAGAGGTTTTCAAGCACTAGAAGACTCAGAAAATAATAACATGAAAAAAGTCAAGTGTTCACGGTTCGAGTATCCCCACTGTAATAGAAGGAGATGGTTATGAAGCTCATTGTTCTATTGAGGCTGAGGATGAACCACGAGAACTGTGAAATGGTATATTAGAATAATACAATTTGTCCAACAAACATAACAGAAGCATGACTATGAACATTGTTCATGACTACAAAGTCTACGCTGTTGTTTTTACAGTTAAATATATCTTTTATCAATGGCTATTATCTAGCCAAAGTCATGGCATTGTCACTAGCAAATTGTGAGTTTTCAATTTGATTTTGCATTTTTTTTCTTATACATCGATCAGTTTGGAGGTGGAGCTTTACATCAAATCAACCAATCACTGAACGAGTTTATGTAAGCTCCGCCTCGAGGCTGGCAAACAAATCAACTTTCTTACTTGTGTTACAGCAAATTTGGCCATAAAGCCTGCTTCACACATAAGCAACATACACAGACTCAGGGGCCGTTTACATGGAGATGGGGTAACCCTCCTAGCAGGGCTAACTCTTTTGTTTGAGAGTCCCCAGAGAAAAGAAAACAATAAGAGTTAGCCCTACACCTAGGGTAACCCTATCTCATGTAAACGGCCCACTAGGTGTGAGAAAAGACAAGTGTGGCTAACGAGCAAAGCCAAACTGAGTCTACATATGTTGCTTATGTCGCTAGTGTGAACCAGGCTTAAGGTGCTACTTGTGTTTTCTGAAGGTTTCAACTGCAGACAGCGTTTTATCCCTTGTTTATTGTTATTGTATGTTATACACTGTACATAAAAAACAGAGTTTTGTATAAAGATTTTAAAATAACACTCTTGATTTGTTGTGCTTATTTTGAATAGTGACCAGGGTTGTTTGCTAAAATATTTAACGTAGAGGTAGTGAGTCTGAGTCACCTCAATTAGTAGGACACTTGTGTCTGGCTAAAAGATTGTGATCAGAGTTTTGTGCTAAAATATTGAATATAGAGGTAGTGAGTGTGAGTCTCTCCAATTAGTAGGACACTTGTGTCTGGCTAGAAGATTGTGAGCAGAGTTGTGTGCTAAAATATTTAACGTAGAGGTATTGAGTGTGAGTTTCTCCAATTAGTAGGACACTTGTGTCTGGCTAGAAGATTGTGATCAGAGTTGTGTGCTAAAATATTTAATGTAGAGGTAGTGAGTCTGAGTCTCCCCAATTAGTAGGACACTTGTGTCTGGCTTAATACATTGAGACGTTAAAAAAGCTAGTGATTTATTCATTTATTATTTATTTATCCATATAAATGACGTCCTTTGTACAATAGTCCGATAATATTGGATGAATATATTACTATTATTGTTAGATGAATATTACCCCATTGATATAGACTGTAAATAATGTGCCTTACTTATTACCCACTCTGATAAGATTCAATAGAGGGCAACAAAATATGACGGCCAGAACTATTACCCAGAATATTACCCCTTTGATGAGACTGTGTAAATAATGTGCCTTACTTATTACCCATTTTTATTAGATCCAAAAGAGGGCAACAAAATACGACGGTCAGAACTATGATCAAGAATATTACCCCTATGTTGTAGACTGTGTAAATAAGGTGCCTTACTTATTACCCAGTTCACTCTTATTAGATTCAATAGAGGGCAACAAAACATAACGGTCAAAACCATGACCCAGAATATTACCCCTATGATGTAGACTGTGTAAATAAGGTGCCTTACTTATTACCCAGTGCACTCTTATTAGATTCAATAGAGGGCAACAAAACATAACGGTCAAAACCATGACCCAGAATATTACCCCTATGATGTAGACTATGTTAATAAGGTGCCTTACTATTACCCACTCTTATTATATGTACTAGAGGGCAACAAATATGACGGTCAAAACTATGACCCAGAATATTACCCCATTGAGATAGACTCTGTAAATAAGGTGCCTTACTTGTTACCCACTCTTATTAGATTCAATAGAGGGCAACAAAATACGACGGCCAGAACTATGACCCAGAATATTACCCCTATGACATAGATCCTATCAATAAGGTCCATCACAAGGCCACCAGTTACGCCTGGAAGAGCATAATACCGATAGGTCAAGACGGTCATGGCAGGGGTAAGAATCACTATGATGAACAAGAACCCTACAAAAAGGGACGTACACGCTCGAATGAAAAACATTTCAAAGTTAGGTATCCTGCTCCAGCGATAGAAGCTTGAGATCCCCTTCCACAGTGACGTCACAGAAATGGCGACTACGTTGAGAATAAGTACCTGTTGGCTCTTATTGAGGGACGTTTCTAGCGCTTTCGTGTCGACGCATCTCCCACTGACTTTACAAAGCCAGCAAGTTATCCCAGTCGAACCTTGCTGAACGGCGAAAATCTCCGCTGTAATAGTAGAAAGAGGAATATCTTCCAAAAAACTCATTCCCACCAGAAAGATGAGTTTCATCCTGATGAGCATCGCTCGTCCTTTTTCTCCAATTTCTTTCTTTTCCATCGACAGCCACAATGTATAAAGCCATGATAGTGTTTGTGTTAGTATAAGGAGTGAGGTTATTCCCATGAAAAAACAGTAGACTATAGTTACTGCCTCAAAATGTGTGAATTTCTCGTTGATGTCGTCCATGTTCCAAGCTATACCTTGGCAGATTCCAGGCGTTGTGAAGTTCAACGACGTAACATTTGCAATTTGCTGGTAAAAACGGAATTCATTGAGAACGCGAAAAACCTGAACCAAAACCCAACAATTTGTGAAAAAGTTGAAACCTTGCGAAACGAGAAAGATGACGAACTCTACGAGTAGACCTTTGTTCAGGTTGATCCACCATTTTGGTCTTTTAGTGACCAAATCGATCGCTTGGTTTTGGATTGCTTTGCGTACTCTTCGTCCTCGTCCTTTCTTTTTCTGTTCTTCTTTAAGTGACTTCTGATATTTTTCTGCTAGCTGTTTGCTAACGACCTCTTCTGCTAGGTTGAAAGCTTTGTTGGTATAAGCTCCTTTGATCATTGTTAGTTGTGGGCGCTTCTTGGCGCTCGCGCAAAACGCTATTCAGCTATGTTTTTTCTTCTTCTTTTCTTTCTTCCTATATGTTTGTTTGCTGTTGTTGTTGTTGTTGTTTTTATTTTTATTCGTTGTTTTGTTCCTTCTTTGCTTCTTTTTGTATTTATCTTCTTAATTTTTACTTCGTGGACTTATGCCTCCTCTTTCTTTGAAGAAAAATCTCTATCAACAACTGGTTGAAACTGTTGCAAATAGAATCGAAAATCTTCCGTCTCTGTCTCTTTCTTCCTTAATTCGTTCTTCTTCGCTCTTCTTTTCCTTCGGCTTGTTCTTCTTTCCCTTTATTCTCTTCAGGCCTTTTATACAGTGCCTTGATATCGATTAAGCTTCGATTATGGGCCACAGAATTCAGATGTTGTCGTGGTTTTCCATGCAGTTGTCAACAAGCTCACTGCTCGTATATTCCTCTCCACAACTGAACAACACCCAACTTCTCTACTTCTTTTACAAATAATAAATTACAAATTCCTCATTAATTATTAACAATGAATATACAAAAACTATAAACTGCTCCTTATAAAGCAGGCATTGGCTACGGGAAATTTGCTATTTTAGTGTAATAATACCTATATTTTCAAATACGATGATTTAGAAAATTTGAGAACTTTTCCTATTTATGCAAGGAAGTGTAATTTTTACCACAACGAAGTTATACTTTTGGCTTCAAGCCACCTAAACGTTATCATTTAAATAATTCTATTTAGTTTGCTGGTGGCCTATTTGGAGCACTTGGAAGTTTTACATATGCAAAAATTACATATAATTTGAATATTTTTTATATTAGATCATTCGCTCATGCAGTTGAATACTTTGTTTTAAAAATGAAATGTTCAGTACCTGCCCAACTTGTCAATCAATCAATCAATCAATCAATCAATCTTTATTGTAGTACACTTATTGCAAATAATTTACATAATATAATACAAGTTACAAATTTTTTGTACTAGGTCAGCTGTAGTAGCCATAGGCTAAACGAGACAGCTGGCACATTATAAGTTTACATTAACAATTTTTGGTCAATAGAAGTATATAAATTTACAAAGAATATGAGAAAAAAAAAAAAATAATAATAATAATAATACATAAATAAAATAAAAGTGGCCTTAGTCAATATAATAAAATATATTATTCTACTTATCCTACAATGATTAATTATAAAATATAATAGATACAAATTGATATATAGAATTATTTAATTGTTTGCTTAGCAAAGGAATATTTATTGATGCTGATCGTCAAGGTATGATCTAAGCAAACTGTCTTTCAATCCTTTTTTGAATAACGGTTTGCCAAGATATTTCAGTTTCTCGTCTACTGAATTCCATACCTTGACTCCATTAAATTTAATATTAAATTTACCATAGTTGGTTCTTATGCGAGGGAGAGAAAAAGAAGACTTAGATGCAAGCCTTGTATTATAACTATGTATTTGAGAGACCTTAACAAAGAATGAATCAAAAATACTTGGTAGTCTGCCAGAATGATAGTCGTACATGAACATAGCATTATAAAAGTAAATGAGCTAGATCCTCAAGTTTTAATATGTTTAACTTTATAAAGAGAGGATTAGTGTGGTCATTATAAGAAGAAAAAGTTATTATTCGTAGGGCTTTTTTCTGTAGAATAAATAACGGTTTAATTGTAGATGAATATGTGTTACCCCAAGCTATAATACCATAAGTAAAAAAAGGATATATAAGAGAATAATAAAGATTCTTCAGTATTTCAGAGTTTATTAGATGTCTTAGCTTGGAGAGAGCTCCAATGTTTCGATTTAGCTTTTTAGTAATCAAGTGTGCAATATGAGCTTTCCAATTTAGGTGGGAATCGATGATCACCCCAAGGTACTTAATACTTTGATCTTGGCAAAGTTCCTTGTCATTGATCATAATCTTGAGTTGGTGAGATAGCTTCTTTTGTGAGGGATGAAATATCACAATGTTAGATTTTTCTATATTTAGAACCAGTTTATTGGCACAAAGCCAATTATGGACAGAAAGCAACTCATTGTTTACAATTGTTTCTAAAGTTGTCAAGCTCTTATTAGCATAAAAGAGGTTTGAGTCATCTGCAAACAGATGAAAATCAAGTAATCGAGAAGAATTATGAAAGTCATTGATGTAAAGCAAGAACAAAAGAGGCCCTAGGATTGAGCCTTGTGGAACCCCATGCACAAGTGATTTGTAGTGAATCTGATCTATTATTCCCTATTGCCACATATTGCTTCCTATTGTACAAGTAAGATTGGAACCAGTCCTTCGCTATTCCTCTAATGCCATAAATCTCAAGTTTTTGCAGTAATATTTCATGGTTAACAGTATCAAATGCTTTACTAAGATCTAGGAAAATCCCAGATGCATAGTGGCCACTGTCAATAGCTTTCTGAATTTTATCAGTAATTAAGAGTATTGCCATTTCAGCAGAATGGTGGCTTCTAAAGCCCAGCTGTTTATCGTACAGTAAGTTGTGTTTGGTAATGAAACTCAAAAATCTTTTGTACATAAGTTTTTCAAGTAAAAGATTAAATATAGATAATAAAGAAATTGGTCTATAGTTATTGAGGTTGATTTGAGATCCTTTTTTAAAAATAGGAATGACACAAGCCAACTTAAAGTAGTCGGGACTATACCGTTTATTAGAGAAAAATTAAAAATTGACTGTAATGGTTTAGAGATGGTTTCTTTTATTAACTTTAATACGTAGATTGGTATACTATACGGGCCGACAGCCTTAGAAGGATTCAATTTGTCAATTTCCTCTTCAATCTCACTGCTTGAAGCAGGATTGATGAGAAAAGAATCGAGAATTTTAGAGGGCATGTAGGTAATGGGGGATTTATTTACTGAAGGAATTGATGAAGTTAAGTTTTGGCTAATATTAATAAAAAAATGATTAAAAGCATTGGCGATAGAGTTACAGTCAGTTAGTTCATTGTCATTTACAAGCATTTTAGATGGTATGTTGTTGCTAAATGGTTTAAGAGTAATAATATTGCGAATTCCCCTCCATATATTCTTAATATTTGTCTTATTCTTGTTAAAATACTTATTATAGTAATCTTTTTTACTGTTATTTATTAGTTGTTTCAACATATTTCTATAAATTTTAAATTTTTCATAATAATACATAGATCTGGTTCGCATGAACTTTTTGTATAAAGTATTCTTAATACTTATTGATTTTCTAATAGCTTGGGTAATCCATGGTTTAGATAAATTTTTAATAGATTTTTTACTCAGTTGCTTTTGAGGAATATGTTTTTCAATCACTTTTGCCAATTTAGAATAGAAGGAATTAAATTTCGTATTAATATCATTGCTTTCGTCAGTCCAATTTATAGAGTTCATTTCAGATAGGAAATCAGCTTCATTAAATTTAGAATAAATGTCAGCGTTTACTGTCTAGTAAGTCAAAAACATACCTTTTAAAATAGATAGATTATCAGAGATAAGAATAAATTAATTCTTCAATTTTATAGTAAATATAGAAATATTAGTTCAAATGGAAAAGCCATACATTGCTGCGTTAGATTGTGGGCTTCCTGTGGCTTGTCACTCCAAAGCCCCCTGGGAATAAAACATGGCGATGTGTAAAGGTCAACTGCGGAGCTTCGCACTAAAAGATTTTGTTCCCAAGACTGTTTGTGAGGCTTTGCATTCCTGATTATATGAATTTTACATCCAAGAAACGTTTGTACATCGAATGGTAAGAGTTTGTAACTACTAAATGTCATTCTAAAATGTATAATATGCAAATTTATATTGTTTGTGTTTGAACGCGGGAAATTTGAGTTTCAACTCTCACGTGCGTTTGAAAAACTCGATTTTTTCGATTACATTTACAAATTATTCGTGCAGTTTTATAATTAAATTGTTTTTAATATATTTTGTAGTAATTTAGTGGATATTTTGTCGTAATTTCGTTGGTTTAAGGCAAAAATCACCGTTAAGAACTTGATCCGTGAAAAAATGACAACTGGTCTTCTCGTAATTCTATTTCTCATCAAACTATATGCCCAAAAGAATAGATTTGATCCGTGAACCTCTTCCCGGGACCTTGCAAGCTTATGAATCCTGAAAGAATTTTAATATTATTTTCGATGCCAGATATTTTGAACAATATCGCTTCAATGCTAATTTACTTCATAATCCGTTTACGTCCTGTAATGAGGTGTATATAATTCCTTTCCTTCTTGAAATGAACTATCGCCTTAGACAACCCTTTTGAAATAGTTGTATGCCCCTAATTCCTTTCCTTCTTGAAATGAACTATCGCCTTAGACAACCCTTTTGAAATAGTTGTATGCCCCTAATTCCTTTCCTTCTTGAAATGAACTATCGCCTTAGACAACCCTTTTGAAATAGTTGTATGCCCCTAATTCCTTTCCTTCTTGAAATGAACTATCGCCTTAGACAACCCTTTTGAAATAGTTGTATGCCCCTAATTCCTTTCCTTCTTGAAATGAACTATCGCCTTAGACAACCCTTTTGAAATAGTTGCATGTATGCCCCTAATTCCTTTCCTTCTTGAAATGAACTATCGCCTTAGACAACCCTTTTGAAATAGTTGTATGCCCCTAATTCCTTTCCTTCTTGAAATGAACTATCGCCTTAGACAACCCTTTTGAAATAGTTGTATGCCCATAATTCCTTTCCTTCTTGAAATGAACTATCGCCTTAGACAACCCTTTTGAAATAGTTGTGTGCCCATAATTCCTAGAATGACCACCCATTACCACCCACGGTAACCCATTAAGCGGTCACCCTCTATTAGGCGGCCACAATAAAAAGTCCCAAATCTATTCCACCTATACCTATTCTATACCTCTATTCAGCGGCCAACCTCTATTAAGCGACCACTTTGGAAAGTCCCGAGGGTGACTGCTAAATAGAGGTACCCCTGTACTTCCATACTTGTTTCCGTACAAAATCAACTGGTCCTGTTTCCGTTCTTAATTCACTTTGTTTGTCGTTGTTAAAGAACGGCGCAAGTTTGAAACATGCTCGACGAAGGGGCTCAATTCTCAAACAGTACACAAGCGGGTTGATCGTTGCGTTGATATAGATAACGGTAGCGCTGACATTAAGAGCGACCTTTATCGTGCTTGTATAGTCAACTGACTTAGAGTTAATGGCCATTTGGATTACAAAGTACGGACCAAAGGCTGCTAAGAATAGCCCTAGCACCAGAAACATCGTGTAAGTCGATTTACGATACCGGGCCATTTGGAACTTGTTCATCAGCCGCCTTCGACTTCCCCCATGAAAAGCTTGTAAAGACAGTTGCTGTTGGCTCTGTATTTGACACCGGTGGCGTTTCACGATTTGAAAGATCTTCACATAGGCCCAGAATGTTATGATAACTACGATAGTAAACATGGAGGAAAGAGTTGCTGTGAACAATGCTGCGTCGTAGGTAAAAAAGCGAGATATTGATATTACGATACCTATTACCCACAGTGTTACCACTGGTATCAAAAGCTTTTTGATTGAAACAAGTTGATGGTAACGAAGATGGAAATGCAGGGCTAAATACCTCTCCACTGATATCATACACAGAGTTGCGCAGCTCATTGCTGAAGCAATATAGGCTATCGCATCCATAACCAAACGTGTATGGCAGAGCAAATCTATTTTCATTTTGAACTCCGCGATCTTGTAGACGATGAACAACGGCTGGCAAAGTAACCCAGTAATAAAGTCAGCTAAGGCCAGATTGCTGATTAGAAAGTTTGAAGGAGTATGCAGAGTTGGGGTCTTGAATATAGCAATGATTATCGTGATATTTCCCAGCACCGCTATTGGAGCGGTGATCATGTTGAGGACGATAGCAAGTATTCCTGCTCCGTACACTGCTGGGGGGTTATACAAGCTGAACGTCAAGAAATAACACTGGAGAACATCATTTGTTGATGATACGTTCAACATTATTGTAAATGGTTTTTTTGAAAGTTGTTTATGATTTGAACTGTTTTCGCTGGTGTAACCTCGTCTGAAAATTCAATTCAATGTCGATGCAATTACAGATGAATACTTCCCTGCATGTAACGTTGTGGCATGTGACATTTGTTTGTTTTGAAAGTTATTCCTTATTTGAAAGGTTTTCGCTGGGTGTAACCTCTTCTGAAAATTCAATTCAATATTGATGAAATTACAGGTGAATACTTCTCTGCATGTAACATTGTGACATTTGTTTGTTTTGAAACTTTTTTCTGATTTGAAAGGTTTTCGCTGGGTGTTGCCTCTTCTGAAAATTCAATTCAATATTGATGCAATTACAGATGAATACTTCTCTGCATGCGACGATGAATATTGTTGAATTATAGTCTTCTTCAGCTGGGACAGATATTGCTGCAGATTGGAAAACAATAGATAGAATTCAAGTGCAATTTTTGTGCAATTTGAGTCGCGGATTCAAATAGAAAAGAGATGTTTCTTTGTAATGCTGAAAATGGAAGGAAGACTTTTAGTTTTTCATCATTGCAATAGAGAAGCAGTAGTAACATCCACAATGAAAAGTACAATTTTAATCGCTGATCCTTGAGCAATAGAATGTGTTTCTTTGTAATGTTGGAAATTGTAGAATTCTATTCTATGTGCTGGTGTGGCTGCTTTTAAAAATGCAATAGCGATTTTGAAGCATTCATTCCTCTACGTATACAATTATAGTAGCTGTTTCTCGTTAAAAAAAGAGATTTTTCTTTTTATGTCGGATATGATAGACTTCTTGTCTCCTTCAGTATTGAATATGCTGCCGGTGTAGCTGTGATTGCTTTTCAAGTTGCATTTGAGTAACACAAAACTCAAAAAGGCGAATTATGTCTTGCAATTATGATTCTCCAACTATATAGACGGGAAATCGATTTCTACATTTGATGGGCTGTTCTTGATTACTAAGTTGCGATAAAGTAGCGGAAAATGTTTCTCTTTTGCCTCTCTTCAAGGGCGGCTCGTTTCAACAAAACTCAAAAGGTGAATTATGTCTTGCAATTATGATTCGCCAACTATATAGACGGGAAATCGATTTCTACATTTGATGGGCTGTTCTTGATTACTAAGTTGCGATAAAGTAGCGGAGAACTTTTTCTCTTTTGCCTCTCTTAAAGGGCGGCTCGTTTCAACAAAACTCAAAAAGTGAATCATGTGTTGCAATTATGATCTCCAACTATACAGACGTGAAATCGTTTTCTACATTTGATGGGCTGTTCTTGAGCACTATGTTGCGATAAAATATCGTAGACCTTTTCTCTGTTGTCACTCTTAAAGGGAGGCTCGTTTCCACAAAACTATGTCTTGCAATGATGATTTCGAACTATATAGACGTGAAATCGTTTTTTACATTTGATGGGCTGTTCTTGAGCACTAAGTTGCGATGAAATATCGGAGACCTTTTCTCTCAGTGTTGTCACTCTAAGGGCGGCTCTTTTCCACAAAACTCAAAAGGGTGAAATATGTCTTGCAATTATGATTTTCCAATTATATAGACGGGAAATCGTTTTCTACATTTGATGGGCTGTTCTTGAGCACTAAGTTGCGATAAAGTAGCGGAGAACGTGTCTCTTTTGCCACTTGGGCGGTTCGTTTCCGTTGTAATTGCTTATGTAGAATAAAGCTTTTTCAATACCTTTATTCGTTAAAAAGCTATCAGTTAGAAATATATCCCGCTGAAGGCAAGTCAAAATGTTATTGTGTCGAACACATAACTATATTTTATTAATTAGTTGTTTCACCTTAGTAGTACTTTACTTTCAGACCATAGAACATTCGAGATTGTACTAATCGAAAAAAAAGGATAATAGCTTGATTATAAGTGGAAACTAGCGAGTAAACTAGTATAGGCTGCGTCGGTGTTTGATATAAACGATAGGTAATATAATGAAATTTGTAACACCGTAAGAAATAGAAATAGAAACTAGCGAGTAAACTAGTATAGGCTGCGTCGGTGTTTGATATAAACGATAGGTAATAGAATGAAATTTGTAACACCGTAAAAAATAGAAATAGAAACTAGCGAGTAAACTAGTATAGGCTGCGTCGGTGTTTGATATAAACGATAGGTAATATAATGAAATTTGTAACACTGTAAAAAATGTTGACTTAACTAATTTACTGACGTTTCAAGCTTTAGCCCTTCGTCGGAGTAAAAGTCAACATTTTTTACGGTGTTACAAATTTCATTTTATCATATGACCGGTATTTTGCCCGGCGCGCGCTCTTAAGAAAACCTTCGGAAAAAAGTCACGTGATGGGGTCCGTACGGCTTTTTTCACCTGGTCCGTACAAACACGTACGGACCCGCTACTCGAAACATCACAACAAAAATGGTGCGCGCTGGGCAAAATACGGGTCATATGATAAAAAACTTATTGACTGAGTTAGGTCGGGCCGAACGGGAAAACATTTGGCTCTTGGTCATTTGTACGGACCTCGCTGCGCTCGTTCCGTACGTCATGGCCGCGAGCCAAATATTTTCCCGTACGGCCCTCCCACTCAGTCAATAAGTACTTAATATTACCTATCGCTTGATTATAAGCATGGAAAAGTTTCAAAGACGAAATTGGCAACAGTGAATCAAAAAGAAAAAAAGAAAGAAAGAAAGGGAAGAAGAAAGAAAGGGAGAAAGAAAGAAGGAAAGGGAGGAATGAATGAATGAAAGAAAGAAAGAAATGAACAAATAAAGAAAGCAAGAAAAGAGAAATAAATAAGTGAAAGGAAGGAAGAAAGAAGGAACGAACGAAAAAAACAAGAAATAACAAAAGTGAATAAAAATAAGAATGGATTAAGAAAAAATAGAACTGTTAAAAGATAGATGGTATGATACCCAAAGAATGCAACTTTTTGAAGAAAATTGTTATGGTTTTAATATTTTGTGATATGATTGTACTTGATAAAACAAATTGTTTCACACTGTTAGTTACAATAATAGTTGCCATGGAAACCGGGACACACCCAAAACACAGCAAAAAAAAACATGCTTTTAGCTTCCACGCCAACAGCTCTAGATTTGTAACCAAAAGAGCTATGCACCTAACATTTAGAATCAATGTTCTGTATAGATAAAGCTATGCATTAAACCTAAAAAAACTAGATATCTATATTGTTTCTACCAGACTAACATTTTATTTCTACAAACAGCATTTTTCGGACCACGCCCACTAACAAAAAGTTATATTATTGCCTGATATTATAAAAAATATATATAGGTTTTTGGTTTAATGCATTCAGACATTATCAAAGAACTATTTTACCAAGTTTCATAGCAATATTCAAAATACTTATTAGTAGAGGAATGTTGAGCTATGATGGACTGTTGAAAAATAAAAAAAATACCACCTTAATGCATGGATGAATGAATGAATGGGAAAATAAATGAATGCAGAGGAGCGAAAGAACGTCTGATTTCGCAGGCTAGGCTTTGCGTGATATATTCCTGCTAGACTTGCAGCCAGTAGTGAAAAATGTGTAGATAGCGTCAGTTTCTTACGAAGCATAAATTAGAATGAAATATAAAGAATTTAAAAAATTTTAAATTTGTAAAAGAATTACTGACATTTTGGACGTTAATCCTTTGTACTCCACTGTAAGAAAACAGACGGACGGACAGATAGACATGCAGACGAACAGACAGACAGAGCTGTACGGACAGAGATACGGACAGGCAGACGGACTAATTAAACAAACAAACAAGCAAACATAAACAAGCAAGCAAACAAACAAACAAACAAACATGGAAAAAAACAAAAACAAAACAAGAAAGCAAACAAACAAACAAACAAAAAATATCAAACAATCAAAACTTACAAACAAAAACAAGAAAGCAAACAAACAAACAAACAAAAAATATCAAACAAACAAAACCTACAAACAAAAACAAGAAAGCAAACAAACAAAGAAACAAAAAGTATCAAAAAAACAAAACCAACAACAAACAAAAACAACAAGTAAACGTACAAACACACACACAGACAAGCAAACAAAACAAATCAACAACAAAAGAAACAAGGAGACAAATAAATAGAAAAACATTTCTCAAACCGTAAAACCAATATTTACTAGAAGGCAAATTTATTGCTTTCTTTATCCATCATGATTTTACATTTTTTTAATTCACAAGTATCTGCGAAATTTGAAGCCTGTGATGTTAATAACGATATGATCAAAATAAAAACGATGGAATCAAATTAAAGTAGTTTAACACGTAAAGCCAAAAACATTAATTTCTACGATAGATGATTGTGCTCAGTTCAGAGTTACTACACTGAGTTATACATGATTAAGCTAAACTGGCAATGTTTTAAATAGAATCATCTGAAACTTTTATTTAAAACATTATGATACCAGTCGTGCATGGAAAAGGAATTTCAATTTTTTTGAGACTTTGAAATTGGAAATGTTGTTCTAAAGTCATTAAAATTATAATTGGAAAAACACCTGGTATTGATCGGGGATGTGGTCTTTGTCTTTTGTCCCGAAGTAGGATGTTTGTCCTAGCTGTTGGAGTTTTTACTTTATTCCATCGATCGAACTACAAAAATTACGAGGTTCAAACGTGGGTTTTATTATTGAGCTGATTGAAAAAAAACACAATTGTTTTATCCACTCAATGAAAGGAAGGAAATTTTATCTTTTTGATATCTCAAGTAGAAACAATTTTTAATATGTTGCCAAGTCCATCTGTCAATCTTTTCGATTGCTTTTAGGTGAATGTTAAGGCAGTTGAACTTTTATGAATATATCTTTGTCAGTTTTATCAACAGAAATCAATTTTGGCTATATACCAACCAAATAATTTAGTGTTTTTTTTTCAACACCGAATATCTTTCCAACTGATAAAGGTAATCCATCGTGGATATAAATGAGATCTTCCTGTTCCATTAACGAAAGTCTCTCCCTTTTCATTAAAGAAGATCTCTGAAAATTTCTTCAACGAAGATCTTTTTGTGTCATCAACGAAGATCTCTGATTCATCATCGGAGATTTATTTGTGTCACCAAAGACGATTTCTCTGAACATTTTATCAACGAAGATATCTGTGTCATCGAGGAAGTTCTCTGTTTCATCAACGGAGATCAATCTCTTTCATCAACAAAGATATCTCTGTTCCAAACGAGAACAAATCCAAGATGCTCAACGATTCTGCATCGCAGGATTTCTTTTCCAACAAGTGTTTCTTTCTTGATGTTTTATTCGACTACGAGGGTAAAACCATCGGTGCAAACGTGTTAATGGTTATATTAAACTCCATTACTTTCCCAATTGCAGTGGCTGGAAACTCAGTTGTCATCTTCGCCATTTACAAGACTCCAAGTCTTCACAACCCTTCTAACTTTCTAATCAGTTCTCTGGCGCTAGCTGATCTCATCACAAGTCTGATTTGTCAACCACTACATATTATTTCCGTAGTATCTGAAATAAGGAACGATTTTGGGACTTATTGCATAGGGGTTATGTTAAATAGTGCGATGGCCTGGATTGCATCTGCCGTTAGCTGCGGTATTATAGGGATTATTGCTTTAGAGAGATATATAGCAGTGTATTATCATCTCAGATACCATCAAATCGTCTCCATCAAAATACTTGCTGTTCCAGTGACATTATTGTGGGTTTTCTGCACAGTACTATCAATTTCTCGGTTCGTATTTCAAGAAAGTTTCTATTTTGAAGAGATCATCTTGACTTTATTGGGTGTCAATTTTGTTGTGATATTCTGGGCGTATGCAAAGATTTATCAAATTGTGAAACGACATCGCTGTCAGATTCGGAGCCAAGAAAGGTCGATACGTAAAGAAACACAAACAGGAAAAGTGAACAAACTAAACCAGTCAACCAGTCCACAGAATGAGAATGTCACCAAAAGCCAGTCGACAAGTCATGAAGAAAGAAAAGTTAAAGAACAACTGTCAACCAGTCATGAACAACAGGCAGAAAAAGTCACTAAAAGTCAGATAACTGATTATCAAACAAAGCAAGTCACAGAAAGTCAGTTAACAAGTCACGACAAAAGAGAGGTTGACGAACAACAGTCTACTAGTAAACGGACAGAATATGTCACTGTAACTCTGTCAGCAGGTCGAGAAACAACAGAAGTTAATGAACAACAGCCAGATAGACAACAAAAAGAAGTCAATGCACGTCAGCTATTTATTCATGACACGTCAAAAGTCAAACCGTGTCAGCAAATGAATCAGCAACCATCAAGCGTGGACCACAATCAGTCAACCAATCAACTAACCCAAGTCAACCAGTGTCAATCCACGTGTCATCAGACGTCAAACGTCAAACATTGTCAGCCAACCAATCAGCAACCATCAAACGTAGACCACTATCAGTCAACCAATCAATTAACCCAAGTCAACCAGTGTCAATCCACGAGTCATCAGACGTCAAATGTCAAACATTGTCAGCCAACCAATCAGCGAACTTCAAACGTTAACGAACAGTCAACCAGCCCAGAAACCCAAGTCAACCAGTGTCAATCCAGGAATCACGAAACGTCAAATATCAAACAAACCAATCAGCGAACTTCAAACGTTAACGAACAGTCAACCAGCCCAGAAACTCAAGTCAAACAGTTCCAACTAGCTCGTTATCGTAAATCTACCACAACCATGTTTCTAATTCTTGGGCTGTTCATTCTCGCTTACGTTCCTGTCCTGTGCGTGCATTCAGCCAAGCAAGTCATTGGGTTAAAACTTTACACTACAAAGATTGCGCTTGAGTTTTCAACGACTATCGTTTACATCAATACAGCGATTAACCCTATTGTGTACTGTCTACGTATGGAATCACTCAGACGGGCTTGTTTCAAACTGTTACCTTTATTGAAAAGACAAGCACTACCACACGAATAGTTCTTTATAAGGAGGCAGCTTATCGTATGAAATCCCTCAGACGGGCTTGTTTCAAACTGTTACCTTTATTGAAAAGACAAGCACTACCACACGAATAGTTCTTTATAAGGAGGCAGCTTATCGTATGGAATCACTCAGACGGGCTTGCTTCAAGCTGCTATCTTTATGGAAAGGACAAACATTGCCACACTAATAGCCCTTTTTAAGGAGGCAGCTAATCATATGCAAATACCCGGCAAGCCTCACTCTGATTCATTGAAAACATTGACTTCATTAGATATGGTGCTTCTGTTTTATCAAAGTCAGGCAAGCCTCGCTTTGACTAAGTATTTTTCTAAATATCATATTTAGCATAATTTTTAAAAATCCTAAGCTGCGGTTTTGCGGTTTTTTCACGCCGGATTTTTAGGTATCCTTTTGGTGCGGTTACGGTTTTTCAGTAAATTTCAACGCGGTTTTGGTTCATTTTTTTCACGGTTTTTGCGGTTTCCAACACCCCCTTACGCCCCCTCTTAAAAGTATAAGCCTGTGGCTCCTTTTTGAGCTGTCCCCCTTGCCATCGGGGATTTATCTAAAATATATTTGTAACATGTTCTAAACAGTATCCCTTGTTTATTTTACAAAACAAAATTGTAACCTCCCCTATGGTTTATTCAAACAAAGATGATGATTATGATTATGACTCATTTAAAACATTTGATCATATTCACATGCTGATTTGCGCGAAACAACTACAGTGGAACCCCACCTTACGGCCACCCGCTTAATACGGCCACCAAGTTATTGCGGCCACTTTTTTTTATGTCCCGACGAAATACATGCCCATATATTTTCTATAACATTGACCCGCTTAATGCGGCCACCCCGTTAATACGGCCACTTTTGGCTGTCCCTTCGGTGGACGGATTAACGGGGTTCCACTGTATTAATAAATTATTATTATTATTATTATTATTATTATTATTATTATTATTATTATTATTATTATTATTATTATTATTATTATTATTATTATTATTATTATTATTATTATTATTATTATTATTATATTATTATTGTATGCGTAACCACACATTCTTACCACACATTCTTACGGTCGTGCAATCGCCGTTCTCCGAGCCAACCTTTTTCAAATAAGCGTACCTTGTTCGCTTTTTATAAGTCAGTGATATCATAAACGACATAAAAACCAGCTTTATTCCAGTATATATTTTATAGAGTATTGAACTATGGTCCCTACATAAATATTTCCATTACAAATTATAACTTGATGTTTACAAAATATCCATGTACATTACAAAATATCCCCCGATGGTGTCTATAAAAACATTTGTAGAATTAAATTAAATGTAATATCTTAATATTTACTTAATTAAATTATCATACATAATATTTATTGTTTATAAAACTTAAATTTTTCATTAGCTGTCAAGAAAAATGTGCAATTATTTAATAATTCAGACCTATAAACTCACATATTTTCTTGTTTCTATATTCATTAAACATAGTATTGCATTATGAGAATCTATATAGATTGACATGTACCCTAAAAACCCATGAGCCTTAGCAAAACGTTTTTATAATCGTTAAAGGTTCGAGTATATCCCCATGCATTCCCATAAGCCATTGCAATAACTTTGAGTCATAATCTATATATTATGCTTTACCCCCAATACAAGAAGATTTGCATAAAATGATCGTATCATCTATGATTGATGTATACCCAATGCAATACCATGAATAATTGCAACCAAATTATCCGGTTATAATCTATATTATAAAATAACTTGATCGCAATGATCAATGGGAATGAATCTTTGCGATCAAATTAATATTATGATGATGATGCGTCTTTATTTAATGAGGGTAATAAACATAGTTACTGGTTGCCCAGTAGTTTTCACTATGGCACTCTTAATAATACTATAAAATTTATAAGAATAAGTATATGAGTAGTAGAATTATAATTGTTATATATACTAAGTACTCAAAAGAATTATCTTTTGCAATAACTATGATTTATAACCCATGCATGCCCCATCAATCTGTTTGGTATATTTGTGAATATATGCTAAAATATATACTTTGTTTGTAATGTTCTTTGATAGATTGTCCCAGTATAGTTTAGATCTCTCTCCGACCAATTAGCAGTTCTATCCGGTTCTTTTCCGATTCATTCACGATGAATATTCCGACAAATGCCGAAGTGTTTCCGACTAAATTATTTCAGATCTGGCATTGAGGAGCCGAGATAGACCCGAAGGTTGTTTGTTGAAGATCGGATCAGCTTGCAAGGGATTGTGGTACGACCCAGTCGTTTGTATGCCTCGTATCTATGGCAACCACCAAATGCGTAGTAGTAGTTCCCCCCCTGTTTGCCCTTGACCCAGAGTACATCGATAGGGGGCACAAGGTCTTCAGTGTTTGGACTCTGAAATAAAAAAGGATTTAAAAAAAAATAATTATAATTCTGGGTGAAAATCAATACACCTAAATGCAATAACATTGTCATATAAAAAAGAAGATTATCGAATAGGAATTAATTAAAGGACAAAAGAAGAAGTTCAGCTTGAGTACTCTGCTTTTCTTTAGTTCCTATTTTGTAATTTTCTTTTTTATATGACAATTTTATTGCAATTATGTGTATATATTTATGTGTTATACTCCTGTTTATATGGCATAATTTTGTTATGCTCATTATTTCATTATTCAGTCATTTGAAAGGATGCCAATTTTGAAATATACTTTAATATAAATGTATTGCGTTACCATTCAAGACAAATACGCTACCACCCGCCACCAAACACACCACATAAAACTATAATTGATTCTCACCCAGAATTATAATTAATTGTTTATCAATACAGCCACAAGTGAGTTCTTGTTAGTATTTGCTGTATTTGATTCAAGTCATTTGTTTTTACCAAGCCAAGCGAGCGTCTATATTGTCTCTAGGTTTATGGCACACTTAGAGTTTGTTTGGCTATTTTAAATCAGCGTCCTTTTTCCCGTAGCTCTCCAATCCACGAAATTTATTACCCATACAGTATTGCATTATTTATTCATGGCTTATTTTTACAATTACTCCATAGCCTTATGCGGCTGCTGCTGCCAAGAGAAAATAAATAAGTTGTTTTTTACTAAAAACAGAAAAGTATAAAATCTCAAAATATTATAAAATATTTTTTTTAGTTTACAAATGCCTTGGAATATTGGCGATTATTTTATAATGAATATAAATGTTTATTGGTTTTCTTTCCAAAACGATTAAAAACATAAAATATAATTTCAAATTAAGCTAGGATAACAATTTTAAAACGCAAGCTATATTAGATATATTTTTTAGGTATATGTCTTAAAAAGTTGGGAAATGTTTTATTATGAATACATACTTTTCGTTTTAAAACATAAAATATCATTTCAAAGGATAAACAATTTTAGAACGCAAGGTATTATAGGTACTTTTTCTAGGTATGTGTTATGGGCAGATGTTTTTTATTTTATGCCGGAATACTTTTTTCTTTTGCGATTTCCCAAAACGATTAAAAACAGACGTACCGGCCCACTAGCATGAATAATTTTTCATATTTTACAATTTCTTCTGAGCTATTATTATTGTACCCTTGGAGGTTATTTTCTTCTTTCATTCTTTCCAAAGTCTTTAAGCAAAGTTCCTTCCTCCTTGAGTCGAGTCGGGTGCAATTTTTTTTCTATATATATATTATTCCCATACTTAACAAATACAAGAAATTGCCATATAATTTCCAACCACTGTCCTACCGCAGTACAAAGGTTTATTTTCTCTCTATTTTCTAAATAAAAATCTGAAAATCTAGAGCGTATTTGACTACGTCAGTATTAAATTTTCGTATACTATTAATTATTCATATTTTTTATTCATTTTCAATCAATAGTATTAAAAACAGTTGTCAATTGTTATTGTTAGAGCGTTTTCCCACTTGAAAGTATTCATGTGTAAAATGCGTTGGGTTTGAGCGTCTTTGGCTTCTGATGCAGCGTCCTTTGGTCATTTTTCCAATTCATTGACAATATTTGTTTACCTGATTGTTTTCGTTCGTAAAAACACAATATTATTCGAATCTTATGTTATGTTTTTTCATCCAACATAAAATATACGAATACAGGATCCTTTCATTTAGTGATTTTCATGTAAAAATCTGCACATCTTGCAATTTATTTGCGTTTTATTTGCTCTTTTTACACTAATTGTAACACTTGAAGATTAATTATAACATATTCTTCCAAATTGAGACATTTTCCCTCTAATTGTATCATTTGCACATTCTAGAACCGATGTTTTCATCGTCCAATATCAAGTTTATAATACCAGCACACCACTTGTTATATAACATGCCATTTACTTTCCTTATATGGATAATTAATAAGCTCGATGGATTAAAAAAATGCTTTATTGTTCCTCAAAGTCAAAATTGTGGTTAACCATATTTGAATAAATGTTTTTGAAACTATCAAAATATTTTACTGATTCTATATCACTGATTTCTTTAGTAGTGCTAAATCGAAATAATGGTTTAACTGATACCAATGCAATATTTTATAAAATGCGCAATAATCTTTTTAATGCTATCGTCTTATGAGTTTCTTGTCATTGTCATTTAATGTATTGTCTTTAATTTATTCAATTTCCATTAAAATAATATTATTATAAAAATTGCATAATATTGCTAATTAGGATTTTTTTCAGCATTTATCCATTTGCTCCTATAATAAGAATATCAACAACAAAATGTTTTTTATTAATGATTTTTTTTAATAAGGAGGATGCTATATATTATGTCAGTGCGATTTACAAAAGTAAAATGAACTAGCTCATATTCAAACGCGAAAAATGTTTTCCGCTTTTCCGTGAATTTATAGAAAAAGCTATTAGTTCTAAAGTTTTACCAACGTAAACGTGAAATGGAAGTAAAAGTAGCAAATATAAAATGAATTTGAGTGAAATTACGACATTTTTAAATTCCACTTACATGCTTCGACAGCTCAGAAATTTTTGTTTTGGCTGAGTGGAAGGACGACTTTTTTGAATATTACTAGCATGTTTCGATAGTTTGGAAATGTTTGTTCTCTTACCTGAATGGTGTCCATCAAAGAAGCAAGCTTAGGTTCTTCCAACACTGCTTGAAAAGGCCTTATTATGACACTCAGGGGAACATCATGCACTTCTTCAATCCCTGCACTATGGATGCTGTTATATCGTACATTTCTCTGTGATCTCAGTGCAGCGTGGACATTTCTCAAATGCATTATAGTTAGCACTATAGTAACCGTTACAGTCACAATCGCCTTCATGTAGTTTACGATATCTCTAATCTTGATTGAAATCTTCTCATATTTATCTTGTTAACAGGTTATGGCTGTGCCCAGATCCCCACGGTTGGTTAGCGTCGTTGTGACATGTTACCATGGTGATCAATTAGAGACGTTATTTATAACACGTCTTGAAGTAAGTAAAAGCTTGTTTGAAGTTTAGTTTTGTAAAATTTACTTCAGTTTCTAAGTGAAAATGAAAATTAGTGAACTAGTCTCCCCCGCGGCCGTTTCTATTCTCTTAGCCTGCGTTGCCGGTGGTCTGCGTGATTCTGGAGAGAAGAAAAAGGGAGAGAAAAAAAAAGGAAAAGACCTTCTCTCTTCCTCGCAACTCCGCAGACCGCCGGCATTGCAGGCTACTATTCTCGCCACACAATGCTACTCTCTCCACTTGTGAACACACCATATGCTTTTCATTGTGGAATGGAAGGACTTGAGACTTATTGATTTTACTATAGTTTGTATAATAAACTTTAGTTCTCAGATACAAAATATGGGTTTTATTTTAAATCCCTGCAAGCCGGGATAAAAATGATAATAATAATAATGATAAATAACATTTGTTTAGCGCCTATTCAAGCCTAACAGTCCTAGGCGCTTCACGAATTGTAATTTCCATGATCAATTGAACAGTTTCTGGTACGTGTATTTACTAGTGTTGTTCTTGCCGGTAAAAGCGCACGCTTACTTGATTCCAGCAGGTTATACACGCTATCAAATACATTGCGTGCCTTACAAAACTTCTCGAGAAAGCGTGGCATCACCTAAATCTATTAATAAAACATTAATTATATTAATTAACAGTTCTCGGAAATCAATCGAACGTTTGATCAACAATTATTGCCCAAAAAAAAACGAAACACAAGCTTAATAAATGTTTATTAAACATTTTCGAACGTTTCATCATAGTTCTTGTCGAAAAATAAATGATCCTGTGGACCAGTTGTCAAAGGCTCATCGAACATTTGATCAACAATAACTGACCAAAAAGAAAGTATGAGAATATCTCTAACATTAATTGAACGTTTGATCAATAATTCCAGAACAAGTAATCGTAGATTCAATACTTTATTCAATATAAGCTTCAGTGCAATATCAGTTTATTTCATTGTGTCATAGTAAACATAATATTTTCTTGTACTCTAAGATACGCATACTTTTGGCACAGTTGCGCGCTCTTTCCGATGCTGTTAAATATTCAAATATCAAGTTCGTTTATTCCTAACTAAATTAAAACATAAAGAACGTTTAATCGAGCACATGTGTTACATGTCGATCTATAACTTCTTCTAATACTTAAAAGAACGTAAATAATTTAAAAATTTTAAAAATACATTCTCATCTTAAAATTTTGTGCATTTTGTTAGATTTAGAAAAACTATTTTTTTAAGTAATATTCAGATCAAATTCATGTTTTTCCACGTTTTTTTCGGTACATCTCTGTACTCTACATCTCGTAGAGTTTTGACTCATTTCGTTAATGAATTGGTTATCTTTTCACATATTGCTTTTAACTACTTTAAATCTTTAAAGCATTTAGTATCACAACTTTGATACGATTGTTAACTCCTATATTGATCACTTGTTGCTCGCTTTTAAAGCGGTTTTGGGCTAAGAATTTGTTATTTACGGCCTTTTCCTACAGTTGTTTTCGTTTACTTGCTCTGTCAATGACTCGTTTCTTAATCTCCTTGGCGCATTCGTCTGATTTCTTGAAGCTTTTCTCTGTGTCAAGTAGTCTTCTCAATTTTCCAATTTGCTGCCTGTTTGCTTTGTTCTTATTCATCTCTTTGTTTAACCGGGTTTTTAGTTCTTCATCGGTAACAGGTAGCTGCTCATTTAGCTGTAATAATTTGTGTTTTAAGAACAATTGAATTATTATCACCAGTTGCATTGCTATTAACAAAGCTGGAAAGTAGTATTTGAAAATTAAGGAGGCTCCAAAGGCTGCGATTCCTAACGCTGCCATGGCAACCAGTTTTGACTTAGGATTACTTTTCTTCGCAGCTCCAGTATCCAAGATAGCTTTGTCGTCCCCAGTCTTCCCCGTTTGTGCTTGTGTAGCAATGTCTTCAACAGTTTCATTCAGATCCTCAATCGCTTCCGAGCTCGGCAGGGAGCCAACTTCGGGAAGTTTTCGGCTCATTTCGACATACATTCTTATTTGTTCGTCAGCCTTCTCCTTTGAAACTTTCTGTGTCGCAGCTTTTAGCTCAGGATCGCTAGTTTCCTTGATATTTTCTTCTTGAATTGCACGACGCATGTCTTCAAGTTCTTTCATCTGGATAATCATCTTTGCCAGTGTGAGTGACTTGGCCTTCCTGCTAACATATTCGTTGTCTATTTCTCTCTGCATAATTCCCATTGCAGCCTTTTGTGATTCGACGACTTTATGCTCCATTTCCAAGAGGTCTGTCAGGTCTTCGAGTTCGTCGTTTTGTTCTCGTGTAATTTCCCTCTCGTTGAGAAGTTTAGTTTTGATCGTTCTGATCTTAAACCAAGAATTGACAGCATAGAGGGACATAAGCAGAAACACTGTACAAGGCGCCGCTGGGTGCAGGTTTGTCAAGTGGTAAATCACAACACTCAGAATAACCCACAATGGGAGAGATCGTGGGCGTACACTAAGTAAACTTAAATCACTATCAAGTCTACTTGTGTCGATTTTCTTAGCTCCAAACCAACCAGATTTCTCTTCAAGATCTCTTCGTTTCTTCAATTCCTCGACATCTCCTCTCAGTTTAATGTATTCATTATAAGACCTCTGGTTCTTCTCTTGTTCGGTTATCTTTGACTTTTCAATTTCTCGTATTGTTTTCTCTAGATCTTCTACTCTTTTGTCCTGTTTGGCAAAGTCATCGACCTCATGACTTCCTTTTAGGTCTTCCTTCTTTGTTAAATACAATTGCAGTTCTTGCTGAAGCTGGTCTTGCAGTTTTTCCATAAACTTTTCTTCGTTTTTGTTTTGCGTTTTTTGTACTATCAGCGACTTTGTCTCCTCTTGGCTATCACTAGCCACTGTTATTTCTCCTTGACTCTGAGAAACTAGTTTTCGCCTCACAAACTCCTCAATTTTCTTTCGGTATAGTTTAGCCTCGGCACTCGACATGACGAAAAATAGAGGAGTAACAACAAACGCGAGGACAATCTTTAGTGTTTTTAGTTTTAAGAATTGTGGGAGGAAAGCTAAACCTACTGCGATCGCGATGTATAACAGTAGCCTAATCTTATATCCTGACTTTGGTATTTCTTCACAATCGATGACTGTTTGCTGTACCGTAGCTCTTGCTGTGGCTACTTTAGTAACAGGTGTTGATCTATCAGTAGTTGACTGAGTTAATAATACAGGACTGTCTATTGAGTCTTTACTTTCGTCAATTGGAATTGCGCTTTCCATGGATTCAGAGCTTGTTGCTTCGATAATACTTTCCTCTGCTTCCAGTTTGGAACTAATTCCATCTTTTTGTATCTCTTCTTTATTTTTCTCGATATCTGATTTAGATGTTTCAGGCTCCTCAGTACTTGCGTCTGTGATCTTATTGCCGTATATTTTCTCGATGTTTTGCATAAGGTTTTCCAATCTGCAAAGCTTTTTGTCTTTTTCTTTGAGCTGGACGGAAAGTAACCGATGGATATTCTCTTTACGATCCAATAGACTCTTATCAATGCCTTTGTTAGTCTTTAATTCATCTATGTAAAGTTTTAGATCTTGTATCGTTGTTGTTTTCTCGGCGACTTCGTGTTTTAGAGATTGATGACGGTCTTCTAAATCTTTGACCAAAACTTTCGCGTCGTCTAAAGAGCTCTCTTCAGCTGGAAGAACATCTTGGAGGATTTTCTCTCTTTTGGCTTCGTATTGCAGAACTTGGTACATGTTCTTGATTAAAGCGATTGTTTTCGATTGTCGTTCTATTTCTTCATTTTTCTCGTTTAAGACTCTCTCGTTTTCCTTTTTATCCTCGTCCATTGATGTTTGCATCTTGGTAAGTTGTTCTCGAAGCTTTTCGATTTCGTCTTCTTTGTCGCCTTTCTTTTTACCGTCAACTGCATCACTCCCCTTTCCACCGTCCACACTTGGAGAACTTTGCACCTCACCACTATCAACTTTACTATCTTTTTCTACTTTTTGCCTCTTCTTTGACAAGAAGCTTTCCATAACAACATTGGAGTCTGGTAGGTGGGCGCGTCCACCATAGTCTACAGTCGATGTTTTGATGTCCACCTGTGCTTGAAGTAGCTCCCTTAGGAGGCGTGCCTTATCCAACGCATTTGCGGCCTTTTCAGCGCGTTCCTTGTGTTCTTGTACAACTTCTTTCAATTGATCGACTTCTTTCTGTAGCTCTGAGCTCTGAGCGTTATTGTTGTTGTTTGTTTCTAAAGCTTTTCGCAAAGCGGCTATTTCTTCATCCTTTTGTGCTAGCTCAACCTCCAAGGAATCAAACTCATCCTCGATTTCCTTTAAGTGTACTTTGGTACCTTCACCTGGAGTTTGTTTCTCTTTTGGTTTAACACCTTGATCCTTACCACGTCGATGTGACTGTGACAGGTCCTCGACGGTTCTCTGAAGTTCCTTGATGTACGTGACGTTGTCATTGTTCTTTTTTGTTTTGTCTTTAATCTCCTCGACGAGAATCTCTCGTTGTTTTTCAAACTTAACACTTGTCTTCTCAAGGGACGTGGTGAGCTGTGATTTGTCATCTAAAAGATATTTTATTGTATTCTCCTTTTCATTTAACTTTTCTTCCACTGCTCCGACCTGCTTCTTCAACTCTTGTGACAAGTCCTCTACAGTTTTCCGAAGATCCTTGATGTACGCTTCGTTTTCATCATTCGTTTTTGTTTTGTCCTTAAGCTCCTCCACAAGAGTGTTGCGTTGTTTTTCAAACGTTTCACTTGTCTTCTCAAGAGATGTATTGAGCTGTGATTTGTCATCTAAAAGATTCTTTATTTTATTCTCGTTTTGGTTTAACTTCTCTTCCATTTCTTCGACCTGTTTCTTCAACTCTTGGTTTTGCTGTAGACGTTCTTTAGCGTACATGTGCTCTTCCTCAAAGTATGTTCTTAACATCGCACTCTCTTCTTCTTTCTCTTTCAAGTGATTTTCCATTTTGTCGATGTTTTCTCTTAGTTCTTTAATAAACTGTTCTTGCTTCGTATCCTTGTCGTCCGCCTGTTGAGATAACGACTCAACTTCCTTCTTCTTACAATCATTTTCAGCGACCATTTCAGTGTAGAGGGCGTTAACTTTCTCAAGATCAGCTCTCAAAGCGTCAGAATCTTTCTGTTTCAGTTCCAGAGCATTCTCAACTTGTTTCATCAAACTCTTCAATTCTTCTTTCTGTTGTCTTTCTATTGCTACGGTGTCCTCGACCTCTTTAGTTCTATGTTGCTCTGATTTTACAATTTCGTTGAGTTCTGTTAGTAGCACGTCGTTCTCATGTAGTTTGTTCTTGTACTCCTCAACATTGGTCATTAAGTTCTTCTTTATTGTTAACTCGTTGTTCAGAAGTGCTTTGAAACGAAGTGCATCTCTCTCAGTAGTATAGTCGTAATTATCATTAAGATCTGTCAAGTCCATGTTGTTGTCATCAGGTTCGTCCAGTTGTTCTCCCCATGCTTCAAGATCATCTGAAAGTTCTTTTGAAACTTGTGCTGAAAGATCTTTAAGTCTGTGTAAGGCCTTTTCAAGTACTTCAATCTTTTCATCCTGTTCTTGGTTGAGGTCTTGAAGCTTTTGAGACTTTTCATCTAGTTCTTCAGAATGAATAATCTGTGACTTTAGCATTTCCTGCAAGTCTTCAATCACGCTCTCGTTGGAAGACCCCTTCTTGAGTTCTTCGTTGAGTTCTTCGTTTCTCAGCTGTTCTCTCTTTACAACAGTTTTCAGTTCTGTTAGCTCACTGTCCAATTCAGAAAGTAATTTATCTCTGTTGTTAAAAGCGCTACTCTTCTCGTTCAACAATGCGTCAAGCTCTCTGTTGTGCGCTCTTTCTTGTTCGATTGTGTTTTTAAGTTCCTCAAAAAGTTCCAAGTCCATAAGCACTTGCTTTTCAAGTTCTCTAGCCTTCTCTTCAACTTCAGCATTTCTTTCTTGCTCTCTATCAAGCAGTTCTGAAAGCTCACGATTCTTGGCACTTTCCGAGTCAGTATTTCGCCTAAGCTCTTCAAAGATCTGCTCATCTCTGCTGAGGTAATCCTCCAGCTCTTTCAGCTTTGACTCTGCGGTTGACTTGGCCATTTTTTCTAAGTCAATGTTACCGACCAGTTCCTCCATCTTGTTTCTCTCGCTACCAAGCTGGTCCATCAAGTTATCGATTGCTTGGTCTTTCTCGCTGCTTTCTCTCTCAAGTTTCTCAAGTTTATCAAAAAATTCTTGTTTCTGTTGTTCTTCTTTAGCAATATTTGCGCGTAGTTCTCCGATGAGTGTCTTGTCGTTATAAGCATTCTCTCCAGCATCCTGTAAATAGCCTTCAAGTTTTCCAAGTTTTTCTTGCTCAGCTTGGAGTCGTTCTGTGACAATGCCATAGCATCGTCGTTCCGTTTCCAAATCTTTCTGCAGTTCTTCGATGATGTTTGCTCTGTTGCAAGCTTCCTCTTCGATGTCGGTCATTCTTTGATCAAATTCGTACCTCGCGTTTGTCTCACGCTCGACCTCTTCTCGAAGTTGCTCTGAGGATTCTTGCTCTTCCATAACTTTAGATTTCAGTATTTCAACCTCGCGTTCGTGTTCAACTTTAATGAGTTGTTCGACTGCAAGACTCTCTTTCAGCTGGCTCACTCTCGTCATTTCTTCTGATAGTTTTGATTCCAAGTCATGTATCTTCTCTTGTTGATTTTCTAAAACCTTCTGCATCATGTTTGCGTGTTCTTGTGCTGTTACTCCTTTAACTTGCTCGTCGGTGAGAACTTGACTGAGTTGTAGTGTTCTTTCTTCTTCCTCCTCGAGTGCAAGCCTAATCTTTTCGTTGTTTACCTTTGTATCATCCAGCTCTTCTTTAATGCTCAAAAACTCTTCTTTCATCTCTTCAATTTGTTGTTCTTTTCGTTCTGTCTCTTTTCTTGCCTCAACTAGTGTCGCTCTTACGTTTTGTAAACTTGAAAGAAGTTCTGTGTTTTTCTGCATCACTCTTTCAAACTTCTGAATCACATTGTCAATTCTTGTGCCTTCTTCAGCGAATATTTTCTCAAAAACGTTTTCAAATACTCTAAGTTGGCGAATGATGTCTTGCTGTCTGGTTTCTTCCTCTGCTGGATTACTTGCACGGATTGTTTCATCTTGTTCTTCACTGGAATAGACAGTGTCAGATTCTCCTTCCTCGAGCTCATCATCTCCTTCATTTTCCTTCTCGTCATCAAGGAATGAGAATAGCGACGTGGAAGGCTCTGCTTCTAAATCACCTTGGCTTGCTTCTCGGATTTCTTCATCTACTGCTCTGTTTGCCTCTGAACTCTCCTCCTCCGGTAGACCACTCAGTCCTCGGTAGCGTTTTCTCACAAGCTCAAGTTCACTTTTCATGAACTCAACTAGGTCTTCACACTCCAGAGTCTTCTGTAGAACCTTGTCAATCTTTTCGTCCTGTTCGATGTTCTTGCCTTTTTGATCTTTCAACTCTGCATGTATTTCTTCATTCTTCTCTTCTACTGCCTCAACGTTGGCTTTAAGTTCTTTGATGACTGTCTTCTGTGCTTTAATCTTCCCTTTGAGGTGCAACACGCCTGATGATTCTGGACCATCCCGCGGTGACATTGAAACGTTTCTGTTGATTCGGTCCACTTTGTTTCTTATTTCACCGACGTTAGTTTGGTAACTGTCGACTTTCACTTTCACACCTTGTGCATCGACTAAATGCTGGGAATATTCCTGCTTGTCCTGTAGTAGTAGTTGTTCAATAGTTGCAACACGCATTCGTTCTCGATCCGCGATTCCTTCAAGCTCTGAAATCAGTCTCTGGCCTTCAGTGATTTTCTCAGTCAGTTTATCGATGTACTCTTTCTGTGATTTTGTCTCTTCTTCTAGTTTGGCTATTTTGTCAGTTAACTGGTCAATTTTCTTGGAATCCTGGACATTTGCATCGTTGAGATCAGAAATGAGATCTTCATGCTGTTGTAAACGTTCTTGCTCAGTTTTCAATTGGTTTCTCAATTCGTTTATGAACTGTCTCATCTCCTGGATCAGTTCGTCCCGACGTCGTATCTTCTTTACTGCGTAATCTTGCTTCATGTCTGCTAGCTCTTTCACCATTTGTTCTCGATTGACATCATCTGATTCATCCTCGATCTTCGCTATCGCTTCTTTTAGGGAAAGTATATCCTCAAGGTTTTCAATCTGTTCATCCAACTCTATTATACTTTTTCTGTCAGACTCAAGTTCTAGTAAAAGTTCCGCGATACGTTTCCCGTCCTCGGCCGATTTTCGTGACAGTTCATAGTCCTTATCACGGATTGTTTCCTCGTTCTCTTCACATTGTTTGTTCAGATCCATCAACGCTTCTTCATACCTCATAATCTTGATTCTCTCTTCGTGGAGCTTTCTTTCCAGAGCAGCTGCTTTAACGAGCAGGTCAGCCTCTGTTTCTTCCTCTTCTTCTTCGTTCAGAGTCCCGAGTCCAGCCCTCTGCGACTCCACTTTTCTTCTCAGTCGTTCAATAATATTTGCTTTGTAGACGCAGTCACGCTTGTATATTTGTAGTTGATTGGTTAATCCAGCTATCTCTTCACGTAGCTTCAGTTCCTCTACGGCGCAGTGAGCGATCAGTTCTTCGATTCCACTGTCCTTTTCTGATAGTCCTTCTCGCAGTTCTTCAACTATTTGTTTCAGTTTTCGATTCTCTATCTCCGCCTGCACAATATTTTCAATCGATCTTGTCTTGATGTCTTCTTCGTATTCTCTCATTTCCTCAGATTCTAGCAGCTGTTCCTCGAGTTCCCCTACAAGAGAAATGTGCTCGACGACTCTAAGTCTCTCTTCTTCAAGCTTATCTCTCAAATCTTGAATTTCTTTTTCCATGTCTTCATTGCCAATTCCATCTCTTGCATCGTTCCCTTCGATTTCCATCAGAGCAAGTTTCTGTTCCAACACCTCGCACTTGATAATGTACTCGTCTTTGGCAAGTTTCTCGGATTCCAAAGCTGTTTGCGTGTCTCTTAGAAGCTCAGTCAATTCTGCAACCTCTCTGTCTCTGACTTCGACCTTTTCAATCAGTTTGGTGATGCTTTCATTCATAACGATAACCTTTGAATCTAACTCTACAACTCGCTCCGAGGTTTTATCCAGGTCTGTCACAAGTGTTTCTGTTTCTAAATACTTTGCTTGTACCATCTTGTCACTGATTTGGAGTTTCTCTTCCAGTTCTTCAATCTGATCTCTCAAGGTTTCTTCGTCTTCTTCTTTCTTGCTTCTTTCCATAGGCTGGTTTTGTAATGCTTTAATCTCATCAAGTTCTTTTCTAATGGCCGCCATGTCCCTTGCGTAGCCTTCATTCTCTGCAGTTGCTGCAAGGAATCCAGCTTTCATGTGCTCGTGCTGTAAGCTCATCTCTCGGTTACTTTTGTGTTCTTTATCAATTTGATCCTGTAGATCACAGAGTTTGTTTCTTAAATCGGAAACTCTTTCTTTTTCACCTGAGATGATTTGGTTTAGGTTGGTGTTCTGTGCTTCAAGGTTTCGAGCGAGTTTCTCACTCTCATCGAGAAGCGATCTAAACGTGTTGATCAAACCAGCCTGCTCTTTCTTGCTGTCATCTTCGTTTTTCATGTCGTCTGACAAACGTAAGAGATCTTGTTCGTGCTCTTTTGACTTCTCTCGCTCACTCTGTAACTCCTCTTCAATACTGTCCATGGCTGATGTTTTCTCTTCAAGCTCGTTTTGAAGTTCAGCGACTTTTCGGTTGATATCACGAGCGGTCTCCGCTGCCTTTTCCCAGGATTTTACAGACTGAATAAGATCGTCTGGCTTGAACTTAGTCAGGAGAGACAACTTGACTTTTTTGCTTTGTCGGAATTTTATTTTAATTTCACTAAAAGGTGATTGAATCTCATACTTTAATTTGACTAAGTCTTCTTGATCATCTTCAGAGAGTTTTGAGATTTCTTCGTAGAGATCTTCAATCTGAAGCTCTTTGGAAGTTATATAGTCTAATGAATGTTGGATTCGTTCAACTTTTTCATCAACTTCATCAATTCTTTCAGTCAATCTTTTCTGCAGATCTTTAAATTCGGCTTTTATCTTCCGTCCTTCTTTAAAGTCACTTTCAATTCCATGAAACCGCTTTAAAACCGTTTTATTGATCGAGTTTTCATTTTTCATAGATTCAACAAACGCTTCCAAGTTTTCTTTCTTGCGTCTTATTTTCGTGGATATCTTTTCTACATGTTCTACTAGTTCGTGCAGGCTAGGGTTCTCATCAAAGTCCTCGCTGATGCTACTGCTGTCTTCTTCGTTAGCCATCTCTTGAACCAAATAAACTGTAGAAAATATAATACTTTAAATCTATCGCACAACCACCGGTGAATTAATCATGAGCATCCAGGATTAGCGCGCATTAAGTAAGATATTTTTCTCACTGATTCTTTACGAAAATAAATCGTACATACTGAGATAATAACATCATTAGCAGTTTTGAGAGAAGATTATCTGTTTTAGATATAATAATATTAATTAATTGTCGTGTAATTTCTAAAGTGCTTCAAATAGGTCTTATTGAATGTCTGTTGGAGTAAAGTGTCAGTTGAAAGGTTTTTATTTTCGAATTTCTACTGTTATATCCCATTGTCCATTATTTCAGTGTTTGTTAATAAGCTTATTTATCAACTTAAAAAAGCAAAATGTCGATTTAGGTTAAGCATAAGGAGTGCATTAGCCAATTAACAAATTTCACGAACATCGTAAATGAAAGGCTTGCAAATCTTAGTCTACAATCACACACACAAACCTCAAACGTTAACAAAATACTCACCTGCAATTTACACTGCAATCTGTTGCATTTGGAACAATGTTGCCGTTAAGTCTTGTAAGTTTCACCGGATTCTAGAAGGAACCATCACGACCCATGCATTTCTTTGAAAGAAGATACATTTAGCCGGGAAGGTGTTAAAACTGTTTAAAAATTCAAACTTCAAGATTGTCCCCGTCCGAGTACCTGCTGTCTTAATGTAAACATTTGCATATTAACAATAAATCTCAGGTTTTATCAACAGAAATGAGTTTTATTTTTTTAAATTTATTTTAAACTTTTGACAATTAGTTTGTTTAATCTCGTTTTTGTTTTTATAAAGTAAGTGCGCTCAACGCAAAGAATTTTGTAGATACTACAATACGATAAAAGTAAGTTGTAAGCTATTCGTTAGTCTCACGACTGCCTGCGACGATTCGACTGCTTCATCAGGCGATGAGTAGACTGGATTGAGGCTAGGTATTTTATACCGTTCATCGGATTATTTTATTCTGTTATTATTTTAGTAATTATCAAATAAAGTCATTGATTATGTTACGATCTAGTGAATGAATATTGGATACATGTATTCATGTTGTTGATTGTACCTTTATGCTTATTCGTTTTCATTGACGATATTGAACTCAAACCTGTAATAGTTAGTTTGAAGTAAAAAAAAAATAGGGAAAAAACTTTGATCATGAATATCACTTTTGGTATCATTTTCATTATTCTTTTCGTTATCACTATTATTATCATTATTATCATCATCATCATCATTATAATCTTCATCATTATCATCATCATTTTTGCCATCGGGGATTTATCTATTCTCTTTGCTCCAAAAAACGTTTGTAAAAAGATTTGTGTATGTTGATTTTGTGAGCAGGATGTTTATTTTGTAAAAAGAAAATTGTAACCTCCCCCGATGTTTCTTTTACAAATAAAGATGATAATAATAAAGATGATGATGATGATGATGATCACCATCGTTGTTATCATCAGTAGAACCACCATCATAATCATCATCATCATCAGTATCACCATTTTCATGAATTACCTTTATCGTCATTTACCATTATCATCATTTTCAACTTTATCATAATGTCCACCATCTCCATCACTTCCATCATCATCATCATCATCATCATCATCATCATCGATCATCATCATCATCATCATCATCATCATCATCATAATAATAATAATAATATCTCTTATTATTTCTTTGATGGGCAATTGAACCATAACTATTATTAATATCAACCATAACTACTATTAATATCAACCATAACTATTATTAATATCAATCATAACTAGAATCACTACCATTATCAACCACCATTATTATTTGTGCGCAGTTCTTTAAATGAAACAGACATCTTATATTCTTGGAAAGTTTCCAGTGAGAACCTGCTATTTCTTGAAAACACCGCAAATCATTGGACGTGTCGTTGTTAATACTCTGTGGTGTTCTATTAATTCACGTATACAGTACAAACAGTACTTGCGTATTTTGATTTGGATATTTCCACATTCATTTATATTTTGAACAACAAATTCTTTATTGATTTTAATGCTACAATACCAAACAAGCAAATTGCTGTTTAACGGTAAAAAATCGTCACCGGAGACTTCATTTGGGAAGCAGGAAAAAAACGATTTTATGGAATTTTGATTTAAACGTTTTAATGTTTTGATTTGCAAAATCCAACTTTGGTTGTTTTGATTTGTACAACTAAAAGTACAAATAGCTCTTTAACATCACAGAAGAAGATAGGATGCTTTAAATCATCCGTTTTCTTTTTAACCACTGGCTATAAGGAGGACGCATCTGCGAGAGTTTGATTGAGAGGCTTCTGTCTTAGAAGCCTTTGGTGTTATTTTTGGACATTTGCAAGAATTTTTGGACAAGTTGTTTCGACTGCGACACTACTGAATAACCAAAAGGAACAGTAAAGCAACAACACTGCGCACATTGTTCTATCTAGAATCATCGAGATATTTCCACGAATATTGTTTGGAAACAGTGCTATAATACAATATACAAACTACAAGATACTTTTTACTTTGCTTTGCATCAAGAATTCTAAAACAGCGGCGTTAAATTGCTGGTACACAAAGCGACTCTTCTCCGAGGGGAATTCTTGGAGGCCTTACAGTCGCTTTTCGTGGAATTTTGAGCCAACTGTCTGTCCACGTTGAGTGACACCACTGGGACGCCACAAGCAATTTCAAAACGGCTAGAAAAGACAACTGATAGATAGGAAAGCAACTCTTGCCTCAAGATCCACTTTATTGATACGACTGGAGATTTACACGCTGTTCCAAAATGTCTCGAAAGGCTGCCGCCAAAAAGGCCAATATCGTCCCTACTGGTTTCAACAAGGGAGTGTTCGCCGAGTTTGTTATTTTTCTATTTCTCCAAGGATTTAATCTATACGCTGTATGGTCAGTACTGTCAGACGCTGTTAACGATAACGAAAGATATGACAAAACCGCTAAGTTAGACCCGTCTATCCCTTCACGTAAAAACTACACTAGCAAACCTACAGGTTACTGTTCACAAGAACCGTTCGACCAGAAGCAAATTACCGACACTAGAAACTCCTACATGGGAATGATAGAAGCTTACTTCGCTTTTGTTGTCATAGCAGCGTTGATATTCAGCTTTCATTTTCTATTGTGGGTTTTTACACTCGTTTTTTCGTACTTGATACCCGACTTTCTGCAAGAACACTGGACTCTTCTTGTTAGAGGCAAGGCAATGTTTACGCTAGCTGCGAACTTTGTGCAAGACATTCCGTGCTCAGTTATAGCGACTCAACTTTTCTTACTCCGTCGCGGCGCCATGGGACTAATATGCTGGGAGTGTGCTATGGATCTTACTTGTTTACATACCGCTAGAGTAGAGGAACTCATGGCACCTAGTTCATCCAAGCTAACAGTACTAGTACTAGGAGTAATACTAGCTACTATGTGGAAATCTATATCTTTCTTTTTTCGCTGGAGCCGTTTGGATGAATGCGAGCTGTTTCTCATCCGCGCGGCGACATCGCTATTCGCAGGTTTTTTATATATGTGCATTATTGTTACCCCAATGTTTGCTATTATGAAGTATCAGTATTTTATTCTCCCTGGTATACAGCCTGGTTTGTTGGCTAGTATCATTGACAAAGTGTTTATTGTTGGTGTGTTGTTCTGGGCGATTGGGATTCTAGGGGTTTGTTGTTGTCCTTTATTGAAACTTATAAGACTTGCATCTTGAGAAATAATGCATCTGAACTGATATATGTACTATAGTTTTGCTGTGTGTTATAAGTTTTGTATTTGATCATCTGTTGTTGTCATTTTTATGATAAAAATAAAGATCAATAATTATTCAATTGATTGATTTATTGGTTGATTGCGGGACTATCTGATAGATTGATTTATTCATTCATTCATTCGTTCATTCATTTACCCTTTCATGGATTCAATCAGGGTTAATTGATTGATAAATTGATTGATTGATGGCTGGTTGATTAGTTGACTGATTAATTAAATAGTAAGCAATGATAAAGTGATGTTTACGTTTATTGGTGAAATATTTTCATTTTCTTGAGAGTTGTAATTCTTTTCTTGAGAATTTTACTTAAAAAGTATCTTTTTTTATAGGATTCGTTTTCTTCCGATGGCCATACAACATGTTTTCATAGGTATCATTAATATAGGTGTACCTTACAGACAAACAACTGGTTACCGATAACGTAATACCGGCCTTAGTATTAGGTTATTGTCTTATATGGATCTTCATTGCCGGTGGATGTGTGCGTTTCCGTGAGGAGAGAATTCATTGAGTATTTATTTAGTGCAAATCTGAAGGACTCTCTTCGACGCAGAATCCATTAAGTAAAATGTTTAATTAGAAAACAGGTTCGTTGTAGTCTTCTCGCATAAGTACTGATTGTTTTCGGTCCAGTTTAAGTCTAGCATTGTACTAGATTAGGCCAGTTACATACCATGATTGTTTTATCATAGTATAGGCCGGCTGGACAATTAAAGATGTGAGGTTGGCTGTTAGAACACTTGATGAACTTGGTGCAGTCGCCAGGATAAGGGTGGTGTATTCCTTGTTTACCAACACAGAAATTATCTGAAAATGAACGAGTATGAAAATCAGTACTATTATCTAAATCAGTACTATTACTTATATAATAAATTGACAGTATTCAAATCGGATAAATAGTTGTAGTAATATTGTCAGATAAAAACAAATATATGCCAAAATTGAATGATATGCAATCAAGCGACTACGTCTTACCTGGGACGGCAGGTCCAGTTGTGACCGGTGGTGGTTGAGTAGTTGTAGTTGGAGGTGGTGGTGGTTGAGTAGTCGTTGGAGGTGGTGGTGCTTGAGTAGTCGTTGGAGGTTGTGGTGCTTGAGTAGTCGTTGGAGGTTGTGGTGCTTGAGTAGTCGTTGGAGGTGGTGGTGGTTGAGTAGTCGTTGGAGGTGGTGGTGGTTGAGTAGTCGTTGGAGGTGGTGGTGCTTGAGTAGTCGTTGGAGGTGGTGGTGCTTGAGTAGTCGTTGGAGGTGGTGGTGCTTGAGTAGTCGTTGGAGGTTGTGGTGCTTGAGTAGTCGTTGGAGGTGGTGGTGCTTGAGTAGTCGTTGGAGGTTGTGGTGCTTGAGTAGTCGTTGGAGGTGGTGGTGCTTGAGTAGTCGTTGGAGGTGGTGGTGCTTGAGTAGTCGTTGTAGGTGGTGGTGCTTGAGTAGTCGTTGGAGGTGGTGGTGCTTGAGTAGTGGTTGTCTCAGGCAGTGCTGGTGTAGTAGGTGCCGGGGTGGGTGACCCATCCAGGATGTCATTCATGTGTTCACTGTACATTCGACCACTGATAACGTTATTCTGGTCCCAGGACACGTCCCATAGCATGATACCGCTTACACCTTGTTTATCTTTAATGCCCTGGAAAAAAACCATATAAGATATAATCCAGGTAGAACAGGTTCTAATTCTTCTTAATCTTTTAAGATTATGCTCATTACTTATTGAACTGTGTTTGAAGTTTGAATCCTTTTGAAGAAGTAATTTAAAAAATTGCAATAGTAAAAGCAAACCATTAAAATGGAGGCAGAAACTACTGTACATAAGCAGATAGTTACTGACAAGATGGAGGACAAAGAGAACAGCAAGAAAGAGCAAGCTGGTTTGATCAACACGTTAAGATCGCTTCTCGATGAGAGTGAGAAACTCGCTCGAAACCTTGAAGCACAGAACACCAACCTGAATCAAATCATCTCAGGTGAAAAAGAAAGAGTTTCCGATTTAAGGAACAAACTCTGTGATTTACAGGATCAAATTGACAAAGAACACAAAAGTAACCGAGAGATGAGCCTACAGCACAAGCACATGAAAGCTGGATTCCTTGCAGCAACGACAGAGAATGAAGGCTACGCAAGGGACATGGCGGCCATTAGAAAAGAACTTGATAACATCCAAGAACTATGGAATAAAGTTTTAGACTCAAAGAAGCCCAAAGGAAGAAAAGGAAACAAACAAGTAGAAAGCAAAAAGACGATGTATTTGGAAAGCTTAGAAGAGTTTGAACAACAGAAGATGTTAGCAACTAGTGGTAAAGTAGAGCTTGACATCTTGGAAGAAGACGTGGAAGCCATGAGAGATCAGATTGAGGAACTGGAAGAGAAACTCCAAATCAGTGACAAGATGGTACACGCGAAGTATTTAGAAACAGAAACACTTGTGACAGACCTGGATAAAACCTCAGAGCGAGTTGTAGAGTTAGATTCAAAGGTTATCGTTATGAATGAAAACATCACCAAACTGATTGAAAAGGTCGAAGTCAGAGACAGAGAGGTTGCAGAATTGACTGAGCTTCTAAGAGGCACGCAAACAGCTTTGGAATCAGAGAAACTGGCCAAGGATGAATACATTATCAAGTGCGAGGTGTTGGAACAGACATTTGCTCTGATGGAAATCGAAGGGAACGATGCAAGAAATGGAATCGGCAATGAAGACATGGAAAAAGAAATCCAAGATTTGAGAGATAAACTTGAAGAAGAGAGACTTAGAACGGCCGAGCAAGAAAAAGAGATTGAAAAAGGGCAATGCAGCATTTCCGAGCAAAAATCCTTAATTGAAGAATTAAACCATCAACTAGAAGACTGTAAGACTTCTAAGGATTCAGAGGCGGACACAAAGAATAAACAAGTTGACAATTTTGTTCAGTTAGAAAACGAAAATGAACGATTAAAGGAAACTATCGAGGAGCTAAGAAAAAAATTGACTAAAAATAACGTTGGGATAGAAAGTGTACTAGAAAAATGTGTGGATTATCTTCTACTGAAAGAAGAAGGACACGAACAAAGCGAATTACCAAGTAGACTTGGATAACATGTCCAGTTTTGGCTAAGCTCCATATATTGCGCGGTCAAAAAATTAACACAGGAAGCTCAAGATCCTAAATTTTCCAAATAACCAAAAGAGTGGGTTTATATTTGAGTGATGTAGTAAGATTGGAAATAAGTATTATTAATGTAGACCTCTTCATGAATCATACCTGCCAAGATGATGGCGCTAATGATGATGATAATGATGAATATTGACAATGGTGCTGTGATGATAACGTTAACGCTGAAGATGGTGATGATAATGATGATGATGATGGTGGTGATGATAATGATGATGTCGCTAACGTTGATGATGGTGTTGATAATGATGATGACGTTAACGCTGATGATGGTGATGATAATGATGCTTACGCTGATGATGTTGATAATAACGTTGATGATAACGATGATGACGCTGATGATGGTGATGATGATGATAATGATGATGTCGCTAACGCTGATGATGGTGTTGATAATGAAGATGACGTTAACGCTGATGATGGTGATGATCATGATGCTTACGCTGATGATGTTGATAATAACGTTGATGATAACGATGATGACGCTGATGATGGTGATGATGATAATGATGATGTCGCTAACGCTGATGATGGTGTTGATAATGAAGATGACGTTAACGCTGATGATGGTGATGATAATGATGCTTACGCTGATGATGTTGATGATAACGTTGATGATAACGATGATGACGCTGATGATGGTGATGATGATAATGATGATGTCGCTAACGCTGATGATGGTGTTGATAATGAAGATGACGTTAACGCTGATGATGTTGATGATAATGATGCTTACGCTGATGATGTTGATGATAACGTTGATGATAACGATGATGACGCTGATGATGGTGATGATGATGATAACGATGATTACTTTCATATCTAACCTGCCATAGTTGATCGACATCATCTACTGTACGATGATACCTGGCCTGTCCCGACGCCTTTGTATGTGCCGGTAAACCGATCATGACTCCAACGTTGGTCTTACGAGAGAACGCTAGCCATTTTTCCAAGTTTGTGTTAAAATCGTTGCCTGCTCCTGTCCAGCAGAAGTTGTTATAGTACTGAATGAAAACATAGTCTGTAAGACGTCCGGCGTCTGTAGAAAAGAATGTATATATAATAAAGACTACATAAAGAACATAATAAGAATGTATATATAGTAAAGACTACATAAAGAACATAATAAGAATGTATATACAATATAGACTACATAAAGAACATAATAAGAATGTATATATAATAAAGACTACATAAAGAACATAATAAGAATGTATATATAATAAAGACTACATAAAGAACATAATAAGAATGTATATATAATAAAGACTACATAAAGAAAATAATAAGAATGTATATATAATAAAGACTACATAAAGAACATAATAAGGATGTATATATAATAAAGACTACATAAAGAAAATAATAAGAATGTATATATAATATAGACTACATAAAGAACATAATAAGAATGTATATATAATAAAGACTACATAAAGAACATAATAAGGATGTATATATAATAAAGACTACATAAAGAAAATAATAAGAATGTATATATAATATAGACTACATAAAGAAAATAATAAGAATGTATATATAATAAAGACTACACAAAGAACATAATAAGAATGTATATATAATAAAGACTACATAAAGAACATAATAAGAATGTATATATAATAAAGACTACACAAAGAAAATAATAAGAATGTATATATAATAAAGACTACATAAAGAAAATAATAAGAATGTATATATAATATAGACTACATAAAGAACATAATAAGAATGTATATATAATAAAGACTACATAAAGAACATAATAAGAATGTATATATAATATAGACTACACAAAGAACATAATAAGAATGTATATATAATATAGACTACATAAAGAACATAATAAGAATGTATATACAATAAAGACTACACAAAGAACATAATAAGAATGTATATACAATAAAGACTACATAAAGAACATAATAAGAATGTATATACAATAAAGACTACATAAAGAACATAATAAGAATGTATATACAATAAAGACTACACAAAGAACATAATAAGAATGTATATACAATAAAGACTACATAAAGAACATAATAAGAATGTATATATAATATAGACTACATAAAGAACATAATAAGAATGTATATATAATAAAGACTACATAAAGAAAATAATAAGAATGTATATATAATAAAGACTACATAAAGAAAATAATAAGAATGTATATATAATATAGACTACATAAAGAACATAATAAGAATGTATATATAATAAAGACTACATAAAGAAAATAATAAGAATGTATATATAATAAAGACTACATAAAGAACATAATAAGAATGTATATATAATATAGACTACATAAAGAACATAATAATAAATAAATACTATGATTACATAATGATAATGATCAATTCAACAACTCAACAATGTTGCGTGCGTTTGCACGGGCCTTTACCTGCTAAAGCAGTCCCTGGAGTATCCGGTCCCAGCATACGGTCAGGGTACGGACATTGTGGTGCTGATGCTATCAAATATGATTTACTACTATCCGTTGCCATTAGTCGCCTTAATTCTTTGATGGCGTCGGCAAAGAAGTCGGGCTTACCGGCTTCAAGGTTGAAGTCAATACCGTCCATTACAGCACTGAAAATAAGGCAATTTTAGAGTGAATATGGGCATAAGACAGTTATAGTAATGGTTTCAAGATTATCCCTTACGTTCCAAAAGGTCTAAGGTTGGCCATTCCGCTGCCACCAAGGAACAAGTCCCACAAGTGTCCAGCATGTTTCTTAGCGTTAGCCACACTTCCTAGGTCAGCAAACATGGTCGATCCACCAACGGACATCAATACTTTCTTGTTTCTTTGCTGACAAGCTTTGATTCCTTCTTCTATCGCAGGGCAGCGAAAGAGAAATGGGTGTTGTGGTGATACACCTCCACCACAGTGGAAGGCAAAGTTAAGACCAGGCAGAGAATCTGGAATATAAGATAAATAATTAGATATGGATTAAGGGCAAACGCCATGTGGAAAATCTGGAATATAAGATTATATAATTGTAGATAGATAGAAGGCAAAGGCTAGGCAGAGAATCTGGAATATAAGATTAATAGATGGATTGAAAGATTGAAGGCAAAGACCATCTGCAATATAAGATTATAGAATTGTAGATAGATTGAAGACAAAGACCAGGCAGAGCATCTCGAATATAAAATTATAGTTGGATTTAAAGCAAACACCATGTATAGAATCTGGAATATAATTAAGATTATGGAATTATAGATAGATTGAAGGCAAAGACCAGTCAGAAAATCTCGAATATAAGATATGGAATAAAGATGAATTGAATAGCAAAGACCAGACAGACTATTCACTAGTAAATCAAACAATCGCACATGATTATAAACCTAAAGATACATGAGAAAAATATGAATTTGATAATATATCTATCAATTTATATATATACTCCTTAGGGATTCCTTTGTTGACGCGATCGGGATTCCTGTGTTGAAATATTTGTCAGGGAAGAACTGGGGACTAGTTAGGAGAAGAGAATCTGCCTCTCCCCCTCCCCCGCTCGTTTTTTCTCCTCACCACAGGAAGCCCGATGAAAAGAGATATACGAGATGCCTGCGGAAGAGGCTATATCTCGATTTTTTAATCTACCTTTATTTCTAGAGTCAAAGAGAGTAACAAGAAACGCTACGTTGATAATGTCGTATTGAGAATTCTCACAGAACCACTTCAGGGGTTTCTCATAGTTAGCTTGACCAAATGTAGGGCCTGCGCCATTTTGTCCCCAGTACCCTACTAGTAATGGTGCGGCTGGAATTGCCCGCGCAACTCGACGAGAACCTGAAAACAAAAACAAGTATATGAGATAATAAGTTACTAAAAAATTAAACAATCATCAATTATTGCCATTGTATCGGTTTGTGTTCGTTGAAACATTGTGACCAAAGTTTATAATCTGATGATGATATATGATGATGATAATGCTCAGTGATGATGATAATGATGATGTCAGGAGTTCCGGTTAGCAATCTAAGAACAATTCATTTTAAGTTGCAGCCATCTTGAAAAGTGAGCACCTAGTTGCTATATTGTGGTCTTGAAATTTTTTTAAAGAATCTAAGTGAGACAGTCCGGATTGCACCATGTAAATTTCTTTCAGGACAACATCATGTTACCCTGGAAACCAGAGGGTTTCTGGATTTTGTATTGATCATTTGTACCCGGTAGTACCGGGTTCGAGCCCCCGCTCTGTCCACTAGCTGAGACTGTATTTGTCCTAAATTTAGAACTATGATAAATTTGTAATGATGATGATGATTATGAATGAATAAAGATTGATTGATTGATTGATTGATTTCGATTAGGTCAAACTCAGTCTCTCGACCATGCTTGTAAACAACTGGTTTGCCTCCTTTTAAAACAGTTGGGATTCTTATCTGAAGGCCATTATGAAAACTACCCGGTAACCGGTAATAATATATCTACCCTCACAAAATAAAGACAGTTTTTTTAACTTCTGGTAACTATGGTAACATCATGGAGACTCGTTGCTCACTTTTGAAGAAGGCATTGTGTTAACAGGAAATCCTGAAGCCTTTACAATGTATTTTATATTAACCACTGAATATGCAAGGCGCCAAAGCCCATATCAGTTGTGCTGTCGCTAGAATCGAAACAATATATTCGTGATATACAAAACTAAATAGCACAAAATAATGCTACATTAAACAATAGAAAACAATAGAATTAGGCAGCATAAATTGTCCCTGTCTCTTCAGTGGCCGGATTAACGGGGTTCCACTGTATCTCCATGAAATACAAAAACTAAATAGCACAAAATAGTGCTACATTAAACAATAGAAAACAATAGAATTAGCATACATTGTACTATTTAGTATTCACTAATGTTATACGGATATACTATTTGCACTCTATTAGAATCATTGTTGATATCCGTTGTGTTGTTGCTATTATTAGTATCATTGTTGATTTCCGTTGTGTTGTTGCTATTATTAGTATCATTGTTGATATAAATATCTTTATTCTTCAGATCAAAGGTTGACTGATTTCGAGGACTTATGATGGTTCAACGATGAAGAACAATAGTAACATAAGGTACTTTAATATCTAAGTGAAATATTGATATTGGAATGACGTAGTTATATTAATTTATTATTGCCATGCAACTCAATAATACTATCAAAAAATACTTTAGTATTTAAGTTAAATAGATATGTTAATATATTATTGCCCAATAACACTATCATAAAATACTTTAATATTTAACAGAAATATTGATATTGGTATTAATAGTATGAAATAGTTATGTAAATACATTATTGCCCAATAATACTATCATAAAGTACTTTAATATTTAAGTGAAATAGGGATATTGGTATTAATAGTATGAAATAGTTATGTAAATACATTATTGCCCAATAATACTATCATAAAATACTTTAGTATTTAAGTGAAATAGTTATGTAATTCAATCTTGGACGTTTTAAAAAAAAACTCTGGAAACTTCAATATTTTGTTGTTTGCACTTACAAACTACTAATAATAAAAAACTTATTTAAAAATGCAAAAAACTGATTTGAAAATGCAAAAAAAATAAAACATTAATTAAATATTGGCCTAGTTCAAACCTCGCATCTTACAGGTGCCGAATCTAATGCAAATGAATTCAAACAATAGGTTAAAAGTTATTTTTATCTTTGGAATCTTTCTTATTGACCATAAAAGGAAGTTGAGTTTGAACACGTTCTACTTTTGACCATATATGGGCATTTTAATTTTCTATATGTTGCATGAATGACGTCATCATTTAGAAAACTTTATAAAAACAATTTTATGGGCGACCTATGCTACAACATAGTGGATGTCACGTGATCGTTTGATGTCATAGGATGATGATTTATTGTTAAGCAGTGAGGAGGTTTTCTTAATGAACATTATATGAGCATAATATCAATATCATTATTATCATCATCATCGTTATTTTTTTTAGTATCATTATCATTATAATCCCAATCATTATCACTATTATTGCTATCATTATTATCATTATTTCTTTCGATTTTATCATCGTCTAATATTTGTTTCCTCTTTCTTCGTTCAATTGTTCCATTTCCTTTAAAATGACAGCTATTAACTAAACTTAGCTTAGCCACGAGTAAACTAGTATTAGCTGCGTCGGTGTTTGATATAAACGATAGGTAATAGAATGAAATTTGTAACACCGTAAAAAATAGAAATAGAAACTAGCGAGTAAACTAGTATAGGCTGCGTCGGTGTTTGATATAAACGATAGGTAATAGAATGAAATTTGTAACACCATAAAAAAATAGAAATAGAAACTAGCGAGTAAACTAGTATTAGCTGCGTCGGTGTTTGATATAAACGATAGGTAATAGAATGAAATTTGTAACACCGTAAAAAATAGAAATAGAAACTAAGCTCGAAGCCTCAGTAAAGTCAAGTTTAACATTTTTTAAGGTATTACAAATTTCAATCTATTAACTAAGCAAGATCTCATCGAGGGGTCTATATAACATTTACAGTACAACAAATTAAATGGAGTTTTAGGATTATAGAATAAAGTACATATAATAAATGTAATATAATAAAGAAAAGTGAAACAAAATAAAGTTATTAAAGTACATGAAAGGCAAATATACACTTTTATAATCACTATATTCGTGTAAAACATTTCCTGCTTCAAGTGCTCGTGTGAGAGACTAAGGTATCACTTGACAAAACTCTTAACGGCTGGTTGACTTCGTTATCAAGTGGATACCTTAGATTTTTTTCCCTCTTGAGATGTTTTCTTGTTTTTATGCTCTTACCATGTATAAAAGCATTTTATATTCTGCATTGCTGATTTTAACTTTTGTGTTTGTCTTCTTATATATAAATATTTTACCATTTTTCTTCGAAAAGGGATTCTCATACGAAACGTCCGTTGAAGTTGACTTCAATTAATTCCTAATTATCTATTTCTATTTTTGATGCATGTATATTTTTTTCTTCGCACTATATTCATGAAATAAACTCAAATTACTACTGTGAAATAGTTATTTAGTAGCTATTAGTCATTAACACATACGAGTATATATAAGTATATATAAGTATAAGTAATGGGTATTGTTTCCCGTTTTATATTTGATGTTTCTGGTTGAGTGATAGTGAATAACTTTAGAAACAGGATTTATGTCAGAATCATCAGCAACAAGCAATCTTTTATACGATGTATAAGTTAACAGTTTTCTTCGGGAATGCAAAGTTAATAGAACAACTTTGGACAAGGTATTTATGTCCAAATCGTCAGGCACACACTTTAGTTATAATTATTAGATCAGTAACTTTGGACAAAGAATTAACGTCCTAAACGTCAGTAAGTAACACTCTTTTATACGATGTATAAGTGGTTACTCTTTGCGTTTCCTTCATTATTTTATCTCTATTTTTGTTTTATTTCTTAAAAGTTTGAAATTATAATTATGTTTATAGTTTTCATAACTCCCGCCTAGACTAGCTATACAACTATATTGTAACTATTTATCTTAAATTTCTAAATAAACATGAATCTTAACCACAACAGTTTGAAAACTTACCAATTGACGCCGATTGGCATTCTAACATAAGAACAAGGAACAGCCCAAGGAAAACGATCAATCTCAACATCCTGTCGTAGAGGTCCTCTTGCAATAACTTCAGTCGTGTGTTTTTAGCGTGTTCTTGGCAGTGATCCGGTTATGCCAGTTTCGTTTTCAACAACTCTGGGGTTTTCAGCTCTGATCTTTTCTCTTTGGAGGTCCAAATGAAGTGAAGGTGTTGTCCTATAATCTCTTCCTTTTGTTGCATTGCTTGGTCACGTGACTAATGATTGACAGTTCCGCTTCAACGTTTTTGATGATGACTATAGTTATGCTATGTAATTCCTGTACAGTTTTGTCCTTATTGCGTTCTTTGAGAGAATTCTGTGCTCTGGATGATGATTCATTTCCTTCCTTTTCACTTTATATCTACAATATGAGCGGCCGATCTGTATGCAATATACAACGGTGAGTCGTTGTATATCTCATACAGATCGGACGCGAATATTGTTTAGTACTTATGAAAGTCCAACGTTAGTTCTCTCATATGTTACTAAAATTGTCAAGATAAAAGTAAATCTGGTCTAGAAAACTCAAGTTGAAACTTATTCAAATCAGGACGAATCTGTATGAGATTTACAGATCTGTCACGGACTGGATTTTTTTTGTCCAATTCTCATTAATTATTCATGAATTTTATAATCATATATGCAATCAGTGTAAGCTTACTATTGATTGACAGGTTTTGTCTGCTATGACGTCATATGATCATGTTTCATCGAGTAGTCTCCTTTAGAAGCAATGACTGCATGCATGCTTTAGTACCGTATTGTCCTTGCAATCAATGGATGCATGTAAAATGGTCACAATTCGTCAAAACTAAAATACTCAGTAAAACGAATGTTGTTGTTGTTGTTGACTGAGATATTGTCGAGAACCATCTTTATTAAACTTATAAATTCCTTTATATCAAGTGTTATGTTTGTGTTGTTGATGACGTAATCTCAATAATGTCGTTAACGTTGTCCAAAATGCACCTTAAATATAGGTGCTTCTATGCAGTCAATGTCAATAACGTTGTCCAAAGTGCACCTAAATATGGGTGCTTGTATGCAGTCAATGTCAATAACGTTGTCCAAAGTGCACCTAAATATGGGTGCTTGTATGCAGTCAATGTCAATAACGTTGTCCAAAGTGCACCTAAATGTGGGTGCTTCTATGCAGTCAATGTCGTTAATATCGTGCAAAATGCACCTTAAATATGGGTGCTTCTATGCAGTCAATGTCGTTAATATCGTGCAAAATGCACCTTAAATATGGGTGCTTCTATGCAGTCAATGTCAATAACGTTGTCCAAAGTGCACCTAAATGTGGGTGCTTCTATGCAGTCAATGTCGTTAAAGTTGTGCAAAATGCACCTTAAATATGGCTTCGTTCTATACAGTCAATGTCCATTAACGTTGTGCAAAATGGACCTTAATTAAATATGGCTTCGTTCTATACAGTTACATTGCCCACGTTAAGTAGAGAGATTAACACTACAACAAGTGTCACATTTATTCTTTTTCATTGGTTTTCAGATAGATATACATAGATACATAGACTCTATTGCTTCTATAGGGATTTTAACGTAATTATAAATATGAATTTGAAAACTTACTAAATGGTTCAGTTACTAATAAGTAATTTGATATTAGTTACTCTGTAACACGCTTCAACGGCATCAATATCAATTTTTGGTAGCTATCGTTATAGCTATAAATAAATTACAAGGTATAATAGCTAGTTTAGTATTAGAGTAATTTCAAAGTTTAACTGTATAATGATAAGTAGCAGTAAACATGGAATAAGAATTAAGAAATGTATGGTCACCATTCATGGAAGTAAAGAGCATTTAGAGCGGACTTATTGTGTATCTCTGCAAGAGGTAATGAAAAAACTCTTGTTGTGTAAGATTAAACCCAACAAAACTGCATCCTGCGATCACAGTTGTTGCAAAAACAAAAACGAACCAAAAAGAAACTATCAAAAAGCTGGAACGTATCTGACTTACACGGAACAATGGTTTTACGTAATTCAAATCGGCAAACTTGTTTTCGTGAATTGTTTTTAACTTTTTTAACCATTTGCATCCACACGTACCATGTTGACTAATTTCTTGCGGACGGAAGAGCAATCCACAATTAACAAACAAAAAACATACAGATTTACAAAATATCTACGTATCTAAGTGTGAACTGGAGGCCAATCTAAAGCGAAAAAGTTACAGATTTTGTCTAACTTACACAGTACAATGGTTTTACGTAATTCAAATCAACGTTGTTTTCGTGAATTATTTTTAACTTCTTATCACAGTTAAAATCTGGAACGTGTCTAACTTTAATACACAGTACAATGGTTTTACGTAATTCAAATCAAAGTTGTTTTCGTGACTGAGTTGTTTTTAACTTTTTTACCAGAATTAATAGCCTTTTGCATCCACACGTACCATAAGCTCCTAGTCATGTTGACTCATTTCTTGCGGACGGGACAGCAATCCACAATTAACGCTTAAAACTTAATACAGAATTACAAAATATTTGCGTATCTACGTGTGAACTGGAGGCCAATCTACAGCGAAAAAGTTACAGATTTAAAAAATATATGTGAACGGAACTCTGGTCCTCTTGAATAATTACCAACAACTTTCTCTCATGAAAAGTTTAGTTAATACAAAATAAACTTGCATCTATCAAAAGTAATGAGTTGTTTTTGAGATCAAAAGGCGCCCTTTTACAGCAATGCGGAGATGACGTCATTGATGATGTCACCATTAAGGTGGTTGTATTAGTTCGTATTTCCACTAAGGCCACATATCCCGAATTTAATGCAATTGAACTGGTCTCCATCATTATCACCATCATTATAATCACCATCATTATAATCAATATTATCATCATCAATATTATTACCATCATTATTATCATCATCATTATTATCACCATCATTATTATCACCATCATTATTATCATCATCATTATAATCATCATCATTATAATCATTATTAGCACTATCATTATTATCACCATCATTATTATCATCATCATTATAATCACCATCATTATTATCACCATCATTATTATCACCATCATTATTATCACCATCATTATTATCACCATCATTATTATCACCATCATTATTATCATCATCATTATTATCACCATCATTATTATCACCATCATTATTATCATCATCATTATAATCATCATCATTATAATCATTATTAGCACTATCGTTATTATCATCATCATTATTATCACCATCATTATTATCACCATCATTATTATCATCATCATTATTATCATCATCATTATAATCATTATTATCATCATCATTATTATCACCATCATTATTATCACCATCATTATTATCATCATCATTATTATCACCATCATTATTATCACCATCATTATTATCATCATCATTATTATCACCATCATTATAATCATCATCATTATTATCATCATCATTATTATCATCATCATTATTATCACCATCATTATTATCACCATCATTATTATCACCATCATTATAATCATCATCATTATTATCATCATCATTATTATCACCATCATTATTATCATCATCATTATTATCATCATCATTATTATCACCATCATTATTATCATTATTAGCACTATCATTATTATCACCATCATTATAATCATCATCATTATTATCATCATCATTATTATCACCATCATTATTATCATCATCATTATTATCATCATCATTATTATCACCATCATTATAATCATCATCATTATTATCATTATTAGCACTATCGTTATTATCATCATAATTATTATCACCATCATTATTATCATCATCATTATTATCATCATCATTATTATCACCATCATTATTATCACCATCATTATTATCATTATTAGCACTATCGTTATTATCATCATAATTATTATCACCATCATTATTATCATCATCATTATTATCATCATCATTATTATCACCATCATTATTATCACCATCATTATTATCATCATCATTATAATCATCATCATTATAATCATTATTACACTATCATTATTATCACCATCATTATTATCACCATCATTATTATCATCATCATTATAATCATCATCATTATAATCATTATTAGCACTATCATTATTATCACCATCATTATTATCACCATCATTATTATCATCATCATTATAATCACCATCATTATTATCACCATCATTATTATCACCATCATTATTATCACCATCATTATTATCACCATCATTATTATCACCATCATTATTATCACCATCATTATTATCATCATCATTATTATCATCATCATTATAATCATCATCATTATAATCATTATTAGCACTATCGTTATTATCATCATAATTATTATCACCATCATTATTATCATCATCATTTTTATTACCATCATTATAATCATTATTATGATCATCATTATCATCATCATTATAATCATAATCATCATTATATCAGCGGCAAGTGCGATTACATAAGGAAGCAGCTAGTGTGCGATCGTGTGAGATCCTATGGTTGATTGATTTTCACTTAATTGGCTGCGGTCGTGTTCGATCATCAAGAAACCAGGCTTTATTATCAACAGTATCAGTTCTGCTCTGGGGAAAAAAGCAAATTTCATATGACTACGAAAAGCTCACGGCACTAAGTCAAGGACCTCAAGGCACGCCAAGAAAGTCTAAAATAATATTACTGACTAAAGAAAAGATTTTAAACGGGACCATATTTGAACGTCAGTATCCATATTGAGCTTCGAACGAGCCGTTAAATACCACAGGAAGCCCAAAACCACACATTGTGGGAAGCCTGTGGTAATATGAAATCTGCTCTAATACGTGAATTGCACATTTGAACTTTAAAAAACACACATTTTAATGTCACATACTTTTGTGATTAAAGGTTTCTTTTTGACATTTCAAGTTCACTTTAGGAATTTTCTTCGTACACGTGCTATCGAACATCACCATGCTAATACACACTATAAGTATTAGAGAAAAACACTTGATAACCCACTCATTCAAGACCATCATGTACTAAAGATATTTTTAGATTTTTTCCATCAAAACATATGTTTAACAATTTATTTCTTAGTCACTCTACTTTTTACATTACAAGCACTAAAAGCATGCAATATAATGAGCCGACTAAATAGTACTAAATTTATATTGTTTTCTATGTTACAAACACTAAAAGCATGCAGCATAATTAGCACTAAATAGTGTTATTTCTATTGTTAATATATTACAAACACTAAAAGTATACAACATAATTAGTACTAAATAGTGTTATTTCTATTGTTAATATATTACAAACACTCAAAGCATACAACATAATTAGCACTAAATAGTGTTATATCTATTGTTAATATATTACAAACACTAAAAGCATGCAACATAATTAGTACTAAATAGTGTTATTTCTATAAACACTAAAAGCATGCAACATAATTAGTACTAAATAGTGTTATTTCTATTGTTAATATATTACAAACACTAAAAGCATGCAACATAATTAGTACTAAATAGTTTCTGTATTGATTTTCTAGAGTACAAATACTAAACGTATGCAACATATAATCAGCACTAAATAGTGTTGTCTTTATTGTATTCTAGAGTACAAACACACTAAATGCATGCCACATATAGAGTGCTTACACTATGTCCATGAAATAGAATCTAAATAGTTCCTACATATTAGTCTTTATTTAGTGACTATTAGTCACTATCACTCAACTGGAACAGCTTTAGTAACAATAGACCACAATACACAAGTTAAGGGAAATCAAATACTCAAACCATAAAAAGTTAATACTTTATTCTTTATTTTAGTGTATTGTTACTAAAGCTGTTCCAGTTAAGTGATAGTGACTAATAGTCACTAAATAAAAACTATTAGTTAGTAACTATTTAGATTTTATTTCATGGACATAGTGTAAGCACTCTACTAGATAAGCACTAAAAGTCTATGATTTTGTCTAAATTAATACTTCTTAGTTTCGTAATGTCAGTTAATTCAAGATATTTATAAATGACTCTTAGCACGTTTTCGCACGAGATCGTACGATCTTGAGGGAGCTTTCTCTCACCGGTTGATCAATATAATCACCATTCATACCATCACGAACTACAGAATATTACAACAAATGACAATTTATTAAATAAATAACAGATTTCTGCCACTGAGAAATATCGTATTTGAACACACGTAAAAAAACGATAATTTTTTTTAGGAAACACCTATTCAAAATTAAACATGTTTCGAAAGTTTAATTCCTTGACAACAAAAATTATAAAATAGCCGAGGGACATTTGGAAATTATGGTTTCGATCAATTTTTATTATTATATAAATAGCAGTGGTTTACAGGGATTTCTGCCACTGAGAAATATCGTATTTGAACACATGTTCAAATTACGATAATTTTACATGTAAAAAAATATCCTTTTTATCAGTTTTGCATAAAACGTTTTTGCTTGACTTCCTTTCTCAAGCAATCATATTCATATTGACAATATAAACTTCTTGTAGACTCACAAATCAATCATATATAAAGCTATTTCAAAAAAACGTTGAAAAATAAATAGTGCATATTATTATTATTATTATTATTATTATTATTATTATTATTATTATTATTATTATTATTATTATTATTATTATTATTATTATTTTTATTATTATTATTATACGATCAATGGCCATTCTTAGTCTCATTAATTGAAATATAATAAAATAATTATATAGCGATAATTACTATACCCATCACTATGACCCAAAATGCATTTCGGTCTTGTAATGCACTATTCAGTATTCAACGTTTTTGAAAGAGCTGTGCTGATACACCTAGTTCAAAATTCGTTGTAGCAGCCAAAGCTACAGTCAACACTACTAAGCCTGCAAAGGATGTCGGTATTTTCATCGAAGTTTTAAATCAAATCAATTTATTATAACTTTCTTTCTGAAATATTCCAATCAACACCTACAACTGCAACAGCTTGCCATGATATTATATTCATAAACACAGACTACTAACAAATCATTTGAAGAACTTTATTATAATTTTATTATGATTTTGTAATTACGCAATTCAGCCTGATGGCTGCGATGTAGTTGTTTCATAATAGACCATTATTATTATTATAGAACCTGTAAACAAGAGACAAAATACCGACATCGTTTGCAGCCTTGTAGCACCTACCACTGCAACAGCTTGCCACGATAATATAGCCATAAACACATACAACTAACAAATCATTTGAAGAACCTGTAAACAAAATACCGACATCCTTTGCAGCCTTGTAACACCTGCCACTACAACAGCTTGTCATGATAATATAGTCATAAACACATACAACTAACAAATCATTTGAAGATAGTAATACAGCTGCGTTTTCGTTGGCTCCCTAATACAGTACCGCTTTTGATTGGTTAGGTTTAGGGCAATTGTTTGGAAAGACTATTGTTTTTTAAACAAATCCTAAACGATGTTTCGATTTGGTGCTGACTGTCCCTCTGGGACCGGTTGTACGAAGCCTGAATAGCGCTATCCACCGGATAAATCCTTATCCAACGAATAAAATCTATAAAAAAAACTATGCAGTGGATAACTTTTATCCGCGGATAACTTTATCCACCCTTCGTACAACCGGTCCCTGAAGAACCTATAAACAAGAGACAAATACCGACATCCTTTGCAGCCCTGGGAGTCTTGACAGTAGACAACGATCTATGAAATAGGTGCACGAACTAACTATTAGTTGATGATCTCGTTTACACATTCTGATCACGTATTGCTGTTGTCAGCAAGTGTTGTCCTTCCGTCAGGTTTATTAACTAGTAGGACATTGTTGATGTTAATCTTGTTCCTGTTTTCAATCGTCTTGTATATTATAACAACTGAGTGTCAATGGTTGATTTATAGAGTATTTGAAATCTTGATGTATAGAATAGAAAAGGGGAGATATAAAGGCCCGAGCAAACGGCTTCAACATTTGCTTCAAAACCCGTTTTTGTTGAATGGCAATGTTGAAGCTGATTTTAAAAAAGGCCTTTTTAAAAACTCTTTCAACATCAATTCAACATTTAATACATTTCAACAACCTATTTTTGATCTTTACAGTTGTCTCTTCTGTACCCTCAACTTATCGTATTTAGCTCTATCTTTCTATTCCTATTTTCTCAGTTTTTGGGTAAAACAAATAAAGCTTTGAGTTTAATAGCGAATATCACCTGACAAGATATGAACCATATAACGCCATATCATATAATATAACTTTAGCTCCTCAATTGGGTTGTCTCTTTTGCGCCCTCAACTTATCTTATTTAGCTTTATCTTCTATATTGTTCCTATTTTCTTTTTGGGTAAAACACATAAGCTTTGAGTGTAATAGCGAATATTACCTGACAAGATATGAACCATACCAGTAACGCCATACCATATAATATTACCTATTGTTGAACTTTATAGTTTCTCAATTGGGTTGTCTCTTTTGCATCCTCAACTTATCTTATTTAGCTTTATCTTTAGCTTTACAAATAAAGATATGAGTTAGCGAATATTACCTGACTAAATATGAACCATATAATATAACTTTAGCTCCTCAATTGGGTTGTCTCTTTTGTACCCTAACTTATCTTAGTTCGCTTTATCTTTCTATAGTGCTTATTTTCTTTTTGTGAAAAACACTTAAAGCTATGACTTAGCGAATATTACCTGACAAGATATGAACCATATAACGTCATACCATATGCTATCACCTATTGTTGAACTTTTAGTTCCTCAATTGGGTTGTCTCTTTTGCATCCTCAACTTATCTTATTTAGCTTTATATTTAGCTTTGCAAATAAAGCTTTGAATTAGCGAATATTCTTGACCAGATATCAACCAAATTACTGACGCCGGTCCATTAGCTTACTTCAACTTCATCGAAAAGAAATGGAAGCAAAACAAATGAGCACTTTGAACCGTTATATGAGGCTCTTGAAGGGGTAAAATGGGAGCTGGGATTGGCCTTATTTTTGACTGGAAAAATGGGATTGGATGAACTGGGACTGGGATTTATAAATAAAAGAACAATAGAAAATGGGATTGAAATCTTGAGCAAAATTGATGGAATTATGTGATTTTTGACTGGGATTTGGTCCAAATATAAACTGGGAAATAAGATTATATTCGGACATATGTATGAAAAATATATGTTTAAAAAATATATACACCTACTTGCAGTAAGGTTGTCATACAAAATAGAACATTTGTCACAAAGAAAATAGAACATTTGTGATTTAGTGCGAAAGGAATTAATTAAAAGACAAAAGAGAGAGTTCAGCTTGAGTGATCTTCTTTTGTCTTTTAATCAATTCCTATCGTACTAAATCACAAATGTTCTATTTTCTTTATTACAGATGTATATTTTTGTATGACAAACTTACTGTAAGTAGGTGTATATATATAAATATATATCTATAAAATATGTATATAAAATGTATGTATATAAAATATATGTATATAAAATGTATGTTTAAAAAAAAATATATAAAAAATATATCTATAAAAAATATATCTATAAAAATATATCTATAAAAATATATTTATAAAAATATATCTATAAAATATGTATATAAAATATATGTATAAAAATATATGTATAAAAAATATATGTAGTTTTCGTTAAGGTTTTCACAATAAATATTAATATAAGTGCGAGTCGACGTTTCGAAGCATCAAGCTACATTTTCAAGACAGAAAATGAAAATATTATAACAGAGTGAGTATGTATGAATATAAATCAAGACTGTCAAATATTATGTTATAATATTTTCATTTTCTGTCTTGAAAATGACGCTTGATGCGTGAAACGGCGACTCCCACTTATATTAATATTTATTATAAGAATATATGTATAAAAAATTGAGCGAAAGCTATGGGAGATATCTGAGAAAGTAAAGAGTAAAACAATCAGAATATATACATATTTAGAAAGAACAAAATCATACATTAACTAAATGTGCCTTTAGTTGTTATATTTATATTTTTTTTATATTCTGTTTCCCGAGAATCTCAATGTTTCCCGAGGCTCATTGAGATTCGAGGGAAACAAAACTAACTGATTTTCCAAGGGATCAGACATTAAGTGTTTTATTATATACCCTATTCAAACGAAGAAACATTTTCTCTCCATTTTGAAATTTTTTATTTGCGTGGATTTATTCCCCTCTTACGAGGGGAATAGATCGATTTATTTCCCTCCACGTGACGTGCTCTCGACCAATAAGAAAACGAATTTGAATAGGATATATAATAACTATTTTTAGTAGGTGATCAATAAAAACACTTTGATAAATGCACAATGATTTATCGCCACTTAGTTCAGTAAGACTTTTTGACACATATTTGAAAATGGTTGTCCAAGGTAATAGTTCATTCCAAGACGGAAAGGAATTATAAGCATACACCTATTTCAAAAAGGTTGTCCAAGGCGATAGTTCATTCCAAGACGGAAAGGAATTATAAGCATACACCTATTTCAAAAAGGTTGTCCAAGATTTTTCATTGTTTTTCATTTCATGTTATCCCTGTGCAAATGCTCGTTTTATCAAATAGTACAGCGGTGCTAGATAACATGAAACTGGTGTATTGAGATTATCCCTGTGCAAATGCACCTTTTATCAAATAGTACAGTGGTGCTAGATAACAGGAAACTGGTCTATTGAGATTATCCCTGTGCAAATGCACCTTTTATCAAATAGTACAGCGGTGCTAGATAACATGAACCTGGTGTATTGAGATTATCCCTGTGCAAATGCGCCTTTTGTCAAATAGTACAGCGGTGCTAGATAACATGAAACTGGAGTATTGAGATTATCCCTGTGCAAATGCACCTTTTATCAAATAGTACAGCGGTGCTAGATAACAGGAAACTAGAGTATTGAGATTATCCCTGTGTAAATGCGCCTTTTGTCAAATAGTACAGCGGTGCTAGATAACATGAAACTGGAGTATTGAGATTATCCCTGTGCAAATGCACCTTTTGTCAAATAGTACAGCGGTGCTAGATAACATGAAACTAGAGTATTGAGATTATCCCTGTGCAAATGCTCGTTTTGTCAAATAGTACAGCGGTGCTAGATAACAGGAAACTGGAGTTTTAAGGTATTCTACTGTCGAGTGAAGCGAACCTTGTTTCTTTCTCAAAATCATTTTAATATCAGCATTAGAAGAGCACTAGCTCCTTGATCCACAAGCTCATAAGTCTTTCTGTCTTTTCGTTATTAAAGAATATTGTTTTCTGCCTTTTTTCCCTTTCGTTTTCGCCGAAATGTTAATAACCGCCATTTTGTTCAAGAACACTCCACGGTACCCCACAAAGATGTTTTGTTACATGATACGTCACTTTTTTACCATATTTGGCTACGACGGCTACGACTGTCGTAGTTTTTTAAAACATGTTTCAAAATCCTACAACTTTTTCGTGTTGCATGCGTTTGTCGTAGACGATGAGTTGTAGAGTGGATTTACACGACGCTACTCGTGTCGTGAGCATGACGCGAGCAGGTTGCATACGATGGTCGTAGGCAAAAAGTGTCTAAATCGGCCTTTAGGAAAAGGTCTATTTGAGCCTGAACAAACCTACTCGAATACATGTTTTTATCAATTTCGTGCATGTCCAAGTGTTCGAGTGTTGATTTTAGTCTAAGTATGTATACTCGGACGTGTTCTCAACAAACTCTTACAACAACTAAAAACGTTTGAGTACAATAGCTTGAGAAATATCAATTCTAGCTGACAGATTGTTTATAATATAACTGCTACTTATAGCTTCATGTGTACACTTATTTCAGAAACCTTTCAGAAAGGAATTATACGCATAACTAAGAAACTAGCTATGATTACGAGTACGATCCAAAACAAATACTAACAAATACAGTATCTAATGAAATTAACTTTTCCTCTTTGCCTTCCTTGAGTTGCATATTATAGCAGTTTGGTCTTCGACTTGTTCTTTCGTTGGCTTGAAATCTTGCCCTTCCGACGTCACTCAACAGAGCTGCAGTTTTGAATGCTGGCCGTTGGCCCAAAACGAGCTCATCCGCCCTATATTTTCGTCCTGCTGGATGACATGCCACCCTCCTCCTCAAAGACCAAAATGTATTTCTTTAAGGTAGTTCGGGCGTCATGGATTCCTTCGTTAGATCTTTTTGAAACTTAAAAAGAGCAAACTAAATAAAGTTCAAAACTAAAATAAAAATAATGGGTCACCGTACTCGTTTCGGAGATAAGGGCGGTAGACTGGGGCCCATTTTGGTCATTTTTTTGTGACAAAAATTGTCGGAATTTGAAACATAAAACGCTATTTATTATATTTTTCCCGATAACAAACTTTTTAACAAGCATTTGCAAAAGAAAGACACTTTCCTAACAAACATATTATTTGCTATGTTTTACTCAACTACTGCGAAAAGTACGAGCATGTCGAGAATTTTGATGCAAAAATAAACTCAAAATGTGAAAAATACTACATTTTGCGCTCGAAAACCATATCTTTCTTATTTTACAACCTTTTTGAAATAGGTGTATACCTATAATTCCTACCCGTCGTAGAATGACTTATCGCCCTGGAAAATCTTTTTAAATAAGGTTATATATTAAAAAAATATTCGTCAGCTTTATGTATATGTGCATAAAGAACTCTAAACCGCATATCCTTAATTAATATATATTTATTGTTGTCTCATTAAGAGTGTGCTGTCATAGTGTATAGGCGCTCTTCCAAGTTAATAGTCCCCTTGTATTTGCGTCAGATATACTGGCTGCTTATCAATTAATGGTATAATTGCAATTGTTTTAAGCCACCTGCAGCTTTTTGCCACGAAAATAGTCATCTTTAAAGACTGATTTAAAAATTGTTTATAGTAATGTTAGGGAGATTTCAGTGCCTTGTTTTGGACTGTGCGTTTTATCTATTCTGGAATAGTCTTACAAACCCTACAGCATTTTGACACTAAAATAGTTTTTTCTTCTTCTTCTTTTTTTATTATTTTATATCGTTAAATACGTTTTCAATATAATTATTTACAATTAATGAATACAGTGCTAAGCCTGTATCCTATTTTTTTTTTGTTGACTTATTTATAATATTAAATACATATATTAATTATAGTTTTACATATAGATTACAAATACACATTATATAAATACATCAAGAGTATGTAGCATGTAGCTTTAACTGAAGAAAACAGTTCAAATAAAATACATCACAAAAAACGAAATTAAATATAAAGAGAAGAAATATATAGAAAAAAAGTACGGTAAAATAGCTATCTTTAAAGTCTCTTTTAAAAATTGTTAATACGGAAATTTCAGTTCCTTGTTTTTTAAAATCCCTGTGTGGTATTATCTATTCTGGAATAGTCTTAAATAGTTAGTTGTAATGTTAGGGAAATTTCAGTGCCTTGTTTTCGACTGCCATGTGTGTTTTATCAAGACTTGGATAAGTCTCAAAACCCCTACAGCAGTTTGACACTAAAATGATTATTCTTAAAGGCTCTTTAAAAAAAATGTTAGTTGTAATGTTAGTAAAATTTCAGTACCTTGTTTTCGACTGCCATGTGTGTTTTATCTAGATTTAGCAGTAGTCTTAAAACCCTACAGCATTTTGACACAAAAAATAGTTATCTTTAAAGTGAGGATACTCGAACCGTGAACACTTTTAATGTTATTATTTTCTGAATCTTCTACTGCTTCAAAACCTCTTAAAATGAAGCAGTGAGTTCAAATACACAAAGTGTTCACAATAAATTTTATTTCCTATCTATCCATCCATGGGTTAAAATAACAAAAAGTCAAAATTTCAGCGTCTTGTTTTCGACTTCCAGTGCGTTTTATGTATATTTGGCAGTAGTCTTACAAACCCTGCAGCATTTTGATACTACAAATAAAAGAGTTGCCATTTAAGACAACTCACTTCAAGTACTTCAATTTTACCAATGCAAGCGTTCCAATGTATTTACAGCATTAAGACCGGCGTCTTTGATCATGAATACTTTTTAGTTAAGTTTGGCAACGCCTGCAGTGGTTTACTACGACCAAAACACCTGATTATTATTCTTTCTGTAAGTTTCTGCATTTATTTTAAAACCATGTCAGAAAAAAGAAATTCTTAAAAAAGTAAGTAAAATGGGAAAAGAAATGCTACAACCATCATAATTATATAATACAACAGTAATAAAAACGTAATAAGTTTTACGAGTTAAAAATAAGATAAACTTTGCCCCTCCCTCCCCCCCCCCCTTAAATAGTCATCCAATTTTAGTGAGAACGAAAAGCGTGCCATTTCATGAACAGCAATGCGATTTTACTAGTGAAAAAATAAAATTGATTGTAGTTCTCAGCGAGTAATTGACCGAAATTACTAGTGAAAATTAAGATACAAATAACTCATTGTAATTTCTTCTAAAAAGCCCCGTTAAGGCTGGAGGCAGTAAAGGATATATATATGTATGTATTTTACACACTAAAAATAGCAAAAACCCAACGGCCAGGTGTACGTTTATTATACGCAACTTTGCTCTTCCTGGAAGTACCCAACAAAACAAAAACAGTAATTTCTTCTAAATGAACAAATTCAAATCCTTTAGCCATTCACGGCCCAGCATTTGGTTGCCTAGTAACAACACCTCTGTCTACGTACCTTTAAATGCCTAATCAAATTAACGTGGTTGTATGATGATGAACAAAGCTACGGTAATTCTCATCACACGTTCGAAAATAGGCAAACACGACGATCGAAACTTAAAATATACATAGATTAAGTGAAAGAGGAAGTTTGAATATTTGGTTTCGAAATAAGAAACTTTTTAGGTTCATATTCCGGTTGAAAATAGCAGCTCTTTTGGATTGATATTTTGATATTAAGTTTGTGTATTTAGTGGCAAAAGTTTTGTTTCCACTCATATCAGGAAGTTACTGAAACTCATCTCTGCTTTTTCAAGGTAAATATCTTCATTTTCAAAACATGGTTTGTTATGGAAAACGATATCTATTATACTATACATGGGATTATTCTATGATTTATCGAAATATTGTCATGTTAGCTATAAATATTGGCGCATTTTAAAATTTCACACTACATTGAAAAAGCGGCATTTCTCCAAATTAATATGTTAGCCTGAGGATCATACATGTATTCATAGTGTTGATTGTACCTTTATGCTTATTCGTTTTCATTGACGATATTGAACTCAAACCTGTAATAGTTAGTTTGAAGTAAAAAAAATAGGGAAAAAACTTTGCCTTCCGAGGGGAACTTACAAATGCGTTAAGCCAACGCTTAAGGTTTTACTCGACATATTGAGTACATTTTACTCAATGGTATATCTACATTTATGTTTACTTTTTATGATGAGTTGGGTTTACTCACTATAAAGTGTCATACTGAATGCAATGATTTAGTCGATATTTTGAGTTGTATCTACTCGTTTAGTGGTGTAGAGGGAGGACAAATCACATCTCGACGGACAAATCGTCATTAAATTCGTTCGTCTAATATGAATTCCACAAAACCAGACGACTTTGTCGTCTCAAATTGTGTTCGTCTCATCTTAACACCATTTGGTTTGACCGTCATTAGACGATTTGTGCGTCTTCTAGTGTAAAATGGGCTATTAATATCGCTCTATCAACATTGTTATCAACATTAACATCATCAACGTCATCATCATCGTCATCATTATTATTATTGTTATTATTATTATTATTATTATTATTATTATTATTATTATTATTATTATTATTATTATTATTATTATTATTATTATTATTATTATTATTATTATTATTATTATTATATCATTTATTATTATTACTGTTAACATTGTCATAATTGTCGCTCTCTTCGATGTAGAAAATAAGGCATTTAGATTTGATGTTACTGGAGACTTTTATTCAAACGTTTTCAACTAGATAGTCATCACCAGGAAATGGTAATACATGAAATTATCTTGTGATTCCCAAAGGAAAAAGCTTTGCAATGTACACTGTTAATATTATTATAATCATTATGAAATCATTATTATCATTATGAAATCGAAAAAGGAGTATATTTTGTCTTCCTTTCTTTTTCATTATTTAATTAATATCGCAGTCATTAATAATCATCAACAGTAGTCCATATTATTATCATCCATTAGTAACTTCGGCTTGTACATTAAGCCTGGTTTCCATATGATAGTTACGATCGCCGAAAATCATATTTGGCCATCAGAATATAGCTCAGAGTTAAACAAAATCGACACTGATTTTTTATGTTTAGGTTTATTTTGTCAAATATAAGCTTCAACCATTAGTCAGCAGTGATATTTTTATTATTTCACAAAACCAAAGCGCCATCACAGCGATCCTGCATGGCGATCGTAGCGATTATATGGGAACCAGGCTTTAGTAACTTCGGATTGTATAGCCGATACAACACGGCCGCTCATGTTGTAATCGACTTAAAAATCGTCTAATGTTAGTTCTTTCAAATTTTACCAAAATTTTCAAGGAGTTAAAGTAGATCGCGCCGAGAAATTTCCAATTAAAACCTATGCAAAATTAGGATATACAGTACTTATGAAGATGTACAATACTCGTCACGGACGGGAACTTTTTTATTAAATTCCCATTAATTTCCCCTGGGTTTTTAATATAAATTATATATTAAATTCAAGTCTTGTTCTAATTTGAATTTTCAAGAAGTTAAAGTTATTAATAAATTTATTTCATTATCATTATCATTGTTATTTAAATAATTATTTTCTTGTAATTTTTCATGTTTAATATGTAGTTTTTATTATCGACGTCAATTTTTTTTAATATTATTTTTCACCTGATTGTTTATCTCGCTTGATCTATCACCTTTTTAAAATATATATAATGTCGTTAGGAAAGCCACTATTAATCATTATAATTATTCATTTAAAGCATTTCATTTCTATTGACATTTTGTCAATTATCAGGAAAAATTATCACCCTTTCGTCGCGATAATCATGATAACCCACTTCATTGTGAGTAAATTTGAGCAAATTTAAATCACGTAAGTCCAACTCAAAATTACCCTGGAAACAAGAGGGTTTCTTGATCTAGTATTTGTATTTATCATGTACGTACGTCTGTGTTCGTTAGTAGAGAGCTACTCTACCCTAGAAACTAGAGGGTTTCTTGATCTAGGATTTGTATTTATCATTTGTACGTCTGTGTTCGTTAGTAGAGAGATACCCTAGAAACTAGAGGGTTTCTTGATCTAGTATTTGTATTTATCATTTGTACGTCTGTGTTCGTTATTTCATCAGATTTACAAACGCTAAAGCAAGTAGAACACAACCTCTTTTTCACCCAGGGTAGCCAGAACAGTCTACGTTTAAAAATCATTGAAGATATACCCATCAAAATTAAAAAAAATATTGTTTTGTTTTGATAAAGCAAGTATTCTAAATTCAAACCAATTTGTATTTTAGAATATATTTAAAAAAAAAAGAATTTCTTGACAAATTTCCAAGATTATAGCAAATTCTAAAAATACATAATTTTCGTGTTTTTTTTCATGTTCAAGCTATCCTCCCACCGAGTTTTAAAATTAAAGTTTTTAGACATCAATCATTTAGGTCAAGTGCTCTCACAGTTCTTCCAAGTCATAATTATACATTTTACAATTTAAAAAGTTGAAAAGATGTCAACAATGTTTTGAAAATTTAATTTAATTGATTCTGAAACACCTATTCAAAATTAAACATGTTTCGAAAGTTTAATTCCTTGACAACAAAAATTGTAAAATAGCCGAGGGACATTTGGAAATTATGGTTTCGATCAATTTTTATTATTATATAAATAGCAGTGGTTTACAGGGATTTCTGACACTGAGAAATATCGTATTTGAACACATGTAAAATTACGATAATTTTACATGTAAAAAAATCATTTTAATCAGTTTTGCATAAAAAAAATGTTTTTGTCTATATAATAAACAGAATAAACATGGACGCTTCAAGAAATGGAATTCATCTTCTCGTGTTCAAATTTGATATCGAAATTTGAATATATATAAATATATATAATATTAAAAAATTCATGAATAATTAATGAGACATTTTCAAAAGAAATCAAGACCATGACGAGTGTTGTAAATCTGATACAACACTAGTGTTGTATATCCTGATTTGCATAAGTTTCAACTGGTAATTTTACGGCAAAATTTATTTTAATCTTGAAAATTTTGGTAAAATATGAAAGAGCTAACCTATACATTTTTTAAGTAGTTTACAACATTCGCGTCCGTGTTGTATCGGCGATACAATCGCGCGCCTTCGGCTTGCGATTGTATCTGCCGATACAACACGGCCGCTCATGTTGTAAACACTACATAATATTCCATATCTCCACTCGTCCATGTTTTATTATTCTCTATATTTATTAAAAACCGGCGAGCAAATTTATCAACATTGTGGCAACAACAATTGATCATTAACAAAATCTGCAATAACACAAATTGTATGTATAAACTTCATTACGTTTTAACTCATATTGTTCAAGTTCTTATGTACATTGTATGTTATAAAGTTTGTACATTATAATAATAATATTATTATTATAATTATTATTATTATTTCACAACAGCATATCATCTGCTGGCATTCACACTCACTACCTCTACATTAAATATATTTCATACATCACTCCTCATGCACATGTTGATTTTTGCTGAGGAAGGAAAAATGGAATACCCGGAGAAAAAACCCTTGCGGTATGGTAGAGAACAAAACATTTAGTTTATTCTTCAACTGTCAAGAATTTACAATCAGAGAGAGGATGCATGGAAGAGGAACACATTCAAATATCCCTCTTTTCTCCTATCTTCCAAAGTATTTTAGATATTTCTCTCTCCTCTCTATTTTCCATTGCGTTTTTGTCCCATTTCCCGAAGTATTTTAGATATTTCTCCCTCCTCTCTATTTTTCATAGATTTTTTCTCTTATCTCCCCAAGTATTTTAGATATTTCTCTCTCCACCCTATTTTGCATAGACTTTTTTTCAATCTCTCAAAGTATTTTAAATATTTCTCGCTCCACCCTATTTTGCAAAGACTTTTTTTCAATCTCCCGATGTATTTTAGATATCTCTCCCTCTTTCCCTTTTTCCAGTGATTTTTCCCATCTCCCTGTCTATTTTGAGTTATTTTGCTTCTCTTTCAAGCACTTGTTTTATATTTATCTATCTCTCCAAGTATTTTAGATATCTCTCCCTCTTTCCCTTTTTCCAGTGATTTTTCCCATCTCCCTGTCTATTTTGAGTTATTTTGCTTCTCTTTCAAGCACTTGTTTTATATTTATCTATCTCTCCAAGTATTTTAGATATCTCTCCCTCTTTCCCTTTTTCCAGTGATTTTTCCCATCTCCCTGTCTATTTTGAGTTATTTTGCTTCTCTTTCAAGCACTTGTTTTATATTTATCTATCTCCCCAAGTATTTTAGATATCTCTCCCTCTTTCCCTTTTTCCAGTGATTTTTCCCATCTCCCTGTCTATTTTGAGTTATTTTGCTTCTCTTTCAAGCACTTGTTTTATATTTATCTATCTCCCCAAGTATTTTAGATATCTCTCCCTCTTTCCTTTATCCAGTGTTTCTCCGATCTCCCTGTCTATTTTGAGTTATCATTTTTGCTTCTCTTTCAAGCACTTGTTTGTATTCTTGATTTGTTATGACAAATCCAGACAAAACTAGGAGTTAAAACATGGTAATTGTAAATTTTTGACAATTTCATCCGGCCGTTTACAAATTTTAATTTTAACCTCGATATTTTTTAATCGTTATTTACGAAATTAGTTAAAGTGCAAACAGTATATCCATGTAATATAAATTACAAACATTATCGATACGATTTTGTTGTACTATTTCTAAATATTTTCAGTTTTATATGTACTATTTTACTATTGTACAATATTGTGGTAATTCATAAACAATAGAAGAAAATAGAATTAGCGAAAAACTTGCACAATTTTGTTTTTTCGTTGATATGTTGTAATTACTCTTACTACAGAATTTAAAGCTATTTTTGAAATGTTATCCCTTTTTGAATATATGTATTTCATTTTATAATTGAAATGTATTTCTATATATATTTTATATATGTATTTCACAATAGAATTCGCAAAAACCCGTACAATCTTGTTTTTTCGTTGATATATTGTAATTAATCTTACTACAACACATCGAGCTGAAGTTATCTCTTTTGGCATATATGTATTTCATTTATGTCTTGTATTTCCTGTATACGCCAATGTCAGACTATACATACAACTTGATCTAATAACTGATCAAGTTTTTAGGAAATTAAATGTACTATATATCAGTTAGTTGACAATATTCTGCAGTACTTCCGATATTCAATTAAGTTTTTTTCTTGTTTGTTTGTCTTTGCTGAGTCACATAGTAGTCATAAAATTAAATAAAATAAAATTGGTCTTTTTTTTGTCTACTATGAACTGATCCAGTAACATCATTTGCAAAGGTTTTTTTTATTTATTTATTTATTTATTTTTCTTGTTTGTTTGTCTTTGCGAAATAACATTGTAGTCAACTCCAGTGAAATAAATTTTTTCTTTTTTTGTGTACTTTGAACTCCAGTAACATCATTTGCAAGGGTTTTTTTTTTTTTTCTCTGTTTTTTTTTTTTTTTGCGAAATCACATAGTGATCCAGTGAAACATAATTGTTCTTTTTTGTCAACTTTGAACTGAACTCCAGTGACATCATTTGCCATTGTTGCTTTTTCTTGTTTACTTTGACGAAAGATTAACGTCCAAACGTCAGTATCATTGGAAACAAATATATCACAGAGTATATAATGAAAACTTTAGGTTCCTCTTTTTGAATTTTTTTTTTTTTTTTATGTTCTTTTCTTGATTCTACTTTTTCTAAATTGATTAAGTGTGTTTGCTAGATGAGATACATTATTTATTGAAACAGTAAAAAAAAAGATTTATTTCGCTTTTCTTCCTTTCTATCTTCGTTTTTTTTTTCTCTTTCTACTTTAATGTCTCTTTCTTTCTTTCTATCTATATTGTTTTGTTTCTCTCATGTTTTCTTCATTTCTTACGTCCTTCCTTTCCTCCTTATTTTTTTTTTTCTTTCTCTCTTTTTGTCTATATTTATTCTCTCGTTATTATTTCAATTTGTTTGTCTCTCCCTTGTTTTCTTCCTTCCTCCTAACCAGTTGGTTTGTTGTAAGATATTTCTACTACGTGGTCTCCACAAGTTGACCGGATATCTTGTAACTTTGTTTGGTTCTTTTTATTTTTTGTGTGTTTGTTTTGTTTTGCGTGGTTAGTTACACAGTTTGCACTGACAGAACTGGTTATCGTTTGCTTAGTCAGAGATTATTTCAAGTTTGTTTAAGATTAAATGTATAACAACCTTTGTGAGGATATTTTGAATGTGACCTATTTTAGAAATATGTGTAAAACAACCTTTGTGAGGATATTTTAAATGTGATCTAAATTTAGAAATATGTAGTAAAGGGCTATGATGCTGACTATTTTACTATGGTAATAATAATAATAATAATAATAATAATAATAATAATAATAATAATAATAATAATAATAATATCATCATCATCATCACCATTGTCATCAGTATCATCAGTATAATCATCGCAATCATCAAGATTGTTACCATCAAAATTATCATCATAATCATAATCATCAAAATCATCAAAGTTGTTGCCATTATAATCATCATCAAGAGTGTTAAGTTGCCACCATCAATATTGTTGCCATGGTAATCAAGATTGCTGCCATCGTAATTATCACCATATTATTTTTTTTTATTCATGTTGTGTAATTACTCTCAATACCTAAACCCGTGCAATTCAAATATTACCGTAACAGGTGCCTTTTCACATAACAATCGCTTCAGGTGTTTAAGCGATGATAATTCTCCCAGTCAGGGTTCATTAGTAGCATCCTAGTAACCATATACAATCACTAAATCACTGAATATATATCGTGTATTCATATTATAGCCCAGAGTTCCACTCCAACTTCGCACTGTCAACATGGCGGCTTCTCACAACACCTCGTCTTCGTCTACGTGCTTCTTTTTACAAATCAATCGCTATGAAGAACAACGAGCTTATGTGATAACAACGTGTGTGCTGAACGCTCTTCTTTTCGTGCCGAATATCTTGGGAAGTGCTTTGATATTGAAGACAATGTGGCAAAATCCAAACCTTGAGTTGCCGAACCATGTGTATCTCATCAGCCTCTCTCTCGCGGATTTGATAACAGGTTTAGTGGTGCAACCCCTCTATGTCATGCATAAGATAGCTTGGTTATACGATATGTGGTCATTGGATTGTATTCCTAGAGTTATTACAGAACTAGTAGCGTGGATTTCCGCTGCGGTTTCGTGTTCCTGTATTGGTCTTATAAGTATTGATCGTATGTTGGCTCTGAAGCTTCACCTTAAGTATCAGTACTATGTTACTCGAAAGCGAGCTGTTCAAGTTACTGTGGTTACCTGGGTGCAACTGATTATCTTAAGTTTCTCTCGCTTCTTTATGGCAGATATTGGACCTTTTGTGATATTCGGTGTTATTGGAATCCTACTAGGAATCCTCATGGTTTTTGCATCTTATTTACAAATATATAAATACATGAGACACCATCAGAAAAAGATAGCTGTGCAGGCGGTACCCGCCTCGTTCGTCTCATCGACTGTAAACGGTGACGCCACATATGGAATTGGAAGAACAGTGAAAGTGAAAGCGCTGTGGAGATCGGCTATGAATCTAGCTTATGTAGTGGGTCTTTATGTAATAGTTTATTTACCATTCGTTGCATCATTGATTGCCTTCCTGGTCCATGGGCAAACATTGGTCGTTGACATTTCCTATGATATCACAAGGACGTTGATTTTCTGCACTTCCGTGTTTAATCCTCTGCTATACTGCTGGAAAATCAAGGATATTAAAATTGAAGTAAACAAGACTTTATCTCGATTGATTGGGCGTAATAACAGTTGTGGCATCTCAGATGTACCTAAATCTGCTTCGAACGATTCAAATGTGATTAACGATGCTGTGAAGAGTTTTACGACCGATTTTCAGCGTAGAGAATTGTCTGTAACTAATGTTTGATGTACACAAATTCCTGCAAATTTCAACATTCAAATACTTTATTGTTTTAGTTCGGGCTTGTCCTGACCCCTGTAACAATTGATGTGTACTTTGCCTCTTACTCAATGTCAAGACTGTACATTGTATTCACAAACATTACAGAAGCTATTTTAGCTGCAATTTGTACAAGTTGTTTCAGTTCTATATAATAATGTACTATTTAAAAAGTAAAAAATAAGTAAGAGATAACTTTCCGCTTACTCAATGTCAAGACTGTACATTGTATTTACAAACATTACAGAAGCTATTTTAGCTGCAATTTGTACAAGTTCTTTCAGTTCTATTATGTGCTATTTAAAAAGTAAAAAATAAGTATTACAAATTAAAGAGACAACTTTCCGCTTACTCAATGTCAAGACTGTATACATTGTATTTACAAACATTACAGAAGCTATTTTAGCTGCAATTTGTACAAGTTCTTTCAGTTCTATAGGTAATATTTATAATGATGAGCACAGCTCTTGGAGAAAACTTATAGTAAAATATATGTTTTAATAAAAATAAAAATAAAATATTTATAATGAAATTATAAAATTTATAAGAAAGACAAACGACGTTTCGAAATCGTCTGTGTATTTAATGCTATATACACATTGAAACCTCCCTTGATAATGACATCGGACGATGTCGAAAAGTCTTAACCTAGTAGCGTTTGTCTTTCTTATCAATTTGATATCAAAGCCTAGACACATCAATATTTATAAAAGATCAGTAAACAATAAGTATTATAAAGAGATAAATATATAAATATACAATAAAGCATGTTGCTTTGTGTTATCGGATAAGTAATAATAAATTTAATAATATCAAAGAATTGCCTAAAAAAAGTTGTCCTTCGTTTGCATGCCATATTTGGTGTTCTTACCTTATTTGGTAATGTCGATAGAACAGTTTTTCGCTTTTTCCCCCGTTATTTTTAGTCCAAACTTGTTAAAAACTTCCAGATATCATAGATTTGACTGTATAAACTTTATTGGGTAAACAGCAATTGAACAGTAAAAGTTGTTGATAGTTGATCAATACAATGATGTTAGTGTCAATGCAGTTTGTATGTTTTTAGTCTTTGTAATGCAAAGAGTAGTGATCATCTTCGTGTGGGGGGGGTTTATTGACGTTGGTGTCCGACGTTTCGCCGGACAATTGTGCATAAAATGAAAAAAGTGTTCGTTTTTCTGCATCTGTACAAACAAATTTTCCTTGTGAAGAAGTTATTTACCTTCAGCTGCACGGGCAAGAAAGGTTGTCATGGAAAACCCCTCAAGGAAAACTTACTCGTTTTTTTTTGCATCTACTTGAGCAAATTGAATTTTCTTTGTAAATGAAAGCTAGTTCGTCGTCTACACGAAAAAATAAACATGCCAAGAAAAGGTTTCTAAAGGAAAACTTGTCAAGGAAAGCTTGTCAAGGAAAACTTGTCAAGGTAAAGTTTCTCAAGGAAAACTTGTCAAGGAAAACTTGTCAAGGTAAAGTTTTTTCAAGGAAAACTTGTCAAGCCAAAGTTTCTCAAGGACAACTTGTCAAGGAAAACTTTATCAAGGAAAACTTGTCAAGGAAAGCTTTCAAGGAAAACTTGTTAAGGAAAACTGGTCAAGGAAAACTTGTCAAGAAAAATTTGTTTTCATAAATCTAGATGACTGTAACACCTGTGTTGGTTTTGTTTTCCATTTTGTTATATTAATTACAATTCATTACTGGAAAAGACTATCATATCTATTATTACATCGGACTAGAAAGCCGAAACCGTGAGGTTCAATTCCCGCCAAGGGCATATGATATTTTTCTCATGTATCTGTATTATTAAAGTATAATTATTGCCTGGAGAGGGTTTATTTAAGGACCTCACGATTGTTAGATACAGTGATAGAAGATGCAATAGTCAGTTAGATGGACTGAAACATTTGATGGTTATGAAAGTATAGTAGTTACTATATAATAATAATAATAATATAGCTTGTAAAGCGCTTATACAAGTCTGTTCTAAGCGCTTAAAAAAATGGATATGATTACAATGAAAAAGCTAATTTAAATAAATGAGTTTGGAGTTTGGACTTGAACGAAGATGGACTTGAAATGTCTCTAATTGAAGAAGGTAGAGAGTTCCAAAGTAGAGGAGCAGCAACTGAGAAAGAACGTAGACCATATGACTTGAGATAATAATATGACATAATGGTGAACATGATAGTAACGATGATTACGATGATGATGATGATGATATTGATTATGACGATTATTATTATTAACATAATCATCACCAAATATCATCATCATCATCATCTGACCATCATCACTATCATGACTATCATGATCACGATTATTATCATCATTGTTATCACCATCATGATCACCATTATTATCATCATTGTTATTATCGTTATAATTATCATCACCATAGATATATTAATAGCTTTATTATAATAACTCCTAGCAGCCCCCGGGCCGGCTGAAATATGAATTATTTAACAAATTAATATATAAGGAAATAAAATAACTATATCACTATCATCATCACCTACGTCACTATCATCATCACGATTGTTATCATCATTCTTATCATCATTATCATCACCATCATCACCATATCATAACCATTGTTATCATCATTGTCATCACTATCATCACCATATCATAACCATTGTTATCATCATTGTCATCACCATCACTATCATCACCATATCATGATAACCATTGTTATCATCATTGTCATTATCGCTATTATCATCACCATCATTATTATGATCACCATCACTATCTTCATCACGATTATTATCATCATTGTTATCACCATTATGATCACTATTATAATCATCATTGTCATTATCATTATCATTATCATCACCATCACTATAATTATCAACTTCATCACTATTGTTATCATCATTGTTATTATTATTATTATCATTATCATCACCATCACTATCATTATCAACTTCATCACTATTATTATCATCATTATGATCAACACTGTCATCTTTATCATAGCTAACCCTTCATCCTTTCAAACAAATGAATCTAATCATTAATTATATCTTTACTTTTCGATATATCACTTTATTAATTTACTTTAATATACTTTCTCTACAATTCCTTTGAAACGTCAACTTATAAACTGTCTAAAAAATTAAATTAATATAAGAGTTCTTCTAAAATCTCGACGAATTCCCATCAAATCAATGATGAAGCGTCTATTTTCAATCGACCTGGAGGCGATATTTCCCACACATCAGGTATACGAGAATTAATTATAATTAAAAACGAAATTATAATTAAAAATCTACTTTAAACACAGTGGTGATCCGTGTGTTTCAGTACCCACGTTTGCAATCTCTAATTTTGACAATAATATATAGACAAAAAAACTGACGACTTACGAAACAATCGGAGTAAAAATGGTAGCTTTGAAGAAAAACAGATGTTGTTTATAATTTTTGACTGACGTTTAGGACGTTAATTTGGTAAAATACAACTTATACACCGTATAGTAAAAACATTGTTATCTATAAAAAAAAAAAAAGTGTTACTGATGTACGCTTCTGCATATTCACCGTAGAAAAGTTAGTGTTACTGACGTTTAGGACATTAATTTCGAAAAAAAGTTACTTATACACTATATATTTAAACGTATCAGGAGCCCATTCCTGAACCTATGTAAAAAATGTGTTACTTGCTGATGTTTTCGCAAAAATTCTTATTTCCGTAGAAAAGCGAGTATTACTGACGTTTCTGAGGTTAATTTAGTAAAATGTTACTTATATACATTATATAGCAAAAAGTATGTTATCTATTTATAAGTGTTTGAAGCCATGTCGATACGACGGTTTTATTATTAATTGAAGTACATCACAAGAAAGGTGAGTCCGAGGAAGGAAAACATCGGTTAGATCCAAGTTTTGGATGAAAAAACGACAATTTTATAAGTGTTACTTGCTGATGTTTCAGACGCTGAAATCCGTATTCACGGTATACAAAAGCGAGTGTTACTCATATATTGTAAAAACAGTTTTATCTTGAGTCACATTTATAGTAATTAGTATAGGAAATTACACCGTTCGAGAAGAATTAATGAAAAGGACCGCGCGTATTTGATGAAAATGAATTAATACCACGAGTGCGTAGTACGTACGAGTGGTATTAATTCACTTTCATCAAATACAAGCGGTATTCTTCATTAATTCTTCGAAAACATAGGTATAATTTCTTTTTAATATCACATATATATAAATACGAGTTTCTGAGAATACAAGTGCAGGGCAATGAACCAATTTGAAAGTAGCAAAGTTCCCGGATGTGTGCAATTAATTAATTGCACGGTATTAAGAAAAAAATTCACAGTTCGTCAGCCAATCAGAATCGAATATTTTTCATAGATGTGATATTAGATTTTGAAACATATATATATATCATTGACATTCTTATTAATTAAGTAGGTTTCCTTATTCAATATATAAATTTCTATCAGAGAAATAAATTTCTATAGTTATTAACAGTTTTGTATTTTTGATATCCATTTTATAGATTTCGATCTTTTTTTTGGTAAATAGTACGTAATTAAGCCGGTGGCTGCAAAGTCTTATTGAAATAAACTATCTATCTATCTATCTATCTATCTATTGAAAATTAATCCTTTGTTGGGGAGGCTTTTTAATTAAAAGGTAACTTATATACGCCTTTAGGTAAAGAGCGTTGTAATAGTGATGATGGTAATGATGATGATGCCGGTAATGATGGTAATGGTGATGGTAATGATGATAATGGTAATAATGGTGATGGTAATGTGATAATGGTAATGATGGTGATGGTGATGGCGGTAATGATGATGATGGTGATAATGATGGTAATGATATTAATGGTAATGATGATGGTAATGAAGTTAATATGCAGCCCGTAAAGTCCTCCACTGAATATAAGTGTCTGTAAAGCACACTGAGACTACGTATAGTGCGCTATATATAAGCGCCTTCCATTATTATTATGATGATGATGAAGGAAGTGTGTGATAATAGAAGTGTTGATGATGATGATTATGATAGCGATGATGATGATGATGATGATTATACTTCGTAATACACCTTTCTCACGAAGCAGCTAACCACATGTCAATGCCCGACAAGCCTCACTTTGACTTCATAAAACAAAAGCACCATGATTTAAAGCGAGGCTTGCTGGGCATTTGCATACGATGTAAGAAAGGTATATTTAAAGCAATCCCTAGTCAACAAGTAAATAGAAACTAGCGAGTAAACTAGTATAGGCTGCGTCGGTGTTTGATATAAATGATAGGTAATAGAATGAATTTGTAACACCGTAAAAAATAGAAATAGAAACTAGCGAGTAAACTAGTATAGGCTGCGTCGGTGTTTGATATAAACGATAGGTAATAGAATGAATTTGTAACACCGTAAAAAATAGAAATAGAAACTAGCGAGTAAACTAGTATAGGCTGCGTCGGTGTTTGATATAAACGATAGGTAATAGAATGAAAAAAATGTTAACTTAACTTTACTGACTTTTCGAGCTTTATCCCTTCGTCGGAGTTAAAGAGAATGACAAAATATACACACATCGTTATTCAAATAACCCATGTTTTAATGATATCCTAATTATCATAGTTATAGTGAATTCACTTTATATAAATAAAAACAGCTTTCTCACTCGACTTGTCTGAGTAGTCGAATGCAGGATATTGTATATAACTTAGGTACAATGTAAAATTTTGTAAAAACGTTTGTTTATCTTGGATGCTATGGTAACGAATTCATTGAAAATGCCTTGATACCAATAATTGGCTCAAACAGTCCCATCATCAATTGCTTTCACTCAATATAAATTTATAATCTATAGTATTGCTCTTTCGCTAAAACAGCAGTCATTGTTGGCGAAGAACACAGGGATCCCATCGGATTTGTAAAAATGGATGAGTGCCACAGGAATCCCAACTTTTGAATTTCAACATGATGGCTTCCACAGATATCCCATCTGCTTCCAATCTCTACAGCTATTTCAAAAAACGTTGAAATACTGAATAGTGCATTCCAAGATCCAAGGGCATTGTGGGTTTCATGAATTTAAAAAATAAGTAAATTTACAGCTAAAGTAAATATAGTAGTAAATATAGTAGTAAATATACAGCGATCTGGTCCCTATATATGTAGCTAGTAGATTGTATTGGATAGAATACACTGTACTATTAGTTTTAAAAACTAAAATAAGTAATCATTATTTATTTTTATTTTTGTTTAAAAACAATATTACATGCCCCAAAATGCATTTCGGTCTTGGCATACACTGTTCATGATCACTATTCAGCATTAGCAACGTTTTTGAAAAAGCTGTATTTAGAATACCGAATACTATATAAAAAGCTACCACAAAAAGGATCTCATTTGCATATTTTCATTCAAGCACGACACAGGGATCCCATCCGGTCAACTTAAAATCAAGCGGTACCACAGGGATCCCGTCATGTCTATTATTAGTGCACAGGGTACCACAGGGATCCAAACTAGCTAGATTTACAGCATCCTTTCTTCTTTAGTGGTGCATGTGGCACAAGATTTAAAACACTGTTCATCATTTCATCTTCACGGACTTGAAGAACCCTAAAAATACACAGAATTGTATTAGGATTGAGGATAGAAAATAATATACGTGAAATACAAATTGCTAAATCAACTATTTATGATGATGATGATGATGATGATGATGATGATGATAATGGTGATGTAATGGTGATGATGGTTATGAAGATGGTGATGATATTGGTGATGGCGATGGTGATGATTGTAATGAAGATGGTGATGATGGTAATCATAATAATGATGATGATAATGGTGATGATATTGGTGATGGTAATCGTGATGATTGTAATGAAGATGGTGATGATGGTAATCATGATAATGATGATGATAATGGTGATGATAATGGTGATGATAATGGTGATGATGGTTATCATGATGATGGTGAAGATGTTGATGATATTGGTGATGGTAATCGTGATGATTGTAATGAAGATGGTGATGATGGTAATCATGATGTTGGAGATGATGATGCCGATGCCGATGACGGTGATGATCACAACTTGATTACTTACTCTGCTAGTTTCACCATGGTTTCATTTATGTTATATCCTGATTTAGCGCTTGTTTCCATATACAATGCATTATGGATCTACAAACATCACACAAACAATAAATGTTACCTACAATCTCAACTGTTTTGTTGAAATTCCAGTAGAATTCATGTATTATCAAATAGCAGACTTCATGCATAGATATTGTCTAACACGAAGGACATGTCAGTACTATTATGATTTCTTAATCTAATCCAGGTCTAGGGCGCGTTGTCTCTTTAAGGGGGTATTAATTCTGGGGCGCATTGCCTCTTTAAGGGGGTAGGGGGGTTAATCCAATTCAGTTCTGGGGCGCATTGCCTCTTTAAGGGGGTAGGGGGGTTAATCCAATTCAGTTCTGGGGCGCGTTGCCTCTTTAAGGGGGTAGGAGGGATTAATCTAATTCAGTTCTGGGGCGCGTTGCCTCTTTAAGGGGGTAGGGGGGTTAATCCAATTCAGTTCTGGGGCGCGTTGCCTCTTTAAGGGGGTAGGAGGGATTAATCTAATTCAGTTCTGGGGCGCATTGCCTCTTTAAGGGGGTAGGGGGGTTAATCCAATTCAGTTCTGGGGCGCGTTGCCTCTTTAAGGGGGTAGGGGGGTTAATCCAATTCAGTTCTGGGGCGCATTGCCTCTTTAAGGGGGTAGGGGGGTTAATCCAATTCAGTTCTGGGGCGCGTTGCCTCTTTAAGGGGGTAGGAGGGATTAATCTAATTCAGTTCTGGGGCGCGTTGCCTCTTTAAGGGGGTAGGAGGGATTAATCTAATTCAGTTCTGGGGCGCATTGCCTCTTTAAGGGGGTAGGGGGGTTAATCTAATTCAGTTCTGGGGCGCATTGCCTCTTTAAGGGGGTAGGGGGATTAATCTAATTCAGTTCTGGGGCGCGTTGCCTCTTTAAGGGGGTAGGGGGATTAATCTAATTCAGTTCTGGGGCGCGTTGCCTCTTTAAGGGGGTAGGGGGAGATAGGAAGGAAGACAGGGGAAAAGTTACAGAATCAATATGATCTAGTTAACCCTTGTTCAATGAAGTAGTCATGACTAACGACGATTACATCTGTTATCACTATGTATAGTATGATATTTCAATCTTACTTTTGCGAGTCTTTCCGCTTGTTCTGTTGTCACGACTCGGGTATTGCTGTCTTCTGACAGATCAACCTTATTACCGACCACCATTAGAGCAGCTTTTTCTTCCGCTTCCTCCTGTCAATAGTAACAATAATGATGATTATGATGATGAGTTGATGGTAAAGATGACGATGATGATGGTGGTGATTATGATGATAATGATGAAGATGATGGCAAAGATGACGATGATAGTAACGATCAAGATGGTGATTTTGATGACCATGATGATGAAGATCATAATGATGAAGATGATGGCAAAGATGACGATGATAGTAACGATGATTTTGATGATGTCGATAGTGATTATGATGATGGTGATGAAGTTGAAGTTGAAGACGATGATGATGATGATAATGACAAAGATGATGATATCAGTAGTACTACTGATTAGGTCCCAGCTCACCTCGACACTAGTCATCCAGCTCTTCAGATTGATGTACGATGATTCCGACGTGACATCATAGAATATTAATATACCATCCGCTTTACGAAAGTATTGTTTAGTAATACTGCGAAATCTGAAATAGAAAAATCTTTAATATTTAGATATCCATGTCATGCATGATCGTTGTCACAATAGACATTTTCACAGTTCCGTTCAGTTGAGTTCAGATTATCTGCAGTGATGGGCAACCTTTGCGGATTAAAATTTAGATAGATTTAGAGTGACCACGAATGATAGTTCGATAAGTCGAGGTTGGAGTTGCTGCGCATGCGCATGCGCATAGTAATAATTTAATTCTTAACCCAATTCATATAATCTCAATGCTCTTACAATTAAAATGGAAATTTAAAGTAAATGAATCGTTGATGTAAATGATTATAATAACAATATGGAAAATAATGATAGCAATAGTAATTATGGCAGAAAACTTGGAATCAAATAATCATGTCTAGTATTCAGGGGCGTAGCGTCTATTAAGCCAATACGCATGTGCGTACTTGAGACGGGAAATTTTCAAATGGTTTTTAATCGTTTTCCATATATTTTTGTAATCCGTATCCCGTGCGTACTTGTCAAAATGACCACGCCCCTGGTAATGTTTTGTAGTGTACTCGTTTAGGAAATATTACATCAAATCGTTTTTGTACCTTTCTTGACCAGCGGTATCCCACAACTGTATGGCGATGCATCTTTCATCAACAACCATAGTCTTGATTTGGAAATCGACTCCTGGAAACCATCATTACAATGAATTAGTATGATTCGAGCCTTCTGTGATTTTATTTTGTTATTTTGTGGTTATTAGTATGTTCTAATTTCGTGTCGTTTTTTTTATTATTTATTTCGTTTTATTTGTTCTGATTGATTTCGTTTTGTTTTGGTGCATTCTTGTTCCATTTAAGTTCAGATTTCGTAACGTTTTGTTGCGATATTAACCCGTTTTTTCGGCTACAGTCTTTAACAAATATATATTGCTATGTTTACTGATGAGATATTTCCTCGTTTTGTGTTCAGTCTTCAGTCTAAAATATTGTCAAGTTAATGAGAATTAGCCTTATCTATAGTAGCAGTTAATATATATATAGGTATTTCCTCGTTTTGTGTTCAGTCTTCATTAAAATATTATCAAGTTTATGAGAGCTAGCCTTACCTATAGTAGCAGTAAATATTGTCAAGTTAATGAGAATTAGCCTTACCTATAGTAGCAGTAAATATTATCAAGTTTATAAGAGCTAGCCTTACCTATAGTAGCAGTAAATATTGTCAAGTTAATGAGAATTAGCCTTACCTATAGTAGCAGTAAATATTATCAAGTTTATGAGAGCTAGCCTTACCTATAGTAGCAGTAAATATTGTCAAGTTAATGAGAATTAGCCTTACCCATAGTAGCAGTAAATATTGTCAAGTTAATGAGAGCTAGCCTTACCTATAGTAGCAGTAAATATTGTCATGTTTATGAGAGCTAGCCTTACCTATAGTAGCAGTAAATATTGTCATGTTTATAAGAGCTAGCCTTACCTATAGTAGCAGTAAATATTGTCATGTTTATGAGAGCTAGCCTTACCTATAGTAGCAGTAAATATTGTCAAGTTTATAAGAGCTAGCCTTACCTATAGTAGCAGTAAATATTGTCATGTTTATAAGAGCTAGCCTTACCTATAGTAGCAGTAAATATTATCAAGTTTATGAGAGCTAGCCTTACCTATAGTAGCAGTAAATATTGTCAAGTTAATGAGAATTAGCCTTACCCATAGTAGCAGTAAATATTGTCAAGTTAATGAGAGCTAGCCTTACCTATAGTAGCAGTAAATATTGTCATGTTTATGAGAGCTAGCCTTACCTATAGTAGCAGTAAATATTGTCATGTTTATAAGAGCTAGCCTTACCTATAGTAGCAGTAAATATTGTCATGTTTATGAGAGCTAGCCTTACCTATAGTAGCAGTAAATATTGTCAAGTTTATAAGAGCTAGCCTTACCTATAGTAGCAGTAAATATTGTCATGTTTATAAGAGCTAGCCTTACCTATAGTAGCAGTAAATATTATCAAGTTTATGAGAGCTAGCCTTACCTATAGTAGCAGTAAATATTGTCATGTTTATGAGAGCTAGCCTTACCTATAGTAGCAGTAAATATTGTCATGTTTATAAGAGCTAGCCTTACCTATAGTAGCAGTAAATATTATCAAGTTTATGAGAGCTAGCCTTACCTATAGTAGCAGTAAATATTGTCATGTTTATGAGAGCTAGCCTTACCTATAGTAGCAGTAAATATTGTCATGTTTATAAGATTTAGCCTTACCTATAGTAGCAGTAAATGAAGGCTTCCACTGATCGTGACAAAATCGATGTAAAAAGCTCGACTTGCCGACACCTGAATCACCGACGATAATGACCTTGAACACGCGGACGGGCGTGGCATTTTTGGCGGTCTCTAATGACGTTACTGAGGCAGACTCCTGAAAGAAACGTTACACAAACTAAACGAATGAATCTTCAAAGAAGACATTCAACATTTGATTATGACGTAATATTTCAAATTACAAATCAGAGCATTTTGGCTGAGATGACGACAACAAATATAGAATGACGTCGTCTTTGACTCAGTACAATGACGTAACATTTTAAGATAACATAACTCAAGTATGTTGGCAAAGTTGACGTCAAGCAAATGTATATATAATGACGTCATGTCTAACTACAATGACGTGATATCTCAATACTCACTGATGACGTCAAACTATAATGACGTCATGACTAACTACAATGACGTCATATCTCAATATAACACTCACAGCATGTAGACTCTCGTCGTCTTTTCCTATTGGTGCTGTCCTCGGTGACCTTGGCCTTCCCCCTGAGTCGCTCCCACTGTACTCTTCTGATGAGAAGACTGCATCTGATAGATTACCATTATCGTCCTCTGAACTTCCTGGATAGCAGCAATTATAATCATAATCATAACATTGATAATGATGATCCACCCCTAAGCAGGGATAACAGAACCTGAGAATTTGCAGTATGATAGTGGTGGTGATAATAATCAGGAGCGGATCCAGAAATTTGTCAGGGGTGTCCCAATAGCAGATGAAGGTCTTTTTTCATAGGGTTTTCATAAGGTTTTAATTACCTGATGCAAGAAGTTCTGATTTTCTTTGTCTAAAATCGTCGAGTTCTTTCTCCTCTTTCTTCTTCTTTTCATCTTCTGGAATAAAATCATTTATTCATCTATTAATTCCTTCATTCCTTCATGGATCCTTTTATTGATCTATTAAATCATCTATTAATTCATCTAGATGGAAACTTTAATTTTACTCGAAGGGCTAAAGCTCGAAACGTCAGTAAAGTTAAATCAACATTCTTTACGGTGTTACAAATTTCAATATACTACCTATCATTTATATCAAACACCGACGCAGCCTATACTAGTTTACTCACTAGTTTCCATATACAAATTTAATTCTATTATTAATTCATCTATTAATTCCTTCAGTCATTCATAGATGTATTTATTCATCAATTCCTATACTTCAGCCTTACCAGTTTTCTGATACGCAGCCATGATATTCGCTGCCCATCCTTGTGTAGCAGGTTTATCATCAGTGAGTTTGCCTAATTCAACATCCCCGTCAAACTCTACTTCATGGTTCATTGACATAGGGAATCCAGCATTGAGAGATTCCATCGAATTTCTAAGAAATATTTAACGTAAGAACTTGAGAAATAATAGCATTATGATGGTGATGATTGAGATGATGATGATGGTGGTGGTTATGATAATGTTGATGATGGTTTTGCTGCTGATGATGATTATGATGGCGATTATGGTGGTTTTGCGAGTGATGATGATTATGATGGTGATGATGATGGTTATGCGAGTAGAGATGATGATGATGGCTTTATTATATTGATGATGATGATGGTTTTGCTGATAGTGATGATGATGATGGTTTTGCAGGTGTTGATGATTGGTGCATGATGCTGGTGGTCATGATATTGATGGTGGTGATAACGATTATAATTTGAATAATGATGAAGATGGTGGTGGTGATTGTGATGATGGAATTAATGACAATGACATATTTTTAATACAAATTAAATACAATAACCTGATGGAACATTTCAAACTTAGCCATATTTAATCAAGTTGTAATTACATTTTTATACAAATTTGAATTAGTTCTATCAACGCACAATTTCCAGTTGAAACGTTTGGTAAACATGTGTAACGAGTCATAACTGCAGTTTTTAATTGGTTGATGCAATATTATAACTTACAGTTTAGTTTTCAATGGCTCTCTTGTAGTAGCACATTATGTTATGTTATATTTGTTCATGGAAACAATTACAATAGTTTTAAACATGTCAATATTTAACGTTAATGTCAAAAATATAAAACGCACAAATATAGTTCACCTCACAGTTTCCTGCGCCATCTTGAAAGATAGCGAAGCGAGACAAACAGTGAGCTTGCAGTGATAAAGACCTTTTAACACCTCGCCACGTGTCTCTATCATTGCAATCTCGACGTTGGTCTCGCTTCGATGCGAAGGCCCGGCTACCTTTCAAGATGGCGCGGGGAACTGTGAAGGAGACTATTCCAGACACAACCTATCACGTGGTGTATTTATGTATTATTACCCATCGTATTAGTATATTAACATTAATTCTGTGATTATGGTATACCCCTCACCTTTCTTTACTGTTGTCAGTATAAAAATTCGGTCCCACGGCCGTTTGTTTCTTTATTCTCTTGCTTCTTTTAGATTTGCGTCGAGGTTTACAGTCCTCGCTTCTAGTTTAAACGGTTTTATTAAGATTAGACTGGTTATATTAGGAATCAATATTAAGTATGAAAAAAAACCCCGTAGCAATGAAGTTTAAAGTTAAAAGTTTTAAAACGGATTGATGAGCAGAGGTCTGTGTAGATTTTGAGTGGCCGCCATTTCGAATATTGAGCTTGTTCATACATTAGTAAATTAAAGCCGCCTGGTTCACACTAGCGACATCAGCATAAGCAATCTACGCAGACTCTTTTAGACTTTGCTCATTAGCTGCACTTGTCTTTTCTCGCACCCTTTCGAGAAATGGGTATGTTGCTTAAGGTGGCTCGACTGAGTATTTTTGAAGGGACACCGTCGCTGTTTGATCGCAAAGTACGTCGCGCGTAGAAAAATAATTTCAAATTAATTTCCATAGCGAGTTCAGGCATAGACTGAAATTTGTTCTGATGTTTCAAATATTGCAATCGGAACTAGCAATAATTTTTTATGATAGAAAAGTAGTTTTGACAAATACGACAATTTTAGGCGAAATAGAGTTTTCTATAAAACCGCATTGGTTGTTTCACAAACTTCAGATCAAGGTCTTCGTTGTTGCTGAAAATAAAAGATTTATATGGAGGCATTTTTGAATAAAACGCTTTTAAACATTTACACAACAAATAAATTAAATTAATCAAGCATCCATTTCACTTGATCAAAAACATCACTATAAAAGCTTAGAAAACGTTGCTTTTGGTCTCATTTGGTCAACAAATGCCTTAGTTATCCGTCTGGCGAACATGAACGAAATCACTTCAGGCTATTAGGACATACATGATTTTTCGCTTGGTGAGATATAACTGCGCTTTTTCTTCTTTTGTCTAATATTGCACACATTTTTACAAAATATTTCAAAACTTAAAATTTCCTTGATGAATTTTTTACTTACCGCAGCATTGGCTTTTTGAAATAGGTACTCATCGAGCCCTGCAGTTTTATGACCATTGATAGATTGAAAGATATCGAAAATAATTTTCAAAATAGGTAAACTTTTCGACCGCTTACTCAAGGCTCGCATTGTTTTGGTTGTCCGAGATCGCTATTGTCTATATTTCTACTCAAGTTGTGAATTCCGATATGCATTGTCACCTCACAAACAACACTTGACTACCGTTCGTTTATAGCCGAGCAGCTCCGAGTGTGATCGTTTGAATATTATATTACAATGACAAAGGACGGTAACGCAATTCCAGCTGATAAGCTGTACTACGAATCTTTGCCCAGTGATTTTTCGCTTTTTATCAAGTTTAGTTAGAGGCATGTTATTCGAAGTACTGCATATCAGCTGGAATTGCGTTACAAGCACCCATCGTAACCGTCCTTTGTCATTTATAATATAATATTCAAGCAATCACATTCGGAGCTGCTCGGCTATAAACGAACGGTAGTCAAGTGTTGTTTGTGAGGTGACAAGGAATATCGGAATTCACAACTTGAGTAAAAAATATAGACAATAGCGGTCTCGGACAACCAAAACAATGCGAACCTTGAGTAAGCGGTCGAAAAGTTTACCTATTTTGAAAATTATTTTCGATATCTTCCAATCTATCAATGGTCATAAAACTGTAGGGCTCGATGAGTAACTATCTCAAAAAGCCAATGCTGCGGTAAGAAAAAAATTCATCAAGGAAATTTTAAGTTTTGAAATATTTTGTAAAAATGTGTGCAATATTAGACAAAAGAAGGAAAAGCGCAGTTATATCTCACCAAACGAAAAATCATGTATGTCCTAATAGCCTGAAGTGATTTCGTTCATGTTCGCCAGACGGATAACTAAGACATTTGTTGACCAAATGAGACCAAAATCAACTTTTTCAGAGCTTTTGTAGTGATGTTTTTGATCAAGTGAAATGGATGCTTGATTAATTTAATTTTTTTGTTGTGTAAATGTTTAAAAGCGTTTTATTCAAAAATGCCTCCATATAAATCTTTTATTTTCAGCAACAACGAAGACCTTGATCTGAAGTTTGTGAAACAACCAATGCGGTTTTATAGAAAACTCTATTTCGCCTAAAATTGTCGTATTTGTCAAAACTACTTTTCTATCATAAAAAATTATTACTAGTTCCGATTGCAATATTTGAAACTTCAGAACAAACTTCAGTCTATGCCTGAACTCGCTATGGAAATTAATTTGAAATTATTTTTCTACGCGCGACGTACTTTGCGATCAAACAGCGACGGTGGCCCTTCAAAAATACTCAGTCGAGCCACCTTAAGGCCCGGGCAAACGGCTTCAATATTTGCTTCAACATCCGTTCGATTTTGTTGAATGGCAATGTTTAAACTCTTTCAACATCAATTCAACACCGATTCAACACGTTTCAAAAATGTTAAAAGAGTTTAAAAGCGTTTAAACATTGCCATTCAACAAAATCGAACGGATGTTGAAGCAAATGTTGAAGCCGTTTGCCCGGGCCCTTATTCTTATGTCGCTAGTGTGAACCAGGTTTATGGGTTAGATGTCAATTCAAACTCGTCATTGAGATTCGTATTTACATATTATCAGATTATATTATTGTTAATGAATTAGTTGTCAGTGTTTTAAACGTTTATTTTATCTTAGTTTTATTTCATATTTAATTAAACACTTATATTAGAACACAAAACTGTTGTATAGTTAGATCAACAACATCTGTCTCGTACACATTAACTGAATAGTCAACGACAAGAATCATGGGTACTGAAAAGTCCCAGTAATCCTTCGCGGTCGTAGTATTTAACTTATCAATTAATTTACGTATATTTAGCTTATATTCAGTTTATTTTAATCAGTTTTTTGCCTTTTTATCAATTATCGGCAATAATTAATGATTGACATTAGGATTCATGATCCTTTGCGGTGTTAGAATTAACTCGGGCTTCCTCTAACATTGACAAATGAATGGCTGAAACAAACAATGTATGCATGTATTTGATTGTGTTTGACTGACTGGATGGATAAGTCAATTCATGAAAGACTTATTGGATTAATGAATGAATTTATGAATATCGAAATGAAATAATGACTTAATATGAATTCAAAATTAAGGCATTTACCCAAATCTAGACAGCAAAAGACAACAGTATAACGAAAGAGTTTTCGATTTTTCATAAGAATTTCATAATTTACCAATAGAGTATCAACTGTACCTCGTACGTTGTCCTTCCTCGTCAATCGATTCTATTGCTCCTTGCTTGCCCCAGTCACTTGACGACTGGTTCTTCGAACCGCCAACGTATTTCGACATCTTTGATCCTTGTCTGGAGACTTTTTTGTGTTTCTTGGAGAAGAAATAATAATAAGTTAATACAAAGTGACCGGTTTATTTACTTGTAGTTTCTGCTGTATACGCCAAATGTAACAACTGACATTGATTTTATATTCAATTAGTTTTTTTTACTTTGACAAAGAATTTTAATTCTCAAAAACGTTTAAGATTATAATTATTCTCTTAACTCCAATATACAAAGACAAATGTACACCTGCAGATGTGTGGTAACTAGCCAATGCAACATCGAGCCGCTGACTCGGTCGAGTTAAGTTCAGCAAAGGTGCTTGGGATCATTACATGGGACAGTGACGTTAAGCCTGGTTTTCACTAGCGACGCAACGCAAGCGCAAACACAAGAATTAATTTCATAGTGAAAACGAGACGTGAATAAGCGCAAGCGCAAACACACTATTTACTAGTGCCACGCGCAAGCACAAGCACAAACGCAAGAAAAAAGGAAAGTTTTTGATATCTTGCGCTTGCGTTTGCGTTATTACTGCGTCAAACGGTTTTCACGACGAAATAAGGTCTATTGCGCTTGCGTTTGCACTTGCGTTTGCGTCGCAAGAAAAAAGGAAAATGTTTGATATCTTGCGCTTGCGCTTGCGTTATCACTGCGTCAAACGGTTTTCACGACGAAATAAGGTCTCTTGCGCTTGCGTTTGCACTTGCGTTTGCGTCGCTAGTGAAAACCAGGCTTTATTTGCTATTGTTGCGTCCCATATAACCATCCCAAAAGCCATTGTACACCTTAGCTCAACCCATGCTGCATCTTGTTTCTGCATTGGTGAATAAACGCTAAGCAACTTGGAGAATTGTTTTTTTGGGCTTCCTGTGGTGAACACTTTTCACCCTTGTGAATTGATAATATCCCGATAATATTAACTACAGATGCCGTTTAAATTGTCAATACTCTGTTTATTTCAGTGGAATTAACTCTTCGTCAATGAATATTACAAAAGTTTTTAAATTTGCTTTAATTTGTTGTTAAAGTTGAAAACAAATTTTTAGTTTTCTGAAAAAAGAGTATTTTTGCTTTTTTATCCATGCAAAAGCACTTGTTGTGAGTTTAAAGCTTTATTGTAAATATGACATGGCAATTTACTTTAATCTAATTATAACAGCAATATCTATAATGTATTTATTAATTAATTAATTAAATATTGGATAGTATTTATTCATGTTTTTATTCAAGTTTAGCATGCTTTTACCTCGGCTTCTTCAAGCTCATCGCTTAGACTGTGTCCACGGTCACGTTTCTGGACAACAAACCATGAAAAACAAATTGTTTTGACACAAACACACAATACAAATGATTATTCCTTTGACAAGCATTAAGCTTGAACAGATTAATAGCAATTAATAAGCACAGAAATTATAGTTTTATTTTATTTATAAGCGCCTTGAGCACAGGATAAGTGCGCTATAGAAATAAAGTTTATTATTTATTTAAAAATAATGTTTTAATAGTTTTTAGACAGGTTTTGAAACAGGTTAAACAGGTTTACATGTCTGGTTAGACAGGTTTGAGAACTTTGTTCAAGGAATTAAGAACTGGCTTTGAAAAGATGTTCCAGTTTTTCTATCAGAAACTACAGTTAATTCAGATTATTTATTCAACATTAAAGAAGTATTTAGGCTTATATTAACGAAAGGTTTATGCCATAATTCCATTTTATAGATCAGCAGAAAAATGTAGCATTTTTGTAGAAAACAATGTCAACTTGAATTGCAAGTGGGGGACTAGGAACTAGGTGTTCTAGGGGACTAGGAACCACCTTGACGACTGCAATGCATTGTTGTTAATATTATCTGTTTTTATTAATGTCCATAATCTTTCATAAATAATTGTTAATATTTATAATCCTTATAAACATAAATAAACGTTAAAAATAATGTTAAAAATACGTACTGTCATTAGCATCTGTCGTTTCCCCGGCGACACGTCACCATAGCAACAGCAACAAAAGTGTTAAAGAAAAAAAACATGCAAAACCACCAAGCGTTAGTTATCACAGGTATTGCGTGACAGACGTGACTGCGTAACACAGTCTTTTATATTAAATTATGTTATTCAGGTATTGCGTGACAAACGTGACAACATTACTGCGTTATACAGTCGTTACCATATGTATTGCGTGATATAAGTATTGCGTTACACAATCATCTTTTTAAGTATTGCGTTACAAACAAAACGTTTTTCTGAGTAATAATTTTTCTACAAAAAAGCTCAAAATCGTGTAACTCTGCACCACCATTCTTCTTCCATTGTACCGCAAAACCGCTGTCCTACTTACCGCTTTGTGCGCAGCCTCAATAGAATCTCTATCATCTCGAAGTCTTTGGTTGACATCCCTATGGTTTACGATCATCGTTATCATCAGGGTTATTATCACCAATGCTATTATGATAACTATCATCATCCTCAACAATGTTTTCATCGTCATCATCACCATTACTATTACCATCATCATCAATTTTATCATTATCACCATCATAAAAAGTATCATCACCATTATAATCATCATCGTCATCATCACCATTATAATCATCATCGTTATCATCAGCATTATTACCATAGTAATCATCATCAGCACCACCACCATTATCATCAATGTTATTATAACTATCATGCATCATCATCAACAACCTTATCATAATCATCATCAATATCACTACTATTATCATCACCATCATCATCAATGAACTATCTTTATCTCTGTATCACTCTTATCTTCACCATAACCCTCATCATCAATGTTATCCTCATCATAATCAGCTTCGTCATCATGTACCTTAGAAGATCAAGTTGTTGAACGAGACTTTGCTGCTCCATTTGCATTCCCTCTGTCATCTTGATAGCGTGCCTAAACAAACAAATATCAGACATTAAGTCAAGGTTGGCCGAGTGGTGAGAGCAACGGCCTTTCACCCATGTAATCCGAGTTCGAGTCCCAGCTCGGGAACTGGATCATATTTGATGTGTTGTTCTCTACCATGCCACGAGGGTTTTTCTCCGGGTTATCCGGTTTTCTTCCCTCAGCAAAAATCAACATGTGAGGAGTGATGTATGAAACATATTTAATGTAGAGGTAGTGAGTGTCAGCAGAAGAATAAGCACTATGTGGATCTGCTGTGGAAAATATTATTATTATTATTATTGTTATTAATTGCGCTTTTCGCTCTTTTTGGTTGCGTCTGAAGGTCGTTCAACGAAAACCATCGCTTACTAGTATAGTCTTTAAATTACACATATCATCGCATATGAAGAATGAATTAAGCTATACAGTAGTAGACTGCGAGCAGTCACTACTTTTCCCTCCGGATTCAGAAAATTTTAACTTTATTTAAATGCTCATTTTTCTATCGTTTTCCTCGGAATCTGGAGGGAAAAGAAGGGACTGTTCGCAGTCTAATACAGTAGCTGTGTTAACCCCCTCACCTCGCTCTTTCCTCCTTCTCCTCTGCTGTGATGGTCTGTAGGTGTTGTACGTAGTGTCTTGTGTCTTCCAGAGATATCACTGAGTCTTCCAACTGGTCTTCCAGTGTAATATTTTTCTAGAAAACAAAGAATGTTTTGGCGTGCATAAGATATATTTATATAGTTAAGATTTTACAGAGGCCATTTCCACTGTCTTTGTCATCCATTTATTTATTTATTCATTTATTTATTCATTCATCTATCCATTTATTGATCCATTCATTCATCCATTCATTTTTTTATTCATTCATTTATTCATTCATCCATTCATTTATTCATTCATTTATCCATTTATTTATCCATTCATTCATTCATCCATTCATACATACATTCATTTATTTATCCATTCATTCATTCATTCATTCATTCATTCATTCATACATTTATTCATTCATTTAACCCATCCACTCATTTATTCAACCATTCATTCATTCATTTATCCATCCATCCATCCATTAATACCTGTAGAAGCATTTCATTTTCTATTTTGACCTCTTGCTGTCGTCGGTCGATTTCTGCGATCGTCTCTTCCAGCTGGAAAGTAAATGAAGAACATGACATTTCTTTTCTCGATTTAACAGTTCTGGAATTATAATGGCTTCAGTTGGCGCGTTTAACAAAGAGTATACTGACGTTTTAGACGTTTATCCTTCGAAGGCAGAACAATGTTATATCTTTAATATACACCTTATCATTTAATACTAAGTGACGTTTTTATGATAAAATGATAACTTATACTCCTTATAAAAGAGAGTGTTATATGCTGACGTTTAGGACGTTAACCCTTCGTTGGAGTAAAGATGGTAACTTATACACCGTATAAAAGAGAGTGTTACTTACTGACGTTTAGGACGTTAATCCTTTGTCGGTGTAAAAATGGTAACTTATGCACCGTATAAAAGAGAGTGTTACTTACTGACGTTTAGGACGTTAATCCTTTGTCGGTGTAAAAATGGTAACTTATGCACCGTATAAAAGAGAGTGTTACTTACTGACGTTTAGGACGTTAATCCTTTGTCGGTGTAAAAATGGTAACTTATACACCGTATAAAAGAGAGTGTTACTTACTGACGTTTAGGACGTTAATCCTTCGTCGAAGTAAAAATGGTAACTTATACACCGTATAAAAGAGAGTGTTACTTACTGACGTTTAGGACGTTAATCCTTCGTTGGATTAAAAATGGTAACTTATACACCGTGTAAAAGAGAGTGTTACTTACTGACGTTTAGGACGTTAATCCTTCGTTGGATTAAAAATGGTAACTTATACACCGTGTAAAAGAGAGTGTTACTTACTGACGTTGAAGACGTTAATCCTTCGTTTGATTAAAAATGGTAACTTATACACCGTGTAAAAGAGAGTGTTACTTACTGACGTTTAGGACGTTAATCCTTCGTAGGAGTTAAAATGGTAACTTATACATCGTATAAAAGAGAGTGTTACTTACTGACGTTTAGGACGTTAATCCTTCGTAGGAGCTAAAATGGTAACTTATACACCGTATAAAAGAGAGTGTTACTTACTGACGTTTAGGACATTAATCCTTCGTTGGAGATAAAGTGGTAACTTATACACCGTATAAAAGAGAGTGTTACTTACTGACGTTTAGGACGTTAATCCTTCGTTGGATTAAAAATGGTAACTTATACACCGTGTAAAAGAGAGTGTTACTTACTGACGTTGAGGACGTTAATCCTTCGTTTGATTAAAAATGGTAACTTATACACCGTGTAAAAGAGAGTGTTATATGCTGACGTTTAGGACGTTAATCCTTTGTCGGAGTAAAAATGGTAACTTATACTCATTATAAGAGAGAGTGTTACTGACGTTTAGGACGTTAATCCTTCGTTGGATTAAAAATGGTAACTTATACATCGTGTAAAAGAGAGTGCTACTTACTGACGTTTAGGACATTAATCCTTCGTGTGAGTAAAAATGGTAACTTATACACTGTACAAAAGAAAGTGTTATTGACGTTTATGACGTTAATCCTTTATCGGAATAATAGAATTGAAAACCATTACATACTTTCTTCTGTTTGTTCAACATCCACTGGATCTCCATTTCTTTTCTATCCAGTTCGCTCATCAGCTCTCCTTTGATCGCTTTTTCTCTCTTCTCTTGCTGCAAAACAAACAACAACAAATGATTAATACTAAAGAACGTATATTACAAGAAAGGGCTTCGATTGATCAAACGTTCGAATCGATAATATATGAATGTTAAGATGTTGTGTTGTTGATTGCTTTTTCTCTCTTCTCCTGTTGTAAAACAAACAACAACAAATCACTATACACTAGAAATATAATATGATGCGTACATCAGTAACAGTTCAAAGAACGTATTATACAAGAAAGGGCTTCGATTGATCAAACGTTCGAATCGATAATATAATGAATGTTAAGATGTTGTTTTGTTGATTGCTTTTTCTCTCTTCTCCTGTTGTAAAACAAACAACAACAAATTACTATACACTAGAAATATAATATGATGCGTACATCAGTAACAGTTCAAAGAACGTATTATACAAGAAAGGGCTTCGATTGATCAAACGTTCGAATCAATAATATTTACCTCTGTTTCATAACTATCTCTGACTGCTTTGATCTGTTGTTCCATTTCTTCGTAGAGTTTCTGAACTTCTTGGTCATGGCTATTCATTTTACTGAAAACAGACAAAAACATTATAACAGATATTATGATAATGATGATTATTATAACCAGTGATTATGACGCTCCTAAATATGATGATTCTAATCAGTGACGATGATCAAGACAATTATGATTATGATGATGCTGATTATAATCAGTGATGATGATCAAGACAATTATGATTATGATGATGCTGATTATAATCAGTGATGATGATCAAGACAATTATGATTATGATGATGCTGATTATAATCAGTGACGATGATCAAGACAATTATGATTATGATGATGCTGATTATAATCAGTGACGATGATCAAGACAATTATGATTATGATGATGCTGATTATAATCAGTGATGATGATCAAGACAATTATGATTATGATGATGCTGATTATAATCAGTGATGATGATCAAGACAATTATGATTATGATGATGCTGATTATAATCAGTGACGATGATCAAGACAATTATGATTATGATGATGCTGATTATAATCAGTGATGTTGATCAAGACAATTTTGATTATGATGATGCTGATTATAATCAGTGACGATGATCAAGACAATTATGATTATGATGATGCTGATTATAATCAGTGATGATGATCAAGACAATTATGATTATGATGATGCTGATTATAATCAGTGATGATGATCAAGACAATTATGATTATGATGATGCTGATTATAATCAGTGACGATGATCAAGACAATTATGATTATGATGATGCTGATTATAATCAGTGATGTTGATCAAGACAATTTTGATTATGATGATGCTGATTATAATCAGTGATGTTGATACTGAATAATGATGCTACTTATGATAATGATGATAGTCATGCTAATGATGAGTAATCATGGTGATGAAGATGATGCTGGGTGATGATAATGATGATGATTTCCATGATGATTATGATAATGAAGATGGTGGTGGTGAGGGTAGTGATATTATTATGAGTGATAATAAAGATGATTTTGAATGATGACAATAACGATGATTTTCATGATGATGATGATTACTACATGTATATCAAAAGACATTTTTACTTCTTCAGGCTAAATAAACATTTAACCAGTAACAAAACATTGATCTATTTTCAGACAAGTGGCTTCCAGAATGTTTGATCAAAAGGAGTAAGGAATGACATGAGTCAAGTAAATTTGATCAAGTGTTCTTTGCTGTATAAACATTGCATATTTTAAACAATAATTGCATGAGGTTTTTTTAGTGATATCTAGAATAATCAAGGTCTTGGCATTACACTTGCGAGGCCTTGATCAATCATACTGATATCAATTTTGAAAAAATATTTTTAACAAAATATTTAAAAAACATTAAAAAATATTTGAAAATAAATATAAAAAAAACACATTAAAAATATTTAAAAATAAATATATAAAAAATGTTACAAACAAAAATATTAAAAAATATGTACAAACTATTGAGCAACAAAAGTACTTTCATGTTGAGCACAAGATGTTTTGAGCAATAAAACAGCAAAAGTGCATGGGCAATGCATTATGGGAACAACCTACAGATTGCTAGGTGTAGGTTGTTTGATTGTGACAATATAAACTGCAGACTCTTAGCCAATCATATTCTAGATAGTGAATACAATGTATAATAATCATTATTAACGCAGATTCTTGTGGGGATTTAATACTCCGAATTATTTATTTTATTTATCTATTTACATGATTTGCCACATTACGTTAGGCAGGGATAAAACCCACAGAGATGATCTCCAGTAACGGGTTCCCAATTATAAATATATGTGATACAATTGGCTAAACGAGGAATAGTAGAATAGAGTGTTGAAATGGAAAAGCATGAAACAAAAATAGGATTGACAGTTAAAAATAATATGAATTAATAAAGATGTGTATGGTATTCATATACACCTAATCCAAAAAACATTGTCGGGTCCGCCGCACAGTCCTCGCGCCAAGACCGTGAAGGAAAACACAGTGAATATTTTGATGAGAGTGATAAAACAAGAAAATAAAAGTAAGCACAACACTATTTCGTTGAAAAAAGTACCACACTAGAGTGTGAACAAGCAAATAAATTAATTACTGATTAGATATAACCAATATCTTTCACAGTCTTGGCGCGAGGACTGTGCGGCGGACCAGACAACGTTTTTTGGATTAGGTGTATATATATTTAACTTTTTCAATTCACATTTTTATATTTTTTTAATTAACTTTATATAGTAGTATTATTTGGTCCTTTTATCATAGAATCAATATTGTAAATGACAATTTTAAATAGACATAAATTGTAAATATGAATTAATATAGACATATTACTATAGCAATAATGATAATAACAATTATGTTAAGTACTAGTAACATAATAATAATATATATATATTTTTTTTTACAAAAATTAGTATTTTTTAAAGTAAACAGAAACTAATATCAAAAGGGGTGTTTAACCTCTTTATATGAGTTTCTGAATAATATCAATCAAAAATTGACAAGACATAGCACACTTATCATATTATCAGCAGCATCACATAATTACTTTAATAACAAAAAATAAAATAAAAATATTTGTTATCAAAAATGCAAAAGCAATATCTCTCTTTATCAACTTTCTAAATCAAACTCCTGTTTAAATTACTATGCTAATTTTTACTAAACGCTTTTGACAGACATGAACATTGCTAATAAAAAAGTTAATTCATCAAAAGACGAATAAAGAAGTATTAAGAAAAGCAATTATCACGGTCCCTAGGAAACGATTCGGAGTCGTAACTGCGTTTAATGACCTATTGTCGAGAAAACAAATAAAAAACACGTATTTGAATTGCAAATCTTGTTATTAAACAGCGCGAATAATTTAGCTTTGTTTACAAGCCTTTCATCGCTTACCTTTTTAGTGCATTTTCCAGTTGTTCAGAATCATTTCGAACTCGTTTGATCTCAGCGGAAACTTTCGTCAAGAAATCTTCGAATTTATGTATCGCTCTAGAGTCATTATGCTGTAGAGTTTCCCAAAGTTCACGTAGTTGGTCCTTGGTTAGAGCTCTGATACGAAAATAATATACATTAATTTAAAAAAACAGCCGTGTGTGAATTCATTGTTTACAGTAGTAAAATACGAAGCCCCACTTAGTGCTATAGGAAAACCAGTTAAGTGCCATGAAATAGATATAACCATGGAAGCCATTTGAATGCTTTTAAAAAAAATCGAATTATCGAAAGCCATTTAAATGCCGATCACGAGAAGTCGAATCTTTGATCGCGGTGAATTTTTGATATGAATTCATTGTTTACATTCATCGGGGAATAATTACACAAGGAAAAATTGATTTTTTGTGTTATATAATATATTTGAATCGAATTCACAAAGAAACTCGATTGATTTAGAGGCGAAACTTGTAATGTCGTGTTTTTCGTGTAGGAAGCGAAGTGGTTATATTGAGTGATTAGGGTGGAAATTTCACAGTTTTAATCGCCCGCTTAGAGAGTAAAACACAGCTGTACATCACCAATGTATTTGATGGCTATGTTTTGATAAGATTCCACATCATCAGCAATAACAATATACTAAAAACCCGATAGAAAATGACCAATAAACACCCACAACAACAAACAAATCGACCCAGCTGAAAATTTCAATCACAGCCTGAAATTGAACTGAATTAAATTTTGATATTCTTGGATAATGAACGCTTTAGTGTTTTAATTTCCGATCGCTGTCCGACTTGGAGCCCGCGCAGGTGCACTTTTCTTAAACACTGGAAAACTTCTAATTAACGATACTTCTGAATTGTTTTCAATGATTAGTGTCCTCGCGAAATACAAAAACAGTTTTCGGAGAGAAAAATAAATCACATGTACAATAAGTTAGGGCCTTTGTCACCAACTTGTTGAGGGTTTTGTGGTGTAGGAAATGATGTACTTTTCTATTTCATGACAACTGAAATCCGATTGATGAAAGATGTGTTGATTGACGGCACTGATTTTGACCCCCGGTAAACGAAACCAAAAGAATAATTACAATATATTATTACCCTGAGAGAACGTCCTCTCCTATGCTCTCAACAACTTCTGTGAACACAACGTCTTCTTTACTCGCAGAGCTCGAATCCTCGATTGAAATACTTTCGAAAACATCTCTAGGTTGATCCAAAGCTTCAACCTCAATCCCATTATCCTGTTCGATTTCATTTATATGTGAATCGTCTGGTACATTGTTACCGTGCAAAAATGCCCCAAATCCGACGGCAAATTCATCCAATGTCAATCGACCATTCCCATCTTGATCTAGCTTATCAAAGATTAGATCCAACTGGTCGAAATTTAAATTCAAATCGTATGAGACACGTTGTAAGTCGGATTTAGTGATATAACCCTTACGTTCTGTATCACAAAGGTAGAATAACTCTCGACCAGGGTCAGTGTTGGCTATTTCTTCCAACGGTGTATCATTCTGGTTTAAATCGTTAAGGTCTATCCCTAAAAAAAACCCGAATCCTTCTGTGAACTCGTCGAGTGTTAAGTAACCATTTTGATCATTGTCGAGTTTGGTAAACGCTTGTTCAACTTGTTTTCCTTCGAGAGGGAGCCCGAGCTGTGTTATGACATGTACTAAGTCGTTCTTGGTGATGAAACCTTTTCTGTCCTGGTCACATAAGCCAAAGAGCTCTGTTGCTCGTTCTTTTAGTGTATTCTGCGGTTGTAATACTTCACTCATTGCGAAACTTTCAACAAACTCGTGAAAAGAGCAATCGATCACATCATTTAGTTAACATGGTCCAAAGCGGATATCCAACAGTAGTTGTGACATTGACGAACTGGTTCTTCACAGATCAGTAATTTTTTAAGCAGAACATCCACACAAACTGTGGATGGAAGCACGAAGACCTAGCTAGGGTTCTAGTCAACTGCATAATAATCAAACTAGTCATCCTTAGTCCCTTGTGTATTCTAATCTAATGTCTGCATGCATTCGCCTTCCTTCGGTGTTCATGGTTACGTTACATAAAAAACCCTCTAGGGTAGGGACGGGATTAAATTAGCCCTTTACATTAATCTGTACTTCAAACTACATTTTCACTTCATCTAACTCAAAACAACAACACTGTTAAAACTTTAAAAAACTAATTAAAATATTTTAATTTGATCATCATGAAGAGAAATTGAACTCCAGGGGGAGTATTGTGGGGAGAAAAAGCTAGTATTTCCATCAATATTATTTATTGAACCTGTGGATTCATACACGCACATAAGCAAATATTCTAGAATGATTGATCGCCAAGGTGAGTAATATGACGATCAAAGCTTCGAAATCACTAGCATCGCCAGGAAATTTATTATTCTGATGAGACGTTCGATAGACAATAACATATTAATGATATTGTGTAATCGGCAAGATAATTTGTCCAAAGAAAACAAATTCGAACCATTCAATGGTTTTCTTGTTTAAATTTTCTATAAATAGGAATTTATAATTATGACGATGATTCTTGTATATATCAGTCTTGAATAATTAGATTTAGATCAAGTAATTTCACCGACGATGATTTGCTTAGAGATCAGTTCTATTTTGTATCTCCTTTTATCATTCGCTATATATCATGAAATCATATCAGAGACGATTCATATTCATGATGATGATGATTATATTGGGAATAATGTCATTGATAATAATGGTAATGATCAATATAAGAAGAATGTTGAGTGATGGTGGTAGTAGTGATAATGATAATAATGAATTAAGATCGTAAGGCTGGTGGTGGTGGTGATAATAATGAATTAAGATATAGTAAGGATGGGGGTGGTGGTAGTAGTGGTAATGATGGTAAGGCTGGGGTAATGATAATGATGATGTTACTATACTGCTGGTGATGGTGATAATGATGGTAGTGGTAATGATGAATTAAAGTAGTAAGGCAGGGGTAATGATAATGGTAATGATGCTACTATACTGCTGGTAGAAAGTGGTGACGATGGTGGTGGTGGTGGTAGTGGTGATAATGATGGTGATAAGATAGTAAGGCAGGTGTAATGGTAATGATGCTACTATACTGTTGGTAGAAGTGAGTGGTGGTGGTAGTGGTGATAATGATGGTGATAAGATAGTAAGGCTGGGGTAATGATAATGATGTTGTTACTATATACTGCTGCTGATGGTGATAATGAATGATGACGATCGATGTACGTTGATAATGATGGTGATGATAATAGTCATATCAAATCAAATCAATTTTATCTCACACATTTTACATGATATTTACATAATTAGTAGTATAAAATTAAGTTAAATAGGCTAAAGTATAAATAAAGTTTTAATGCATAAGGTAGTGCCTAAAGACTAAATAAACTGTTAAGTTATCGAGTTAGTCTTTAGTAATGAGGTTCAACTTTATGTTTGGGTGAATAATGAAAGGGAAGGAAGCAGATAACTATCAAAATAAGTTACACATATAAGATATGCTAAAATTTGATTATGTTTAAATTGATTGAGTTTGAATGAAAGTAAGTATTTTTTTCATCTCCTTGGAGAAGGAGATATATAGCTGATCTCAAAGATCTTATAGTCATAGGGACTTTGCCCCATAATAGCGATGATGATGACTGTGATCAACACAAAGATGATGTTGATGATGGAGGTGACAATAACAGTGATCATGATGGTGATCATCACAAAGATGATGATGATCTTGGTGATGCATGATGAAAATGACGGTGTTGATGATGATGGTGATGATAATAGTGATCATGATGGTGATCATGACAAAGATGATGCATGATGAAAATGACGGTGTTGATGATGATGGTGATGATAATAGTAGTGATCATGATGGTGATCATGACAAAGATGATGCATGATGAAAATGACGATGTTGACAATCATGCGCCAATGGTGATGCGGTAACAATCTTTTTTAATATCATTATTTGTCGTAAACAATCAACCGAATCAAACCGATATTATATAGTTGACCTTCTTGACGATCTTCCGTGATAATATAAGGGGCGTTTTTTATAAGGAAGACCGATAGCCAATACAATATAGGATTAAACCATCCAAGCACGCCGCATCCAACTTGATGATGGGTTTTGATTGGTTCTTTTCTCACGCACCGGGGCATTTTTGATAGTTTATTTAAGAGATATAGATACGTAGATACCTTTATTTAAAGAGGGTTGTTCCTTTCAATAGTCTTGCATAAGAAATAGCTACTGTTATCAATTACTTTGGAAACCAGAGGGTCTTTTTTTGATAGTTTATTTAAGAGATATAGATATATAGATACCTTTATTTTACTCCGACAAAGGGCTAAAGCTCGAAACGTCAGTAAAGTAAGTCAACATTTTTTACGGTATTTCAAATTTCATTATATTACCTATCGTTTATATCAAACACCGATACTAGTTTACTCGTTAGTTTCTATTTCTATTTTTTTTTTACGGTGTTACAAATTTTATTCTATTACTTATCGTTGATATCAAACACCGACGCAGCCTATACTAGTTTACTCGCTAGTTTCTATTTATTTAAAGAGCGTTGTTCCTTTCATTAGTCGGTTACATAAGAAATACCTACTGTTGTCAATTACTTTGAAAACCATGCAGAGGGTTTCTTGATCTAGTACTTTTCTATTAATCAAGTATGTACGACTGTGTTCGTTATCTTCAAGAGAAACTTCTTGTTGCTTCACAAACAAATCGTCAGATTTACAAACACCAAAGCAAGTAGAAGATAATCTCTGGTACCCTGAAGGATAGGAGCCCTGACACTCATAAAATTAACGAAATATGTAAGTGGTACCTCTATTAAGCGGTCACCCATTAAGCGGTCACTTTTGAAAGTCCCGAGGATGACCGCATAATAGAGGTACCATGGTATACTCTAAGTAAATTAGTAATGAATAAAGTAACAAGAGATGAAACGAGTAGGGTGGTTTTGTATAAGATACACAATAATAATACAACAATAATTTATTTCTTTATGGAACGCATTTACACAAGTCTCAATGCGTTTTACAGAAAAAAACTAGAGAAAAGGAAATCATAAGCGAAATACATTAAAAATATCAATTTACATTTTATTGTCTGACATAAGTACTAATAGTGACGGAAACCAAAATGGATGGTTATAAACCTGTTGACCTTCATCAGTATCGAAACTAGACATCTATTAAAGTGCACGCGTTTCCTGCTTGTTTGGTGCATCCGCTACTTGAATACTATGATATCTTACTCGAAACCTACTAATCAGATTGCACCAGGGTTGTCAGGATTACTGTTGAATAAAAAACAGCCAATCATAGTGCGCGTTACATTCGATTTTATCTTGATAAAGGGATAATAAAATACAGCCAATCATAGTGCGCGTTACACTCGGTTTTATCATGATAAAGGGATAATAAAATACAGCCAATCATAGTGCGCGTTACATTCGGTTTTATCTTGATAAAGGGGTAATAAAATACAGCCAATCATAGTGCGCGTTACATTCGGTTTTATCATGATAAAGGTATAATAAAATACAGCCAATCATAGTGCGCGTTACATTCGGTTTTATCATGATAAAGGGGTAATAAAATACAGCCAATCATAGTGCGCGTTACATTCGGTTTTATCTTGATAAAAAGGGGTAATAAAATACAGCCAATCATAGTGCGCGTTACATTCGGTTTTATCATGATAAAGGGATAATAAAATACAGCCAATCATAGTACGCGTTACATTCGGTTTTATCATGATAAAGGGATAATTCATTGTTTATGCCAGGGAGGGGGCTGGCAAGATTTGTCATTAAACTAAACAAAACCTCTTGACCCTCTTCCAATGAAAATAAAAAAAACATGACCCCTCTAGAACTAATAATTAAAAAAATAGATAGCCCCCCCCCCCCCCCCCCTCAGTTTGTTTTTGCGAAATAGTTTCTGACTATTGGATTTAGCCCTTTCTCTTTTTCCCCAAGCATGCAGTGATTTTATCTTCTCCAATTTGATCAGACCTCTAGACAGAGTGTCCACATGGTGAGTCCTCTTGTAGAACCCAACGCAGGGAATCCACGAAACCAAACTCAATAAAGTATAAGTTAAGAGTTGCTCACTGATGATCACAACAAAAAGTAGATGACCCCTCACTTTTGTTTCCATATTTTCAGATGACCCCCCACTCAAGTGTCCTGAATTTATCGTGACCCCCTCCTAATTCTTGCCAGCCCCCTCCCTGGCATTAATAATGGATGCTCCCTTAGTAGTTTTAAATGTCCGTACACTAGTCGATCCATATCGCAGCAAACCGTTCTTACAACAAACACCAAAACAACGAGAAAATATTCTCTTGAAATTCTCTCGATAAGTATCGACAAAGAAAAGAAAAATAAAAAACTGGTGTGTACAGCTCGACATAATGATAAAAACAGCTGTAAAGTATAAGTTTTGAACCGCTATCGGTGGCATGCTATCGTGTAAAATGTTGCTAAACTTGTACATGAGAGCCAAGATCTCCGCAAACCACCAAGAAACGCAAAATAATGTTACGATTGTGACAGACATTTTAAGAATTTTTTTGTTCTGTTTCAATCGTCTTGTTGCCTGGGTGGTGCTTGTTGGTGGTGGTCGGTGCTTATACATGGCAACAACGATCATAACGTAGAGACTAACGATGAGGACGACGGGTAGAAATGTCACTAATAGTGAAGTACATATATAATGCGCTTTGAGTAGTTTCAGAGCGAAGATAGAAGGTGTAAACAAGTCCTCGATGCAGTACTGCAAACCGCTCTCGGTAAGTGTCTTGTATGTGTAAAGTACTGGAGAGGATATCACAGCCGGGAAAAGCCAAATAAACGCAATGATATACTTCAGCCTGTTTCCACTAAAGGTTCGTTTAAACGGCCTTGCAACGGCACAGTACCGATCCACTGCAATAAACACACACGTGTAAATAGCAACACCGAAAGACACATCGCTAAGAAATTGAAAAACTTTGCATAGAGCAATCCCCAACTGACCAGGAATTACCCACGAATCAGAACCTCGTATTATATTAACTATAGAAAGTAACATCTCGTTTAAAGTCAGTAGCAGATCTCCGACGGCCATGTTTGCGATTAGTATGTTTGTAGTTGTTTTTAGTCGGGGATCTGTACGCACAGCCCACAGCATTGAAGAATTCCCGAAGATGGACACGATGAATAGAACACTGTAGGCAAATGCCTTGGCTACTGTTTCTGCTGTTGATGTTGGCTGCGAGGCCAAACCCTCCCAGTATGTCTCGTTACCAACCTGGGTGTCGTTGAATTCGAATTCTATATAGTTTGATTCCATTGTAACAATCAGTCCGATCAGTTTGATGTCCCCTTTGAAACTTCTCTGGTGCGCGTAATCTCTGTAAAGATTCGTCTTCAATCTTTCTTATTTTACTGTTCACTGATCTTCTTCTGGGCAATAACTGTTCACTGGCTGCTACTCTTAATCGTAATCTACCAACATCTTCTGCAGAATAAACACATTAAGTAAAACAAATATGAATGCTTAACTACTTGAGAACATTTGCTGATGGCTCAAGGCAACAATAAATTTAGAAAAGTATTTTTAGAATCACTATGAGAATTGAAAACAGTGCGCTTTTGGATTTAAGTCATTGATTGCATGTGAATGCCCGCAGTCGGATGAAGTTGGGCTTCCTGTGTAATTCGGGAACTTGGGAGAAACAACGACGCCCAATAAATATGTGTCTTCAAAGGTTTTGAACTAAAATTTAAAGCTGATGTTTAAAATAAAGAACGAATATAGGATTCATCTTGTGGTGCACAGGTGTTCGAGAAATCAGCATAAAGCATTAGGACACAAGTGCGCACCCTCAAGATCTGCAAACAAACCATTTTGTTCATTATCAAAACAAATAGTTAACTCGAATTATCGTGTTTTGCTGACAATGTTTTCTGTCCGTTAGAGTTTCAAAAAGCTAAGTTATCTCGTCTTTAAAGTTGCTCACAATAGGTGTTTTTGCACTTCCCTTTATTAAGTGGCTTTTCTAAAATCCTGCTTTTGCGCAGTACATTTAAAAAGCGGGAAATGAAATAGTTTTTAAATTTTGTTTTATTATATATATTTTTTTTCAAAGGTAAGCAACAAAGAAAATCAAATACAGGACATGAAAGGAAAAAAGGAATTGAAAAAACATTGTACATTGTGAGGTTTGAACTTTTTGCCATCATGCGGTACGCCCCGGATTCTGTACTCATTTAAATATAATATGAAAAAAGTACATTTTAAAAAAGAAAACAAAAATGGGACGATTCCTCCGAGACATTCTATAAAGCTGAAGCATGGAATCGATTTAGCGTGTAGGATGAAGATTTCGGCCCCATCCGCGCTATCCCGACAGAAAACCTAACGTCGCGCTAGTCAAAAGACCAGGGGGGAGGGAGAGAACTAGCCCCTAGACTATAAACGGTTTACCCCTTAAGCTAACTAAGCAACTATTAATTTATATAATCGAGAACTTCTAGTCTATGATCCGTAGTTTTATTGTTACGCTAATAGTATTGTTCTTATTCCCGTGGGGGGAATTATTCAGTTTATTAACCAATCAGGTGAATAGGTGAATTCCTATGGGTATTTAAGTAGCAAATAGCGCTTGTCATTTTAAGAGCACATGTCCATCTTCTCTTTCTAGTTTTTCTAATTTGTAAATTTTTCATTAAATTGCACAAATTTACCCTCGATAATGTGTTAAGGCAATGCCATTTCCATGTATACTATATCCTGAGTTACAGCTATATTTTTCGCACAAAATCGCCTTCAATTTAACTTATTTCGAATCCAATGTTTAAACAATGTGGAATTAAGGTATTTTAACAAATAAAGTATACTTTCAGTCCATTTTCGCTAAATCATTTGCATACATCACAATATCACTCAAACAATTATCGTTGCATTCTGAGCTGAGTTGCATGCTGATTTTTCCCAAAAAAACAAACTTAAGATCAATTAGTAACCGCTTTAGGTGGAATGTTTAGAAAATGTGGATAGGTATATAATTAAAGAGTCATCCTGCGTTTAGCAGTTTTAATTGCGAAAATACAGCACCAAAGCTCAGGATGACCCTTTAATTTTATGCACTAATTAATTAGTGCGGCGAGCGGGCTACATGGATCAACTTGCAACAAATTCGTCATATTTTTTTGCAGGTTTTTGATGGTCGTTCAAAAACTCTCAACATGTTTCCGCAACAAAAAATTGTTAAAAGTTGTGACCGTGCGCCATGTTACACGAGACAACTTTCCGCGCAACAAATTGTTGTTGCGAGTTGTCCCGTGTAACAGCACCTTTAAAAAGACGTCTAGTTTCGATACTGACCACAGGCAGCCCAACTAGTCTATCTGAGGAATTTTTTTTAATGCAAATAATATTACTTTTTACCGCGCGCCTAGAAAAAGAGTACTTTGCTCCTTTGCTACTTGACTTGAGCGCGCAGGTGGGCTTCCTGTGGTGGTTGGTTTGTCGTGCGGAATCGAGAATCGTACGCGACTTTCTTATCGCGACAGAAATTGAAGAGAGTTGTATTTTGTATTTTGTCAAACCACACGACTTTGACGAAAAGCCACAGGAATCCCATCCGCGCGCTCAATGATTAACAAAAGACTTTCTCCAAATATGGCGAACGGCACACTGCACGGCACGCGGTAAAAAAATAACTTTATCTTATTATCCTCAGATAGAATAGTTGGGCTGCCTGTGTACTGACGTGGAATAGAAGGTCAACAGGTTTATAACCATATCCATTTTGGTATCTATATATTTATATATTATATATTTATACTCTCATAAACCACGCTTGTTTGGCCAATCAGAGCGCGCGTTAGAATCAATCTATATAATAAATATTTTGTAATTGGATTGGGAGGCCCCGGTTTCAGTAGTCGCACTGTTAAGGGTCATCCTGAGTTTTGGTGGTGTATTTTCGCACTTAAAACTGCTAATGTAATGAAAATTTCAGCTTGAAGTTGTTGACAACATGGAATTATATCTTTCTGTGCTTTAAGATTTTTGAACACTTTGTCTTAAGCTTGGTTCACACTGCATCATAATCGTAATCATAATCATAAGCAAAACAAAAGAAATTAGAAAAGGAAACACTTTGGTCTTTGTTTTCTAATTCCCCAGGAGATAATAAATCTTTTGTTTTCTTGCTTATGATTATGATTATGATGCTCGTGTGAACAAGGCTTTTAAAGGTTTTCATAAGTTTTCATAGGCCTTCCATTGGCTTTTCATATGCTTTTCGTATAGGTTTTAAAAGGCTTTTAGTAAATACATCTCACCATATCCCTCTAACTTGTATACATTGTATTGTAAGTTGTAGGTCTTTTTCCAGAAAAATGTCTTAAAATAAACTAATTTCTGTTGGCGGGGATGTTTATACTTCTTGTGAAGCTATTGTTTTTTGCAAACTGACTTGTTTTACAAATATACCACCTTCCTTGCGCTACACACTTGTTCATGATACTCAACCTCATTCAATGATTGTTAATTAGACCAGACATCATGCTAGGCTCGTAGCGTTATTTTGGTTCACTGTGTAGTATATTTGTCTTTGTTTTTGTAAGTCATCTTACCTATTATTGTATGCGGTTGTGTTCCGGTGACATGTATTTAAAACTTTTATAAAAATGACGAACTCAAACGTTACGTTTATAGCGGATTTCTTTGAGAGGTTGCGAGTTGTGTTTCCGGAATTACTAATTTACTTAGGGAGGCCGTCGGAAGAGTAAAGATTATAATTCTTAAGGGGGAGGGTACGTGGTCACCTTTCCTAATAAATGTGATTTCTTTAGCAAACGAAGTGGGGAGGTATAAGTTTAAAACGCGCCTCATATTTATCATCCAAGGAGGGGTGGGATCGGACTTTTTTGAGCAATATTCTACACTTAACACGACAAATCAAAACTTTTTTTATGATATTCTGTCCTTTCAGTAGAGGTGAGCGTAAGGAACAAGATTCCTCAGGGTGGGGAGGGTGAGGAGCTAATGGTTTACAAGGGGAGGAATAGAAAACAGACGCGCAATTTACAAGCGAAAAATTATGTTTTTATTAAATGTAATTAGAACTGTCCTCCCTCCTCCCTCTGTTCACAGGGTGTATTCTTATTCAATCTCTGTTTAACGCCGTCTCCGTAATGAACGACGCGCGATATAGCTAGAAGCAATATAATCAGCTTAGCGTTAGCGCATTTGAAACCAAATGACTTGATATCAAAACAGCTTGTTATGTTGATTTTAAGAATATTTATTACAGTGATATTTTTCAAAAGGATTGAATTATGGCCAAGTTAATATGGTCTAGACAAATGGAAATGGAAACCTTATGATTACCAGAATTCGTGTGCGCAACTGTCTTTATTTATGCAAAGCCAATATCAATACCGTCCATGGAATTTGTAGGGGTGGCCCGAGTAAACGATTTCGGAATTCAGCACGAATTTTCGTAGGTTGTTTTTCTATTGATTAACTAAGAACTGTTGAGCTTCCCCCATCTTTTATACTCTGTGGGCCTCTGTGATATGATCGATGGGCTGATTAAACGCGAGTTTTACTTAAACTTTCGTAGTCATAACGACCAAGGCTTTGTTTTGATCAACAAAATGGCGATCAATTAGTAGAAAGACGATGGGTCCTCTTGGTAGGAAAGCTTTATCAAAAATCAACGAATCAAACTACAGCGATTTACCTCATAGGCAGAAAATAGAAAACACATCATGCCGTTGTCTTAAACAGTGAATTATTCAAAAAGTACAAATACCGCGACTTGATATAGTTAAATTTTCATGAATTTCGTCTTGCCGGGACTTTGAACTTGGCTTTTGTATTCATTTTTGACAGCATCGTTGTATTGTGGTGAAGTTGTGAATTACCGCTGGTTTTGTGAAGACATTGTGGTCAAATAAACCGTATTTTAGGATCTTTGGGAGTATTAAATCGAGTGCAAAGCCATTTATTTTGAAAAATTGTTATGTGAATAAGAATTTTCTATTCAAATTTCCAGTGCTCGATGCTTCGGTTTGAAACTGGTTTTCTCGAGTTCAAAAGCTTTTTCATAACAAATTCTTTTACAAATGAAAAATGCAACTAAGTAGCACTTTTTTACGAAAAGCCTTCCATTGCTCCTCTAAAAGAATTTCCCGCCGGCAATTCGCTGTTTCCGCCATCACCTGCGTATCGACCAAATGAGTGAGAAAAAAATATTACTATCCTTCACGTATTGACACCTTGACGAACGCAACAACTCTCGCGTTAACTCCTAAAGAAAATGAGCCGCAAATGTGGTTTGTAACTAAGGAAAATTGTGTTTTGTTTTGGGGGCTAGTAATTTCCCACAATTTCTCGGCAAATCGTCTCAAAAGTCAACTATTCACAGCTCTTAATCTGATTGGTTGATTTACTCACCCATTGCCATATTTGTCTGTGAACCATACAATGACGTCAAGCCTGGCGGCCATGTTGGATTTTCAAAGTAATTGTTATTCAAAATGATTCACACTTCTTGTTGGACTGTTCTGTGATCGCTGCGATGATACTAAACCGTGTTAGTTCACTTGGCAGCGTCGTTCTTTCTTTGGAAATCATGTACGAGTCATAACGTCATTTTATGCGACCAAGGATTGTTTTAATAACAACTTTGAAAATATTGTCATCTTGGTTGTGTGCGATGTTTTCGCGATGAATGAATTTGGAAATCTACTCACTTGTTCGTCTCTACAACGTTTCATACTTAGCTGACTAGAACTACAACTACTGGAGAGTTAAAGCCTATATCAAAATGTCTTCAAAAGTGGACGATACATCCGTACGGGTTGCGCTAAGGTAATGTTGTTGTCAAGTCAAGTCAACCGTTGTAAGCCCGCACTTTACTTGTAAAATTACATCTCTTTGGCTGTCAAAAGTTATTATTTTTGTACTCGACTGTCAACCTCAAATATCACTATACTTTGTGGTCCAACTTAGAGTAATTTTTGAACTATTCTTGGTTTTATTTTTGCAGAATACGGCCACAAAGTGCTGGCGAGCAGATTGATATGTGCCGTGTATGTACGACTGTCACCCCCGGTCATCCTCAAGTCATTCTCGGCAAAGACAAGGCTTTTACATTTGACCATGTTTATGAATTCAAATCGAAGCAAGAAGAAATTTATAATAGCTGTATTAAGGAGCTGGTAGATGGGTAAGTTTTAATTAAAAGTCGTTTAGCAAGAGAGCGAATATGTAGTAGAACTAAAGTGTCAAATTTGACTACGCCGTTTTTTTGCGAGGGAGTTTAAGATTACGCTGGCTCTTTTCCTTCCTAAATTACCATATTAACTCATATTTTTAGCCTTAACTTAACCATCGTTTCTCCCTTTCTACTTAAAAGCCCTCGCTGGCTTTATAATCCCAAAAATACCCTGTCATAATCCCATGTATCCCCAACTGAATGCACCATTCAATCACCCATTCATTTCCTCATATCCAAATGTTCGTTCAATCTTTATTTATATTCTTTGTAATTTTCTTTAGTTGTCTTGATGGATACAATGCAACAGTACTAGCATACGGGCAGGTAAGACCAAAAATCCTTTTTTCCTAAACACGAGGTTGCGCTAGTACGCAATTAATCATTTACAACCACTGAACCAGTGTTCTTTGCCGATGGCATCCGCCGAAGCGAAGGTCTACGCAAAATCTACGGACTCCAGCACAATACCGCACTTAAAAAGACAGCTTGCAAACGAAATAAATACGCCGTATTTAATTAAACTCCATGTTTATTTTAGTATTAACTTTCAAGTACAAATTATTGACCTCAAAAATTCCGTCCTTAAATAATTTTTCGGGTGACTAACTTTTACTGCAAAAATACATGTACAACATAATATAATAATTATAAACAATGCAAATATGGTTTTAAACGCTTGGCCTTTATAATGCTGTTGACATGGTAGATATAATTCACGAGTATTAGTATTGGAAATTTATCAAGAAATCCTAATCTCCCTTGACAACGGACTTTTAGTAATCAGGAAATGTATTTATAGAGTATTTGTCCTTTGTTTAGACGCTTAAAATGATTATAAGTATTCTAGATTGAAAGATATTACAATAATATTACAACTATAGTAATGTTCATAGCCAAATCGTGTCACTATTTTGGGAAAAATATGTTTATATTTTTTTATAAATATATTTTTCAATTTATCCCACCATAATGTTAAATTTTTATTGTTTTGTTTTCAAAAACGGACAATTTGTTAAAGTGCACAATATTATTTATTTAAATTTGGTCATTTTCCTTTATTCTAACAATGTTTGCCAACGTAATAACTCATAGCCAAAAAATAATAATCTTATTACATCAGTGAAATACTTCGATACTTTGAAACATTTTTAAGGTTTTGTTTAAAAAAATAAATTTTAATTTCAAGCAATAGTTAAAAGCATAAACATGAATAATTTTTGTTCAAATTTAGTTTTATTTTAGAGAATAATATATTTATATTGAATTTAAATCCTAGGTCAATAAGTGAAATTTACCTGTACAATAACTAATCAATTTGTTCTAATTGTCTTATAACTTATCATCATAATCTAATCCTTTGTTGCTTTAATGATGATTTATAAATCTATAATCTATAATCATCAAACTGAGTTTCTAGTAGTGCGTAGCTTCCTGGAAGATTACAACATACATGTAATGTCATTGACACTAACCAAGATGGATTGTGATATCACATGTCATAACAATGAGCATAATAATACATTATGTCATCATTTGGTGACATATCTCTCATTGTATCTCATTGAGTACCATGTATATTAATGCCTCCTTGTAGTATTCCCACATCTGCTTTTGATTTCTAGTATTATAATTAAGAATATGAAAACTCAAAGCCATTTTTTAAAGATTTTACTAGTATAGTAATATTTCGGTCATCATCCTATAACCATCATCTGATATACATTGATTATGTGTTCACATGCAAATATATTAGTTGAGCAATAATAGTATTATAATCCAGTAAAAAAAGTTTCTTATAGATGGCTCTCCATCATGTAAATGTAGCTGTTGGCATATGTATTCCACATAGTACCAGTTTTTAATGAGATTTAGAAATATTTATAATGAATTTTCTTAGCTTATTGTTTCAGTTGGTTTTCAAAACAAAAGTGTTATGATGAAGACAAGTTGAATCGAAAGCTCAAACAATTTAGAAAATTAGAAAATGAAATGGATTTGATAATAATTTGAATGTAAATTATGTCCAATTTTTTCCCCAGACTGGATTTGAACCATGACCTCTCGCATGCTTTCTGAGTATCATGTCTTTCTATCTCTAATTAATTCTGAGTCACCAACAACACCTAAAGCTAGAAAATGTTGATCATTTTTCTACTCCAGCATAGATGATTTTATATTAGTTTACAGTAGGAGCTGAATCCAAAAAAACAGTTGAATTGAAATCTCAAACAATATTATTATTTTTACTATAATAATTGTACTGTCTCACTGCAAGTTTTGAATTTCTACACTGTAGCACAGATTGATTTATTGTAATTTACATTAAGAGTTGAATCTAAAAACTAGTTAAATTGAAAGCTCAAACAACTTATTAAATATTACGATTGTACCATGTCTTTCTTCACACTTTGACATTTTTCACCTTTCTTCATTACTGATGAGCTTCTATCAATTATCAAGAGTAGTTAGGTGACATGAGTGAATGCCTGGTCAATACTGATAAGGTTTATGAAAAACCATCTTTTTTCTAGTGAGTTCTAACATGTGCTTGAGTGATGAGTTGCAGACAGTGAATATTCATTTCTCAATGGTGTTAATATTGTTTAAAATGTAAAATAGAATAGGAAGGACTAGAGTAGAATTTAGAATAGAATCTAGGACTGAACATAAAAGAATGTAGGAGAGAATTGCATCTAGGATAGAATAGAATCTTGAATAGAATAGAATACATGTAGAATAGAATCTAGGACTGGATATAAAAGAATGTAGGATAGAATGGCATCTAGGATAGAATAGAATCTAGGATAGAACAGAGTAGAATTATAGAACAGTAAAGCATAGAATAGGATAAAATAGAACAAAATATAATAGGATAGTATATGATAGAATAGAATAGGATAGAATAGAATAGGATAGAATAGAATAGAATAGAATAGAATAGAATAGAATAGAATGGAATAGAATAGGATAGAATAGGATAGAATAGAATAGAATAGAATCTAGGATAATATAGAACAGAATAGTAAAGCATAGGAAAGGATAAAATAGAATAAAATAGGATAGGATAGTATATAATGGGATAAAATAGGAAAGAAAAGACTCAGGAAACAGAATAGCAATGAATTAATGTGTATCAATCAAAAAACGTTACAATTTGATATTGGTTTTCTATTGCTGTAGTACTCATACATTTATTCTAGTTTAATCTTAAACATAACTCTTATGACTTTGAATTACATTGTAGTCTAGATTCTTGATAAATAAACGGTTGCAAGTCGCAATGTAACAATATTTTAATCTAGTATTTAGTTTTCCACTGGTGTAGAAGTACTCTCACATTTAGTGTACAGAAATCACAAGTCACAACTCTGTTTATGTTTTATTCTAGGCTGTGTTATAAATAATTCAATATCAACAGACCGCCTTAATATGTTTTCTCAGTCTACAAAATATTTGAAAATGTTTGCATTACTACTCAAAATGTTTCTTGTAAAATTCTGTCTAGCTTTTGTTTCATATTGTGTAGAGATTTCAGCAATGTGGGCCAATATTAGCAATACGTAACACCCATATCTCAAGGGAGGCTTTTAGTGTAGCATTGAGATTGTGTTTCTAAAACTGTAATCCCTCTTTGGAATAATCCTTACACTCTACCTCCATCTGACATTATCTGTATACAACTCATGGATCTGTGTATAAAATTGTACTATTCAATAGCAAGAACATGCCTTTTTTTGTTATGTACACTATCTATATATACAACTCATAGATCCATGAATAAAATTGTACTATTTGATAGCAACAACTTGACTTATTTACCAACAGCTGTGTATTCGTCAGAATGAAATGTTGTTTTGTTCATAATTTAAGTTAAAAATTTAATTTTAGTTGTTTGTATATAATCTTTCTCACTTTAAATGTTACATGTAGCTATTTGAACATAGAATGAAATATTGTTTTGTTCAGTAATATAAGTTTCTCTACTAAGTTATTTTTGTTGTTTGTATAATCTTTCTCACTTTAAATGTTATCTACTTGAAGGTAGACACCAAATTGGAGCCAGGAGTACTTCAAATACTTAGTTATTGTTTGCTTTAGTGGTCCTTATAACCAATATTAAACCACTGATCCCATAAGAGATGACATTCTACTGTTGTAAATGATGTGTACATTGTACGAAGTATTAAACTATCAAGGCAGACTGAGCAAAGGGCTTGCTATCCCTCTGTCATAAGTGATGCACATTGTACTATGCTCAAGATAATATTCAGATTTATTTTTAGTAAGTATAAATCTATAGGCAGACGGAGCAAAGGGCTTACTATCTTTGTCATAAACAATGCACATTGCATACTATGCTCAAGATAATATTCAGATTTATTTGACAATGTACTAAGTATTAAACTATAGGTATACTGAGCAAACGGCTTTCCATCCCTCAGTCATAAATGATGCACATTGCATAGTATGCTCAATATAATATTCAGATTTATTTGACAATGTACTAAGTATTAAACTATAGGTAGACTGAGCAAAGGGCTTTCCATCCCTCAGTCATAAATGATGCACATTGCATAGTATGCTCAATATAATATTCAGATTTATTTGACAATGTACTAAGTATTAAACTATAGGTAGACTGAGCAAAGGGCTTTCCATCCCTCAGTCATAAATGATGCACATTGCATAGTATGCTCAATATAATACTCAGATTTATTTGACAATGTACTAAGTATTAAACTATAGGTATACTGAGCAAACGGCTTTCCATCCCTCAGTCATAAATGATGCACATTGCATGCAATACCCAAGATTATACGTCTAACTAAAGCTTTACTATTAGTGTGGGAGTATAAAGGCAGATACAGACTAACAGGCACCCAATCCCTACATCACAAAAGTTATTTTTGTAGCTAGCATTGAAACTGCTGCGTCGGTGTTTGATATAAACGATAGGTAATAGAATGAAATTTGTAACACCGTAAAAAAATGTTTACTTAACTTAACTGACATTTCGAGCTTTAGCGCTTTGTCTGAAAATAACATTGACAAAAAAGGTGTAAATAAAATGAAATGAGAAATACTAGGAATATTATATTTAGTCTTTTTCACCCCCAATGTTTTGATATTTTGAGTTGATTTGTTCATTATATTTGAGCAAACTCTACACCAGTTTGCGAAAATATTTTTATTAATATATATTATTCTAAAAAAGATTGCGTAACTTGCTTAATTTGGTTTCAAAATACATGTAGTATTTTTCATTTCTATAACTTTGAATCATAATTTTATTCATTGTGTGTATTTCCCGAGAAACATGATTTTATTCATTGTGTGTATTTCCCGAGAATTAGCATAAAACTGTACTACTCAAAAGCTATTTCAGTCAAAACATTACAAAATACATGTAGTATTTTTCATTTCTATAACTTTGAATCATAATTTTATTCATTGTGTGTATTTCCCGAGAAACATGATTTTATTCATTGTGTGTATTTCCCGAGAATTAGCATAAAACTGTACTACTCAAAAGCTATTTCAGTCAAAACATTACAGACATTAATAGTTAAATATACTTAATCAAGTTTTGTGCATCAAATATTCAAACTTTGATGGATTTTTTATGCTGGGAAAAGTCCAAAGATAAAGCTGTGTTTGGCATCACTTCAGTTGTAGGCTTAGTGTAGATTATACATGTGTATCAATTGTAATCTATTGAATTATATTGCCAACCTTTGTCATTGCTAGATGCTGTCTGTGTTTTAACTCATTTTTTATGCCAGGAATATTAAATGTATATTTGTTATAATTTCTGTATTTTAAAAGGATTTATTGTAAGCATTTCGACTATTTAGTCAGTTTTTAAGTCATGTTTAATTTGTTTAATTTAATTTTATTCTGATTTAACAATTTTTATTTTGTTGATTTTTTTCAATTTACAAGTGGTTATTTCTATCTTATTCACCCTCTTTCATTTGTTTCACATCTGTTTCACTTTAACTGAAAAACAAAATGTCTGACCAACATCCACAGTGTTTCCAAAGACATAGGTAGATGATCACAACAATTCGTTCATTACTCTGTTTGCATAATTATGCATCACTCCTGTCTTGATTGGGAATGCACTAATCCCAGCTTTGTTTGAGTGTATAGCAAACAATGTGTGATTTTCCCAATAGGCTGTGTCGGTGTTTGATACAAACGATAGATAATAGATTGAAATTTTTAACACTGTAAAAAATGTTGACTTAACTTTACTGACAAAGCTCGAAACATCAGTGAAGTTAAGTCAACTTTTTTTTACAATTGTTTCAAATTTCATTATATTACCTATCATACAAACAAACTTGAAATCAGAACATAATCTAGTGGTTTTCAATTTTTTTAGAATGCATTTACTCTAATGCAGACATTCACAATTTAGATCAATCATAGTTCCATTCCAAGCTGTAAGTTATGCTGTATATTAAGCTAGTCCACCATAGCAACACGCAGAACAATGATTAATGTGGGACTGGGTATTTGTAAATAGGCTACTGGTTAAGAATTCAGACAGTCACATAGGGTGCAGTTTGTAGTAGCTTTTTGACCAATAAACACTTGTCATTGATCAACCTCAGCCTTGATAGCTTGTAATATATTCTTTAGAATTTGACTACAGCCCATGGAATTTGTAAGTATTTCAATTGTTTGATAATGTTTACATTCCTTGAGTTAATGTGAGCTGTAGTCAAATTCTAAAGAATATGTTACACGCTATCGACACTGAGGTTGATTGTCAAGAACCATAGTAAGGTACATTCCCAATGGAAACATTGATCATACCATTGCAAGGTACATTCCCAGTGGAAACATTGATCATACCATTGCAAGGTACATTCCCAGTGGAAACATTGATCATACCATTGCAAGGTACATTCCCAGTGGAAACATTGATCATACCATTGCAAGGTACATTCCCAGTGGAAACATTGATCATACTATTGCAAGGTACATTCCCAGTGGAAACATTGATCATACCATTGCAAGGTACATTCCCAGTGGAAACATTGATCATACCATTGCAAGGTACATTCCCAGTGGAAACATTGATCATACCATTGCAAGGTACATTCCCAGTGGAAACATTGATCATACCATTGCAAGGTACATTCCCAGTGGAAACATTGATCATACCATTGCAAGGTACATTCCCAGTGGAAACATTGATCATACCATTGCAAGGTACATTCCCAGTGGAAACATTGATCATACCATTGTAAGGTACATTCCCAGTGGAAACATCATTGATCATACCATAGTAAGGTACATTCCCAGTGGAAACATTGATCATACCATAGTAAGGTACATTCCCAGTGGAAACATTGATCATACCATTGTAAGGTACATTCCCAATGGAAACATTGATCATACCATAGTAAGGTACATTCCCAGTGGAAACATTGATCATACCATTGCAAGGTACATTCCCAGTGGAAACATTGATCATACCATTGCAAGGTACATTCCCAGTGGAAACATTGATCATACCATTGCAAGGTACATTCCCAGTGGAAACATTGATCATACCATTGCAAGGTACATTCCCAGTGGAAACATTGATCATCCTATTCATGATTAATCCATTCTTATTCCTGTTGAAGTTCCAAAAATGTTTTTTCAGGCTTCTGTAATTGCAATAGTCCTTTTCACAGTTCCGTTCAGTGACCACAAATAATAGTTACAAGTCAAGGTTCGAGTTGATGCACATAGCAAAGCTATAATTTATCATGCGCGGCAACTCGAACCTCAACTTGGAACTATTATTCATGGTCACTGAGGCGGAACTGTGAATAGGACTATTGTTTTAATTGCTTACTATTCCACAACAATATACACATTAATCTATTATGTTTGTTTATTCTCAGACTGGTTCAGGCAAGACGTATACAATGGGGACTGGTTTTGATGTTAATATTGATCCAGAAGAGGAAGGTATTGTACCTAGAGCAGTAACTCATCTATTTAATGGAATTGAGAAAAGAAAACAAGAAGCAAAGCAACGGAATGAACCTCAACCTGACTTTAAAGTTACTGTGCAGTTTATGGAGGTAAGGGCATATAAGAGTGCTTGATAGATGGACATATAGTCGGATAGATTACAGACAGACAGATTACAGACAGACAAACAGATTACAGACAGACAGGTTACAGACAGACAGATTACAGACAGACAAACAGATTACAGACAGACAGATTACTGACAGACAGATTACAGACAGACAGACAGATTACAGACAGACAGATTACAGACAGACAAACAGGTTACAGACAGACAGATTACGGACAGACAGATTACAGACAGACAGACAGATTACAGACAGACAGACAGATTACTGACAGACAGACAGATTATAGTCAGACAGATTACAGACAGACAGGCAGATTACAGACAGACAGATTACAGACAGACAAACAGGTTACAGACAGACAGATTACAGACAGACAGACAGATTACAGACAGACAGATTACAGACAGACAAACAGGTTACAGACAGACAGATTACAGACAGACAGACAGATTACAGACAGACAGATTACAGACAGACAGACAAACAGATTACAGACAGACAGATTACTGACAGACAGATTACAGACAGACAGATTACAGACAGACAGATTACAGACAGACAGATTACAGACAGACAGATTACAGACAGACAGATTACAGACAGACAGATTACAGACAGACAGATTACAGACAGACAGATTACAGACAGACAGACAGATTACAGACAGACAGATTACAGACAGACAGCTTTATCAAATTATCAAATAATTGTATGTTGTTCTTGTTGTTGTAGCTTTATAATGAAGATTTGATAGATTTATGTGGGCCGGATGGCAGAGTAAGTATCAAACATGACTATAGCACCTTTATGTAACCACAGTTACATGTTATCAGTGATATTGATTATTGCATTACCATTTCCAAATAGGCCAGGAAGGGTAACAATGTCAAAATCCATGAAGACATTAATGGAAGCATCTATTGTATGGGAGTAACGCTGAAAAGTGTCAAATCTGGACTAGATGTAAGTTCCACAAACATATCCACAGTTCTTGTTGATCAAAAGGCCCAGTAGAAGATTAGTATACTACTAAACTGGTGTATTTTATAAATACCTTTTTAAACCTTCTATAAATAAAGTTACTGCTACTTCTACTACTAATACTACTACTATCAACCTCAGCCCCGATAGTGTATAATATATTCTTTAGAATTTAGCTCCAGTCCATGGAATTTTTAATTGTTTCAGTTGTTAGATTACCGCGAGCTGTAGTCAAATTGTTAAGAATATATTACATGCTATTTTGGCTGAGGTTGATTGACAAAAACTGTGAAAGTACTATTGTACATAATATATTAAAGATGGAGGTGCAATAGTTTTTGGATTTAGTTTTTGAAGTGTCGACAGCAAGGTGTTTAAATTGTATATAATAGTTTATTAAATTTTATGTTTATCTGTTTGTTTAGACTTTAAACTGCCTACAGCAAGGTGCCCTATCAAGAACTACAGCCAGTACAAACATGAATACCCACTCGTCAAGATCACATGCTATATTTACCCTACATATCAAACAACAACGTGTGATCAAGGTACATGTAATATGTCACGCTATTCTAAGATCATTGCAATATCACACTCATAAACACTTTGATTATCATCATTACTTCAATCACCACTATATTACCCTACATATCAAACAACAACGTATTGTCAAGGTAATATGGCATGCTTTTCTAAGATCATTGCAATGTCATCTAAACTCTTAAACACTTTGATTATCATCATTATGACTATAGCACCTTTATGTAACCACAGTTACATGTTATCAGTGATATTGATTATTGCATTACCATTTCCAAATAGGCCAGGAAGGGTAACAATGTCAAAATCCATGAAGACATTAATGGAAGCATCTATTGTATTATTATTATTATTATTATTACTTCAATCACCACTATATTACCCTACATATCAAACAACAACGTATTGTCAAGGTAATATGGCATGCTTTTCTAAGATCATTGCAATGTCATCTAAACTCTTAAACACTTTGATTATCATCATTACTTCGATCACCACTATATTTACCCTACATATCAAACAACAACATGTTATCAAGGTAATATGGCACGCTTTTCTAAGATCATTGCAATATCACACTCATAAACACTTTGATTATCATCATTGCTTTAATCACCACTATTATCATACCTATTATATCCTTGCCTGCATTAATATTATCATCAACACCAACATTACAATCTTTGTTGCTGCCACCACAACTATAATTACCATCATCACATGTGAACAAAGCAATCATTATCATCATTGTCATGATCATGGTCATGGTCATCATTATCATCACCATCATCATCAACAACAACACAATCATTATCAACATTGTCATGATCATGCATGATCATCATCATGATCATCATGATCATCACCACCATCAGTATCATCATCAACAATAACACAATCATTGTCAACATTACGATCATAACTATCATCACCACCATCATTATCATCATCAACAATAACACATTTATAATCACCATTAACTATTACCATCATCATTATCATCTTAATCATTATCATCACCATGGCCATTATTTCTACAATCCCTCAAATAATTATTACATTGGAATACCATTTCATGTGTACCATCTAGTTGTTCGACATATAATGTATTAACAAGCATTACATTCTTCTAGACGTCAGAAAATGAAGGCCAAGGAACTAATAACTATGAATATGAAATGCTGTCTGCTAAGTTTAACTTTGTTGACTTGGCTGGATCTGAGAGATTAAAAAGAACTGGTGCTACTGGAGATAGAGCTAAAGAAGGGATATCAATTAACTGTGGGTTGGTAAGTATGCAGAGAGTTGTTGTCATCATCATCATCATTTTCATGGTCCCCATTATTATAATCATTATTACCATCATCATTATGGTCGTCATCACCACCACCACTATCAATCATCACCATTCTGAAGTTGTCCTTTAGTAGCATAATTGTAGAATTAAATGAGTGATCGAGTGAGGCCTTGCTACTATATAAATGTATTTATTGAGGGTCTGAGCTTTCGCCGTCAACGGCATCATCAGAGACTAAATGATTAAATATTTACATGTTCTAAATACGGTGTGGCGAAAGCTCAGACCCTCAATAAATACATTTATATAGTAGCAAGGCCTCACTCGATCACTCATTTAATCATCACCATCATCAATCATCACTATGACATCATTATTATCATCATCATTATCATAGTCGTCATCAACATCATCCCACCACCATCACCACCACCACCACCATCAATAATCACAATCATCAATCATCACTAGGACATCATTATTATTATCATCATCATCATTATGGTCATCATCAACATCATCATCACCACCACCATCATCAATAATCACCGTCATCATCATAATTATTATCATCATCAACGTCATCATCATCATCATTATTAACATCATCAATGTCATCATCACCATCATAATCATCAGCAACGACATCATCATCATTATTATCATCATCAACGTCATCATCATCATCATTATCATCATCAAAGCCATCATCATCATTATCAACATCATCAATGTCATCATCACCATCATTATCATCATCAATGTTATCATCACAATCATCATCAACATCAACATCATCATCATCATCATTATTATCAGCAGCAGCAGCAACATTTAACAACTTTTTGTTATAATATATTATTACTAACACCATCATCATCACTACCATGATCATTATCATCAACATCATCATTATCACAGTACTATAATCACCATCATCATCATTATTATTATTAAACATTACTATATTTCATTCCCCAGCTGGCATTAGGTAATGTGATAAGTGCTTTAGGAGATTTAACAAAAAAAGGTAACCACGTACCATACAGAGACTCTAAATTAACACGTCTACTACAAGACTCTCTGGGTGGTAATTCAAGAACTTTGATGATAGCATGTATATCGCCGTCAGACAGGGACTTTATGGAAACACTGAATACTTTAAAATATGCTAACAGAGCAAGAAATATTAAAAATAAGGTTAGTACAATGTAATTGTTTTGTTTGTTCACTTGTTATCTAACAATTATTCTTGACAGTTATCCCAATGCTACTGAATGATTGTGAGAACTTTGCATATTGAGGCTTTAACGTCTCAAAGATATCTTCTGATAATATGGCAAACAATTTATACCATTTGAGGTTTATTCTAAACAAATTACCATCTTCATGAGAAGGTTTCACTTACTTATTCCACAATAGACAGTTTTCGTTGATTAAGGTCCCAGCCTTTATCGTCTCACAAATTGCTTATGACAGATGTAAAAGAACCCTTAAGGCCTGGGCAAACAGCTTCAACATTTACTTCAACAGTTGATACCCAGTCATCAAAATATTTTGTTGAATGGCAATGTTGAAGCCATTTGCCACCCCATTTCAACATTGTTGAAACCGTTTGCCCACTACGTACAACATTGTTCAACAACCATTCAGCACCTTTTAACAAAATCAACCAATGTTGAAGCAAATGTTGAAGCCGTTTGACCGGCCTTTACCACTACTCTGGGAGAGTAGACCATGGAGGTGCCCATGTCTGTGGCCAGTGCTTGACTGGACTACCGACTAGCAACTGTGCTAACCTGAGGCCTTATGTTAGATAACTCTGATAGTGGTTAATATGTCACCCTTGTAAAACAAAGATACATTAACATGACATTTTAACTATTATTTATAAATGTTAGTAAGTTTTGTGTTTCTGTTCAACAGGTTTCTGTCAACCAAGATAAAGCTAGTAAACAGATCTCAATGCTAAGATCAGAGATCCAGAAGCTTACGGTAGAATTAGTAGAGTTTAGACAAGGGAAAAGAGTATCAAATATAGAAGAAGGAGAAACTGATGTTGCTTTGGAAAATAATTTATTGAAAAATGAGAATGAAAAGTAAGCTATTTTATATGTAGTATCAAGAATTGTGTCTTGTGACCATCTTACTTTTCCTTTGTTTCATTTCTTTATCTTTTCCTTGTTTGGTCTATTTCTTGTTCTTCATCTCTTTGCTATATTTGTTCACATCAACTTTTTTTTCTTTTTCTTGTTTGTGTACTCTTCTGAAACTTTTTCCTCCCTCCTTCATTCCCTCTCACTTCCTCCCTCCCTCCCTCCTCCCTCCCTCCTCCCTCCTCCTCCCTTCCTCCCTCCCTCCCTTCCTCCCTCCCTCCTCCCTTCCTCCCTCCCTCCTCCCTTCCTCCCTCCCTCCTCCCTTCCTCCCTCCCTCCTTCCTCCCTCCCTCCTTTTCTCCCTCCTTTCTTTCAACCTTACTCATTCTCTCTCCCTTCCTCCTTCCTTCATCCCTACTTCCTTCCTTACTCTTTCTTACCCTCCTACCTACCTCTGTCCTTCGTTCCTTCTATTTGTTCATTCCATTTGTTCCTTCATTCAACAAGTATGCGAAATGTTTCACCATAGGTTAAAGATGCGTATCAAGGCATTAGCATCAACAGTCGATACCCAGTCAAGTAGATTAACACAACTAGTGTCAGCAAAGGTCATGGCTGGATTAGAAGGAGGTGAGACATGGGCCTGAAATTACTTTTTGTTTATAAATACAATCTGAAAAATATATATTAAACAAATTTCAAAGACAACATTATCATTGAGGGTATAATAACCTCTTGTTTGTAAATACAATCTTGAAAAAAAATTATTAAACTAATATCAATAAATTGACAGCATTATCATTGATATTATATTGATTTTTTGTTTGTTTGTTAAAATTATAGTTAAAGTCGATGGTGGTGTTGAGAGCTTAATTCAAAATTACTTGACAGAAATTGAAGAATTACGGTAAGAACTACGCTTGAAAATAAACAATGATGATGATTACCATGATCATGATAATGTTGACATTGATGATGGTGATGATAGTGATGGTGATGATGATGATGTTAAATATGATGACCATGACAATTATGACATTGATGATGGTGATGATAACGATTATATTTATCATGATCATGACAATACTGACATTGATGATGGTGATGATAATAGTGATAATGTTTATGGTGATAATGATAATGATTACAATAGTGCTGATAATCATTATGATGATGTTGGTAATGATTATGATAATGATTACAATAGTGCTGATAATGATTATGATGATGTTGGTAATGATTATGATAATGATTACAATAGTGCTAATAATGATTACAATAGTGCTAATAATGATTACAATAGTGCTAATAATGATTACAATAGTGCTAATAATGATTATGATGATGTTGGTAATGATTATGATAATGATTACAATAGTGCTAATAATGATTACAATAGTGCTAATAATGATTACAATAGTGCTAATAATGACTACAATAGTGCTAATAATGATTACAATAGTGCTAATAATGATTACAATAGTGCTAATAATGATTATGATGATGTTGGTAATGATTACAATAGTGCTGATAATGATTATGATGATGTTGGTAATGATTATGATCATGATGACAATGTTGGTGATTATATTCAATTATCATAATAATCATGAACATAAAATAATGTTGATAAATTAATGATGGTCAAAATTAATGTTCTCTTATTTCACTCTAGGAATAAACTAACTCAGAGTGAAGTAATAGCAGCGTCCATCACAAGAAACCATGCATTACGATCAAGACTAGGCCATCATTCAATGCCTCAAGACTCTCAGCTGTCCGTCCTACAGTTAGCCAAGAGTGACTTGGCCAAGCAAAAACAGAGAGCTCAGGTGGTTATACGTAAAAACCATTTTTCACAGGTTAAATATGTCAAACCAGTTAAGCCACGCAGTAGTTGCGATAACAGTTACTCAACCAGAGTATCTAGATCAAAGACAACACGATCAGCACTTATACAGGATAATAATGGTAGGATTAAACTTGTATCACCAAAGTTACCATGGAATAATATTGTGATACCGTCTAAAATTGATACAGGGCGTAAAGGGCCACCTAGGGCACCTAGGTCTAGGTCTAGTTGTGGGGCAGAGTCTAGGTATAGGTCACCTGATAGGGTCACTACTGTACCGTGTACACTACCAAAGGCACCAGTACCTAGTTGTAATGATGTTAAACGTAGGCAACTTAAAGTTATAGTAGGTCATCCTGTAAAGGACCAATCACCTAAGGAACCCACACCAATAGGTATTCCAATATCACCAGCACAACACACTACCACTATACAAGGTACTACAGTAGTACTACGACGGAAACCTAAAACTACAAGTATGTATGGTACCATAAGTGATCGTAATTCAGCTAAGTTAAAGCGTATATCACGTAGTGTAGACTCATTCCTTGATACTAGTGCTAGTGAGGACTACGACTTAAGTCCTACTCAATGCTTCAAATGCCAGAAAGACTTAAGCAAGGTGTCATCGTGTAGTCTCCGTTCAAGCAAGATCTCTGACTATAGCTCTATGAGCGATATTGGATGCTCGGAGCACAGCATCGCTGAGAAGGATGAAAACAACAACTACGTCAAACCAACCAAAGCCAAAGGAAAACTAAAGTCCACCCTAAGACATCTTACCTCTCCAATGTTAGACATCATGTCCGATACAGAGTTTTACTCACACCACAACTACGAGAGTGATGCTGCTACTGATGGCGAGTACAATGCTTCTGATACAGAATTCTACCGAAGTAGAAAGGCTAAGGAACGACGGAACCTATGCCTTGATTCCCCCATGCCGGCACTAATGCAGAAGGATGAAGAAGTAACAGCAAAGAGTATTGAGCTTCGAAAAGCACAGCTTCAACAAGATCTTGATTCCTTGTTAGATTCCATGGCATATGTGCTTAGTAGTGCGCAAGAGTTGGAACAAGCAGGGAAAGATCGCGATTCTATCCAAACCAATCCTACTAGTCTGTTCAGACCAATCTTTGAAGTCAAGATATAAATGATAATCAGTTGTGCCGTTGCTAAATAGCTGCAATTACTGGGATAATCCTGATCCACAAGGGATAAACATGTACCAATTTTATACCATGGATAGCTCTTATATTGAGCTGATTGTACAAAGGCTTAATAGTGCTGTCCAACTGGAAAATCCACATCCAGAAGATAAAACATATAATATTTTTACACTGGATGATGTGTAGCACAACTGGTCCAGTCTTCAAACCAGTCTTGAAATGAGGTACATTAATATCCTCATTCAGATGACTCAATATTAGCCTTCCCTGAACTTATCATATAGGCCAAGGAGGGCTTATTCTGACTGCCAACACTGTTTCTGTGATGAAATATAGCCAGCAGTTCAAGATACATATAAAAGTCTAGTCCTCAAAGACATCTACCAGTGTAGATTAAAGTAAATGCTACTGTTTGTAGTCATATAATGGTATACAGTGTACAGGTATAGTGTCTATATGTGCTGTACAGATGTACAGATCATTGCTGTCTAATAGCATAATATACAATGGTATACGACATTGCCTGTGCAATATGCTTAACAAGTATATGCCATGTTGATATAATAACTGACATCTGATACTCTTGTTAATGACCTTTTGTTGCACTTAATTGCAGCATATTCATAGGTGAGAATATTTTCTCTAATTCTGTCTTTGCAGTCTTACTATCCTGTTCTAATATTTCTCTTTATTACTTCCAGTTATCTTGCCTCACTTTTACTGTGTACTTCTATAGTTGCTTCTTTTTATTCCTCTTGTTTTTTCCTTCTTTTGTTCCTTTTGTCCCTTCTTTTGTCCCTTCTTTTGTCCCTTCTTTTGTCCCTTCTTTTGTTCCTTCTTTTGTCCCTTCTTTTGTTGTCCCTTCTTTTGTTGGACCTTCTTTTGTCCCTTCTTTTGTCCCTTCTTTTGTCCCTTCTTTTGTTCCTTCTAATGTTGGAATTTCTTTTGTCCCTTCTTTTGTTCCTTCTTTTCTTTCTTCTTTTGTCCCTTCTTTTCTTTCTTCTTTTCTTCCTGTTTTCTTCCTGTTTTCTTCTTCCTGTAAATCTTTATTTAAAGATAAATATAAGCTTTCAAATGGTAAATATAATGATAGTACCAACACACTACTAATTATAAGATGGCAACTTATTTCTAAAGGATATTCTGACTTACTGTTTTGAGTTGACTAGCCTCATGTTTACTTGTCACCATAGAGTATTTCACATGTCTGAGGAACTAGTTAACCCGTAATCTGTTTCTTATCTCTTATTTACATTGAAAATTAGGTTTTTTAATCATCATAATCATCATGTATAAGAAGAGTCTAGCCAGTTCAAAACAATGGTTATCCCAATTTGTTGCCTTTTTTGTGTGTTGAAATCTAAAATCAAAATGAATTCCAGAGCAGAGTAAATATGTTGAAAATTAACCATTATAACTGTTAAAAACACAATTGCTATTTTAAACTATAAATTATCTTAAAACACAAAAATGAATATGGACATTAACCAAACGCAAGCAAATGTAGGTTTACTTATTTATTCCTGAAGTTAAAGCTACTGTATTTAAAACATATTTATACAATTACTCATTATATTCTATTCAATACAATGCAAATGATGAAGGATTTGACAATAATGTCAGTAATGCAAGTCAATACTATATAGGTTACGTATACGCCGCAGAAGATCACAGTGCAAAAATAAAATAAAGTCATTAATTTATCAACAATTACATTGCAAGTTCAATGTCAAACTATAATTAATAATAACATTGGATCAAGAAAGTTGTAGGGCTAGAAGTTACACCCACAACCAATTACATAAGGAAATAGTTCATTATTTTGTATCAACATTCTGTATATTATTAGCAATTTTTATTAATTTAAACACTGGTTGTTTAGAGGATTATTTAATGTATAGTTTTTTTTACCAAAAATTAGAAATATTTAGGGTTTAAAGTCCTGGAGACTAAGTTAATTATCCACGGAGTGGTTCACAGTTAAGAATTTATTGTAAGTAAAATATTTTTTATTTCACAGAGAAATTAGTATTTAGTATTGTTTGAATTCACGGGTCAGTTAGACAATAATTATTCATATCACAAATAGTATACATTGTTTCTGTTTCCTAGAGAAATATGATTATAAAAATGCAATTATATTAGAATTTCATAAATAATTCACCTCACAAATATTAATGTTATTTATTATCACAATTTATCAAAAGCAAATCATAATGATTTATATAAACATTTAAATTTTGAGTTTAAACTCTTAAAATCTGTGTAAATTCAAGAATCATGAGTTAATCAACTCTGTACAATTGTAGCCTGAACTGTATTGAAAGTAAATGGGAAGTGGCAAGTGGGAAAAAGTGGAGTAAAGTAATAATAAACATTCCTAAGTCTTCCTCTAAGAATGTTGTTTCTTGTCTCCAAAGCTGTTGTGTTTTCTTGTCTCCAAAGCTGTTTGAGAAAAAGCATATACTGAGACAAAGTTTTAAGCACTTTTGAAATGCGAAATGTGAAATGCGCTATATAAGTATTACATTACATTACACTTTTCCACTAGTGTGCATTTGTCACTTCTCATCAAATTTGAAAAATAAAATTGTGTGAAAAATGACTTCTATCCAAGTTAAATTAAAACTTCAATAATGAAAGTTAAATCCTAAAATGAAAGGCTAAATGAGTAGTTAACTAAATGAAATAAATGGGACAAGTAAAGCGAATGGTAGACTAAATGAATGGGACATGTAAATGCTCAAGGTTAATGTGACATGATATTTACAGTGCCTCAAGGGAGTGTGTGGTAAGATATCTCTTTTTCTGTCTATGTTTATACCTGTTCTTCTGTTGTTCTTACTATTGGTCTTGCTTGTTTGTTCTAATAAAGATGTTAAACTTGATCTACTGTTCTTTTCTTTGAATCCTACTATCCATTCATCCATTCATTTTCTCATCTATTCATTCATTTTCTCATTCAATCCAACATACTGTTCATTCTCTTGTTCAATTTCATGTCTTGTCATTTATTTTCTCATTCATTCATTCTAACAACTTGTTCATTTTCCCATTCTTTTTTGTTCTACAGTTTGTCATTTTGTTGTATCTAGCTTGTTGCTTTTCTCATTCATTTTCTCATTCTTCATTCATCTGATGGTTCTTCATTCTACTGATAAATTATCTCACTCATTTATCAATTGTTCATTGTATATCTCTTTATTCATTCATTCTTTTATTCATTCATTCATTCATTCATTTGTTCATCCTTCATCTGATTGTTCATTCTTCTACTGTTAAACTATCCCACTCATTGATCAATCGTTCATCGTATATCTATTAATTTGTTCATTCTTTTGTTCATTTATTCACCTATTATTCCATCCGATTTCTTAGTTATTTGTCTTTAATATATTCATCTGTTTGTTTGCTTATTTTTACTTTCTTATTCTCTCATTATTCAATTCATCTTGCTTTTCATACCTTTTTCATGTGTTTTTCTTTTGATTATATTTTTCCTTTTTTGTTTCAACAGTTGTTTTTATCTTTTTAACATTCATTTTTATTTTATTCATCTTATTTTTCATGTGTTTTTCTTCCTTCATTTGTCCCTTTTTCTTTATCAGTTTTATCTTTTTATCTTTTTTAACAGTCATGTCTGATAATAGGTACAATAATTGTTTGTATATCAATCTACCATGTTATTACTACATCTCCTGACAGTACTGCTATCCTGCCATTAAAAGCTACTTCAAAACCATAAAAATAAGTGGTTTTGAAACCAAAATCCTTTAAAACTACCCACTATGTCCATACATTTAATGTCATTTATAAATGCCATGATTATACCATCTAAAAATAACAAATCTCCTAAATATATTTTTAATTAACAAAAAATTGTCTAAAATTGACCAATCTTATAAATATTTCTAAAAAAAATTATCAAAAAATGACAAATCTCATAAATGTTTTTTTTTAATTAGCATTTATATTTAAAACACCTGAAAGGAGATCTCATTAGAAGCATTATTGGTAAAAAGCATTATTGTTTTGTTGTCCCTAGCCCCTCTTAAAATACAGACATAATAAAATTAAGAAAAAAAAACATGATAAAATCATTTCCATTAAAGACCATTGAGTCCTTTCTGTTTTTACTCAAAATATATTCAAAATATGAATTTAATTAAAAGTAACACCATGCTCTACTTCTTTTTCTGAAATCTGAACTTTTTAAATTTTTATTAACTCAAAATATCAAACATAGCAAACATTTCCATAAGCAAGCTAACATAAGTTAATTATTCTGCTATTCATTCATTTTTAATGACTTCACAAGAATGAAAAATTATATCTTTCAATTAAGACTGTTTTGATTGGATGATATGAACTGCATTCTGTGGTATCCCACAGTTAATGTCAGTGATGTCAAAACATATAATACTCCCTTCCTGTCTCAGTAAACACCTTGAACTTGGGTTCTAATGTATGTAAATTGATGGAAAATATTGAGGCATTACACTATTACAATATTAAAAAGGTTTTTATTCTCATATTATTCACTTTTCAATGTCCTTTCTATTCATGTGAACTTCTTGAACTTGGATTACATGTGTGATGGAAAATTTGGTGCCAAGTTTCACAATAAACATATTTTTATTGTCAGACACTTTCCATACATTTAGAGAATAAATGAATAATTGAAAGGATGATTGAATGGATGGAGAGATTAATAATTGAATGAATAGATTGATGGATGATTGAATGAATGATTGGATGGATGAATGAATGAATGATTGGATGGATGGATGATTGAATGGAATAGATTGATGGATGGATGATTGAATGGAATAGATGGATGGATGGATGGATGGATGAATGAATGAATGATTGGATGGATGGATGGATGATTGAATGGAATAGATTGATGGATGGATGATTGAATGAATGATTGGATGGATGGATGGATGGATGGATGGATGGATGGATGATTGAATGAATGAATGATTGGATGGATGGATGGATGGGTGGATGGAAGATTGAATGGAGTAGATGGATGGATGATTGGATGATTGAATGGATAGATTGATGGATGGATGATTGAATGAATGATTAAATGGATGGATGATAGAATGGATGATTAAATGGATGGATGATTGATTGATGAAATGAATGGATGGATGATAGAATGGATGAGTAATTGAATAGATGAATAAATCCATAAAGTTAACTATACTTCAAGAGGATATACATTACAGTACATAAAAACCCAATGGCCATCATTCTATTCAGTTATTCCCTTTAATACATATTGTCTCATAGATTGTGATTCTTCTCTACTTCTTTCATTGGCTGTTGAGAATCAATAACACACCAGTATGAAGACTAATCATGTACCCCTACAGCTTGTTTGCATCTTAAATGAAGATTTGTTCCCAGTCCATTTAGTCTACCAAATCACAGGCTATTTTAATCCTCCACAATTCACCACAAAAAAAAACTAAAAATAACCTTTTATGTACCCTAACAAATTGAAAAACAGAAACTAAACCACGTAAAATAGTTTAAAAGCTACCTACCTACACATAAATGATTAAATTTCTAATCCAGATCTCTCATCATCTGTCACTTCTTTCAACCAATAGATGTGTGTTATTACTACTTAGCCCACACAAATCCTTTCAGTGACATTACTAACAATGTGTAATCAGCATAATTCTCACCTGCCCTATACAACTTCCTCTACTGAATTCATGATAATTAATTCTGTCTGGTTTTGTTTCTCTCTTTGAAATTCACTGGGTTTGAATTCTAAACAGCTTAAAACTGTCATTTCGTTTTCTTACTCTTCAGGGTTGAAAATTGTTCATCACTACTTTTCTACTTTACATCCTCTACTGAATTCATGATTATCTGGTCTTGGTTCTCTCTTTGAAACTCACTGGGTTTGAATTCTAAACAGCTTAAAACTGTCATTTCATTTTCTTACTCTTCAGGGTTGAAAATTGTTCTTGCTTTAATTTCCTTTTAACATTTTTCTGTTTAAAGCTACCTTTGATTGTTCATCTCTTGTTGTATACAATAAGTAGCAAAATATTTGAATTTCAAAGCTGCAATTTCTTTTTCCACATCTTCAGGGTTGTAAAGTGATGTTACTTTGATGTTTCATTGTTTATCTGTTGTAAGGAATTTTGTAGGGAAATATTTGAATTTTATGACAAATGGCCTCAATCGATTCCTATATTTATAACAAATATTTCTCTATTTGTAATCTATGTTTTACTAATTTAAGTCCATTTTTTTGCTGCAATCTTTTCATGTTCTGCATGTTTATCTACTAGTAATCATAACAAAATGTGATGTGTTTTGTAGTTTATGTTTGATTTTCTTCTAAGCAGTTTAATGAATATTTCCATCTGTAGTTTTAAGTCAAAATAGATGTTTTCTGTTGACTAAAGATCTTGTAATTTCTATTATTCATGACTTACTACAAGCAGTTTTCCTCATTTATTATATTGATTTTTATCATTAAAGATTACTAGGATTACTAACTAAAGATTATAGTCTTAGTGTTTCAACAATTAACAATGTTAATTACACATGTCAAGTCATAAAATTCTGGTCTTTTTGGTAGGCTTTTAAAATATGGGTAGTTCTTACCTTCTAAAATTAAATAGTCTGTTAAAATTATGGTTATATTTTCTAGTATATTATTGTTTGATCACTCAATGTATTTTCTGTCATCTGAATATTAATTTCTGTGAAAGGAAATATTCTTATGAATGTGTGAACTCATTCCTCCATTATCTCTCATCTATTCACCCTATTTTTATGAAATTATTCATCTTTTTTTATGAATAATGAAATTTTTATTGAGGAATGTTTTCTTTTCTTTTCTAAAGAAACATTCTTGTAAAGCTATGACTGTTTTCAATGTCAATATTTGTTATCCGTCTCCATTCTTTTAAGTTGATGTTATGATCTTATATCCCATTCTTCAACTCTCGCTATGTGACCTTATAAGGTCAATGATTTGATTAGTCTCTTTGTGATTACCATGGTGATAGAAGGAGCCAGGTGTTTCATCCCAATATTATTTCATCATCTTTTCATGTCTCTGTCCTTACACATGTTTGCTTTTTAACTCTAATTTACATCCTGTTTCTCAATATTAATTTCAAATTATTTACTGCAGTCTCATTGGTTTATTGAAAACTCTACCCTTTTCTGTAATTGGCTTATATTTTTCCTTTGTTCCTGATTGGTTAATTATCACAGACTAGGAGTTAATCCTCATCTTCTTGATGGATTAAATTAATTTTATAATGTCTTCTGATTGGCTTCTTTTGATTGATCTCTGATTAGCTTCTTTTAAATGGCTTCTGATTTGCTTCTTTTAAATGGCTTCTCATTGATTTCTTTTAAATGGCTTCTCATTGATTTCTTTTAAATGGCTTCTGATTTGCTTCTTTTAAATGGCTTCTGATTTGCTTCTTTTAAATGGCTTCTCAATGATTTCTTTTAAATGGCTTCTCATTGATTTCTTTTAAATGGCTTCTCATTGATTTCTTTTAAATGGCTTCTAATTTGCTTCTTTTAAATGGCTTCTCATTGATTTCTTTTAAATGGCTTCTCATTGATTTCTTTTAAATGGCTTTCTGATTTGCTTCTTTTAAATGGCTTCTCATTGATTTCTTTTAAATGGCTTCTCATTGATTTCTTTTAAATGGCTTCTGATTTGCTTCTTTTAAATGGCTTCTCATTGATTTCTTTTAAATGGCTTCTCATTGATTTCTTTTAAATGGCTTCTGATTTGCTTCTTTTAAATGGCTTCATTGATTTCTTTTAAATGGCTTCTGATTGGTTTCTTTTAAATGGCTTCTGATTGGTTTCATTTAAATGGCTTCTGATTGGCTTCTATAAAATGACTTCTGGTTGGTTTCTTATTTAAATGGCTTCTGATTGGCTTCTTTAAAATGGCTTCTGATTGGCTTGTTTACTCTCCCAGTAAGTCATCAATTCTGATTGGTCACTTATATATATTCTGACATTCATGACATCATTAAGTTCTCTGATGTTCAAAAGCTTTTCTATCTATGACAAATCTCTGTAATACCTTCTAACGGCATAATGATTAAAGTAAATCTTGTCAAATCCCTTGAGGGCAGGCAGGTGCATGAAGTGAGTTGCACACTGTTTGGTATTCTACGCACATAGAGCTACACTGTCAGTAATGAAGATGATAATAGTAATTCTAGTATTACCTAGATGATGGTGATTAAAATGATGGTGATAAAGATGATGATAATACTAATGATGATTATGATGAAAATGATGGTGATAATTAAGGTGATGATAAAAATGATGATGGTGATAATAATAATAGTGATAACAATAATGATGATGGCGATGGTGATAATAATAATAGTGATAGCAATAATGACGATGGTGATAATAATAATAGTGATAGCAATAATGATGATGGTGATAGTGATAATAATAATAGTGATAGCAATAATGATGATGGTGATGGTGATAATAATAATAGTGATAGCAATAATGATGATGGTGATAATAATAATAGTGATAGCAATAATGATGATGGTGATAATAATAATAGTGATAGCTATAATGATGATGGTGATAATAATAATAGTGATAGCAATAATGATGATGGTGATAATAATAATAGTGATAGCAATGATGGCGATGGTGATAATAATAATAGTGATAGCAATAATGATGATGGTGATGGTGATAATAATAATAGTGATAGCAATAATGATGCTGGTGATAAATATGAAAAAATGTTGATAATGGATTATGAAATACTAGTCGGGGTACCCATGAAAAATTCACTACTTTTCCTAATGGCTGCTCTTTGTAATGATTGGGCTCCCTGTGTCAATGATAATCCAAGATGGTGGTGGAGGCGAGATCGCTGCGAGACGACTTTGATTTCTAGTTTTGCAAGCATTTAATTTCTCATTCCAATTTACCCCCTATTGCATCCACAATTACCTGTTCTTACCATTATTTTATGGAATTCGTTTGATGCAGTGGCACAGTGGCTGGGTTTATTGGAATAAGATGCAGACATTTTTTGCTTAGCATATTATATATGTGATGATGATGATTACTTATATACCACTATTATGTCACTATTTTCACTGTACTGGTAATTGTCTTCTTGTTTATTGTTTGACACATCTACGGTAGCCATTTTTAAAATTTATTTAAAATCTTTTATAATTTATCTATTTATGAGTATTTATTTATTGCTGTTGTGTTATATTTCTAACAATTATGTTTTTGTTTCTGTCCTTAGAAACTGAAGAAGAAAAACAGTATTTCCAGCAAAGATGAAGAAAAGGGTGATGACGAGGAAAAAAATGAAGACAACAGTAGTGGAGAACTATCATCTGGGGATGAAGAGGTATGGCGATGGTGGTGGTAATTGATGGTGACAATGGTGATTGTGATGATGATGATGATTCTGATTGTGATGATTATGAAGATGACAATTGTGATGATGATGGTGATGGTGATGGTGACAATGGTGATTGTGATGATAAAAATGGTGATGATGATGATGATTCTGATTGTGATGATTATGAAGATGACAATTGTGATGATGATGGTGATGATGATGGTGATGATGATGGTGATGATGATGGTGATAATGATGGTGATAAATGAGGATGATGATGATGATGATGGTGCTAGCTACACATGGTTTTATACCAGCTCTTACCTATTGGTAGATGTATTAGCTGATCCATCATGTAGGATAAATAAAGTTTATTATCATTATTATGTGGTAGTGATAATGGTGATAGGGATGATGGTAATGATGATGATAATTGTGATGATGATGATGATGATAAAGGTGAAAGTGATTGTAATGGTGATAGGGATGATCATCTTTATCTTCATTGATGATTATATTGGTGATGATGATGATGATAATAATAACTGTACTGTCTGTTACAGGATGACGATGAAGAGGAGGATGCTGCTAGTGATGATGAAGAGGGTAGTGACAAAGAAGAGGATGAAAACAAAGACAATGATGATGACGATTCCTCCTCTGATGAGAAAGATGAGTCAGAAACAGGTAGATTAGTGCATCTTATCTGACCATCAATCCACTTCAATTGTCCATTTGGTCATCCATCTATTCATTTTTTCATTCATTCATTCATTAATCTATCAATCAATCAATCCTTTCATTTATCGATTCATTTATTCATTCATCCATCCATCTATTCATTTATCATTTGTTTATTCATTGGTTCGTTCAACAGATACATTCATTCACCCTTTCATTCATTTATCCATCAACTCTTTAATTTATTTATTTATTCATCCTTCATTCATTCATCGATTCATTGATCCATCCATCAATCAATGAATGCATTCATTCTTCCATTCATTCATTGATCCATTGATTCATTCACTCATTCTCTCATCCACAGCCTATACTAGATTACTCGCTAGTTTCCATTTACAACTCATTAATATTTATCTATGTTTACTCAATACAGAGGGCAAAATAGCAGAAGAACTAGCAGAACTTTCCACTGAGATTGAAATCAAAGAAAAACTAGTGGAAGAACTGGAACAAAGCCAACACAGAATTCAAACGATGAAGACACAATATGAAGAAAAACTTCTACTACTGGCACATAAGATTAAAGAAACTGAAGAAGAGAGAGACCACGTCTTAAAGAACATCAAAGAACATGATACAGATGCATCAAAGAAAGTTAAACAGTTAAAGGACGAGTATGAGAAGAAACTAAGTAATTTTAAAACAGAACTGAAGAAACTACAGGCTGCGAAGAAGAACCATGCACAACTACTGAGGGATAAGGTTAGAAGCTTGGTTTATTTCTTTTTGTTATTCAATGTCCTTGGTATTTTTGTTTATACATGTATCACTTTATTGTTACCCTTTCATTTGTTTGTTCTTTCAAACTTTTTTTTTTTACTACAAACAGAATTTTACACAGTCATTATTTCATTAGTGTTCTTTCTTTATTTGTTCATCGATTATCTATTCATCTGTTTAAGATTCTTTTGTATATTTGTTATTTTCATGGCTATATTAAGTAATCATCATAATCATTGTCATCTTTATCATCTTTATCATCATCTTTATCACCATCATTATCATCTCCACCATCACCATTACCATAGTAAATGTTATCATAATATCTATCTTAACAGATCTCCTAATCCAAATGCCCAATAATTCATAACTCTGTTTTATTTTCCAGGCACGCAATGAACAGCAGCTTCGTATGTATACCAATGAATTGAAAGACATGAAGAAAGTCAAAGCCAGGCTTATGAAACAAATGAAAGAAGAAGTTGCCAAGAACAAACAACAAGAAATGGCCAGGAATAAAGAGATATCACAGCTCAAGAAAGTGTCTCGTATGAGAGAGATAGCAATCAAGAACTTAGAGTCAGAGAAAAGACAGAAGGAAATGATACTAAGGAGAAAGAATGATGAGGTGAGAGAAGCACCTCCATATTGCATGACTTTATCATTTTGGTGATGGATGATTATGATAACAACAATAATGCGATGATGGATGATGGATGATTATCAAAAAGGCCTGTTTTGGTAGAAATCTACAAACCCTTGTTGTGTCTTGCCTACTCTAGTATAGAGTGACGGCTAAATGATCTTCCACGAAGAGCAAGGAATATTGTTATTATTATTATGATGATAATGATGACAATGATGATGATGACAATGATGATGATGATGACAATGATGACGATGACGGAAACAACGATGAAGATGGTGATAATGATGACGACAATGGTGGTGATGAAGACAACGATGATAATAACGATGGTGATGATGATGATTACCGCGATGAGGACACAATAATTATGAAGATGATGAAGACAAGGATCATGATGAGGATTAGACGATGATAATGACAATGATGATGATGATGATGATAAATGTGTGGCAATGATGGTAATACTATTCTATTGTATGTATTGGACATATTGGTGATTATTTTCATCAATGATGATGATACTGGTTAGCAATGGGGATGGTGGTGGTAGTCAAGATAAATATATTTGATGATCATGATAATGTTGATGATAATAATCTATTGATTATAACTATTATCCATGTACACATAGGTGAAAGCATTACGAAGGCAGCAAAAGCCAGTATCAGGTCCCTTAGGAGCAAGAAAGAACCAAGTAAACAGTTCACAATCCACCAACGAAACCCAGGACAATATGGAGCCTTCAACTGCAGCCCCATCAGGATATGGTACCTATGGTTATAGAGGTTCTTCTGTGTATAATAGACCATATGGTGGACCTCCAAGAGTTGGACTAGGTGCTAGAGAAAAGAGAAAACGAGTGACTATAGAACAGTCTGTCAAGGTGGCCAAGAAGAAATGGGATAACATTGAGAGAAAGGTACAAATCGCTTATTGTTTTATTTAATATTTCATAGGTTATTTATAGGTTTCTTTAGGCTTTTCATATAGGCTTTTCATGGGCTTTTCATATAGGCTTTTCATATAGGCTTTTCATAGGCTTTTCATAGGCTTTTCATAGGCTTTTTATAGGTTTCCATAAGATTTTCATGGGCTTTTCATAGGCTTTTCATAGGCTTGGTGATGCTTGCAAAGATGTTGATGATTATTCAGATTGTGATACTAATGGAGTTGATGATAAAATGATAATAGTGTCAATGGCTATGATGATAACGATAATAACAAAGACCATCATAATAATAATACTTGTATTTCTCTAAGATCGGAGCCCATATCATTCAACGACAAACGATCTCCAACTTTGAAAAAGATATGGATCGTTGGATAAAGAATAGAGATGACCTTAGCAAACAGATGGAGGAGTGTAAAGATAAATACGAGACAGCATTGAATGAAGAGAATGATGATAGTACAGTACAAGAGATAAAGGACCAACTAGAGGCTAATACTTTACATATGGACTACATCCAAGAGAATATTGACAACTGTCAGGCCTGTATCATAGAGATGGAGGTAAGAACAATTGGTAATCTTTATAGTACATGATTTATTGATTGATTTATTTTGATTGATTGATTGATTGATTGATTGTTTGATTGATTGATTGTTTGATTGATTGATTGATTGATTGGATGATTGATTGTTTGATTGATTGATCAATTGTTTGATTAATTGATTGATTTATCAATTGTTTGATTGATTGATCAATTGTTTGATTGATTGATTGATTGATTGATCAATTGTTTGATTGATTGATTGATTGATTGATAGACTTACTATTGATTGTTTGATATATTATTCATTGGTTGATTTATTTATTTATTCATTTATTTAATCATTTATTTATTTATTTAATATTTATATATAATAAATGGGTAATATTTATACATTCATGATTTATGTATTTATTTGATTGATTGATTGATTGATTGATTGATTGGTTGATTGATTGATTGATTGATTGATTGATTGATTGATTGATTGATTGATTGATTGATTGATTGATTATGTTTGAGTCACCTTAATGTGAGATATCTTATAAATGCTCAACAGTCATGTTTCATGTTTGTTCAATATTTTTTTACTGTTATTAATGTTCAGGATCCTGGTAGCACTATGACTGAACTCAACGAACTTGTATCATCTTGTATGCTGCATGAAGCACGGGCACTGTTAGGACATTTCCTGAATAATACCATATCAATGGTGAGATTATAAATAATGCTTATCATGTGCTATGCACGTTTGATCATAATACAAAATATGTTAAAGTGACACTATTAATATCTTTATCATTATCAGAAAAATCACTGAAATGATCACTGTCAACAACTATATTTTATTGTCATCATCATCATCATTAACATCATCACCATTATCTGCAACAACAATATCACATTCTATCATCATCATCATCATCCTCATCATCAACTGTAACATCTATTATCATCATCAGCAACAATAACATCTATCATCATCATCAATATCACATTCTATCGTCATCATCATCCTCATCATCAACTGTAACATCTATTATCATCATCAGCAACAATAACATCTATCATCATCATCAATATCACATTCTATCGTCATCATCATCCTCATCATCAACTGTAACATCTATCATCATCATCATCAACTATAACATCTATCATCATCATCAACTATAACATCTATCATCATCATCAACTATAACATCTATCATCATCATCAACTATAACATCTATCATCATCATCAACTATAACATCTATCATCATCATCAACTATAACATCTATCATCATCAACATCAACTATAACATATTCCATCATCATCATCATCATCATCAATAGATTAGAATCCGACCTTTAGTTCCAAAAGGTTTTTAGTTTTTTCGTTCTATATGAAGTATTAGTATAAATACAAAGGTGATTATACAAAATCGCGCGCTCTGATTGGTTTGCTATCTCGGATTATCAGCCGATAATCACCTTTTCGGACAAAATGGCTGCCAGTAGTTGTTTTGTCACTGTTAGCGAAGATCGAATTGAAAACTTTAAAGAAAATGCTGTCCCAAAATCGACAAAAGAAGCTACTAAGTTTGGAGTCAAGCTATTTAAAGGTATCATAGTAAATTTTCACGTTGTTTTTTTTGTCATTATATGCGAGACAAAGTTTACAATTTCTACGCGTAACGTTCGCGCTTTTAAAAAATAAAATATTTTCACTTTCAATGCTGTTTCCTTCTTTCCTTTTTTGAAATAATCACCTTTGTATTTATACTAAAACGATTATTCACCTCAGGCGAAGTGATTATCGGTGAATATTTACCTCGCAGCTCGAAGACTCACCGCTCGGTAAATATTCACCGATAATCACTTCGCCTTCGGCGAATAATTGTTAAATAACCTCTCTAATCATCATCAATGTTTGTCTATTCTGTACACAGGGTCAAATAGTCTCATCTAAGGAAGCATCCATCAGAGAATTAGAAGGACTACTTGAAATCACCAAAGAACACAACACGATACAACAGACCCTACTCAGCCACGTACTAGCACAAGGCAAATCACTTAGTGCGGAAAACCTGACCGATTGTACTGACCCCACCACCCTTAGTAATGTTAGTGAACTATTAAGGGTTTCTACTGGTAGTCTACAATCTTTAACTGAGGACGGTAATGCGTCCAGTGGTAGCGGTAGTGGTTCTAATAAACGAGATAAGGTATGTATGATTAACTACTGACCCCACCACCCTTAGTAATGTTAGTGAACTATTAAGAGATATCTCCTCGTTAGTAGCTAGAACTCAACCAGTTTATTGAGCAGGGTATATAGAACAATACAACAAACAAACTCAACTCAGTGGTAGTTTACACAGTGTGTACTGTAATGGTAACAGGAAATCAAATTGATACATTCTTTCATGATTTCTTCCATCCAGTTTCCATCCTTCTAACCCAATTTCTTTTCATTCATTCTTTTTCTTTGTTTTCTCATCAGGCTCGTCGACGTACTGGGTCTCGACAAGACTTCTTATACCCAGATCGCACCAAGACAAAGAAATCCCCCTCCCTCTCCTCCCTCAAGGACGAATATGACCAAAACGGATCACTGGTACCCACGGGAATCACTGAGTTTGCTCCCGCGAAACAGATCTCTCCCGAACTTATGCAGAAACTTCTAGAACTTGAAAAAGCGCGAAAAGACGCCAACGACAACAGCAGGTCCTTAAATGGTAGTATGACGTCATTATTAAGCACCGCTATTCAATCCCAAGAGGGGAATAGTAAGGCTTTAGTGTCGTCGAGCCAGGCCCTTCCAGCTCCTCTAGTACGAGGGAACCTGCGCTCGAAGTCTGCTCGAACTTTCCAGAATAGTAAATATGGATCTACGCCTGCGTTATCACAGCCTCGGTCCCAGCCCGCTTCGCCTTCTCTGTCGAGAAAGAACATGGAGATTGAGAACGAGGAAAGTACGAAGAAGAGTAACTCTGAAAATGTGTTCTCTCGTTTGACCAGTAACCAGGGACAGGACTCAGACCCTGATGTGTAAGTAATGATGTTGATTATAGCGATGATAGCAATGGTGATGATGATAATGATAGTGATGATGATGTTGATTATAGTGATAGTGAAGATACAGATGATGGCAATGATGATGATGATAATTATGTTGATGATGACGATGATTGTGTTGCTAATGATGATAGTGATGACGATGATAATGATGGTGGTGTTGATGATGATAGTGATGACGATGATAATGATGGTGGTGTTGATGATGATAGTGATGACGATGATAATGATGGTGGTGTTGATGATGATAGTGATGATGATGATAGTGATGACGATGATAATGGTTATTTAACAATTATTCGCCGAAGGCGAAGTGGTTATCAATGAATATTTACCAAGCGGCGAGTCTTCGTTTTAGTATATAACTTACATGATTCAGAACCGAACAAAAAAAAATTAAACAAAAATTTTTATATAAATTAAGAAATTTATTGCATAACATTACAAAGCGTGACAATTAAGGCGCACGAACGTTGAACCTCGTTTTCTATGAATTCAAATTTTTTTATGTTTAAAATGCCGTTTTACCTTGAAAAACACTTAAACCAAACTTTGTAGCTTTCTTTGTGTTTTGTGGAATTGCGTTTTGTTGAATTTTTTCAATTTCTTCATCGGTAATTGTTGCAAAACGAGACGCCATTTTGCCGAGAAGCAATATTCCGAGCTTGAGCAGTGAATATGGTCTCAGATTCCGAGATAGCTAGCCAATGAGAGCGCGCGTTCTTATGAGGTTGCGAATCATTTTAGCCACTTTCCTATCGAGTTTGGGGCCTGGGACGAGTGAAGTACGCAAAGGCGTCTGGGATCGTTACTCGGTACGCCTTCGTGTTTGATTACTGTAAACTACCTCACTAAACAATCATGCCAAACTATAACTGCTGCGTTCCAAGTTGTTCTAATAGCCATCGAAACAAATCTCTTGGCTTTAAGTTTTACTGCATCCCTAAAGATACAGAACTGCGAAAAAAATACGATATTTTGTTGAGGAATGATTCCTTAAAGGCTGACTCGCGAATGACTCGTATCTGTTCAGACGCGGTGTCCGGTCGTTTCGATACTCCTTTCAAGGTCGATTCGATACATATCTATGTTGAAGTAAGCAACGTAAAATACCAAGTTATAAAGACATGTTATGATGATTTACTGGATCCGGAAAATTACGAAGTTTTGTGATCATATGGTAAAAAACTACGAAGTTTTCATTATAAATTACGGCGGTGATTGTAAGTTGTCATTTGTTTAAAACGCTTCTACTCGTAATTATCGTCTTTATTGCTTGATTTTTTTCTCAATAAGCCTAAAATACACAACTGTATTCTTAGAAGAACTACATTTAAGCGCAAAATGTTTACTTTTATACTAAAAACTGGTTTATTATGCGTGGTTATCCCGGGGGGGGTACTCCGCTAGGATTTGGGTAGGGGTGTTCCGCTGGGATCCTAAAACGGTGACCCTGTTTATGACAGAAAAAAAACAAATTCGTATACCCTGTTTATGACAAGGGATAAAAATGGGACCCTGTTTATGACAGTTTAGGACCCGTTTATGCCGCGAAAACGTACTGAATTTCACGAAAGACGAAAGACCGCGCTGCTCATCGTATTACCTAATTAATATACCTGAATATGACAAAAAAAAAACTAAGGAAATTGGGAAATGGGGTAAAAATATAACCTGTTCATGACAGAAAACTCAAAAACCCATACCCTGTTTATGACAGAAAGCTCGAAAAACCATACCCTGTTCAGCGGATCATCCCCGTATAGTAAATATATGGGAGTACCCCCCCGGGGTGGTTATTAGACATTTACTCGGTTAATTTGTCACATATATTAAACTAATCGGTGTATCGAAACGACTGTACTTGTATTAAATTATCGTTTTTATTGCTTGATTTTTTTCTCAATAAACTTTTAAAACACAACTATAATCTCATTCTTGCATGGAATAACTACATTTAAGGCATTTATTTATTGGAAAATTATGAAGTTTTGTGATAATGTGCTAAACAACTATGAGGTTTTCATTATAGATTACGGCGGTGTATCGAAACGACATTACTTGATCGTCTTTATTGCTTGATTTTTTCTCAATAAACGTAAAATACACAGCTATATATATTCTTAGAATAACCGTCGTAAAACAGAACAAGTACATTGGTCAATCGGTTTCATAAGCTTTGCACCTGGAATATCTTCTCAGTCACTTAGCGAAAACATCGTTTGTCAGCCACATTTACTATAATTAACTGACGAAGGCGTACCGATTAACGATCCCAGACGCCTTTGCGTACTTCACTCGTCCCAGGCCCCAAACTCGATAGGAAAGTGGCTAATATTGGTGATGATGATTTCGTTAACAATAGAGATGTTATATTTTATCTATAGTGGTCGTATGTTTCCTCTACGTCCTTTCTCTGGTAATGATGATAGAAATAATGATGATGATGATTATGTTGAATGTTTTGCCGATAATGACAGTGATTATGATAATAATGATGATGGTGATGATGATATTAATGGTTATGATGATGATTTCGTTAACAATAGATATGTTTCTGACATAATATATTTGATCTATAGTGGTCGTATGCTTCCTCTACGTCCTCCCTCTGGTAAACCATCAGCATTAGTATGTACATATGCAGCTACAGGTCACAATAGTGCTGTCCTCTCATTGGATGTCACTGAAGACTACATGTTTACTGGATCCAAAGGTAATTACTTCAAACATTGTATTTCCTTCTCCAAGACTAAATCATACAAAGCCTATAGGAATATTAGAAGCAAGAGCAGAAACGGGGCCGTAAGTGCATTTGCGGCCCTTGCGCTTGGTGTTTGTCCCGCTAGTCTGGAAATTGTAGAGAGGGTAGTTTAATATTTGGCCTTGTATAATGAGAATAGTAATAATTGGTTGATGAATGATTAAATGAATGAATGAATGAATGAATGAATGAATAGATAGATAAATGAATGGAAACTAGCGAGTAAACTAGTATAGGCTGCGTCGGTGTTTGATATAAATGATAGGTAATAGAATGAAATTTGTAACACCGTAAAAAATAGAAATAGAAACTAGCGAGTAAACTAGTATAGGCTGCGTCGGTGTTTGATATAAATGATAGGTAATAGAATGAAATTTATAACACCGTAAAAAATAGAAATAAAAACTAGCGAGTAAACTAGTATAGGCTGCGTCGGTGTTTGATATAAACGATAGGTAATATAATGAAAGTTGTAACACCGTAAAAAATGTTGACTTAACTTTACTGACGTTTCGAGCTTTCGCCCTTCGTAGGAGTAATATATATATCGTAATCATTATCGTCATAACCATTATCATCATAACCATTATCATCACCACCATCAGCACTAATCATCATCATAATCATTTTACTCCGATGAAGGGCTTACCTCGAAACGTCAGCAAAGTTAAGTCAACATTTTTTACGGTGTTACAACTTTCATTATATTACCTATCGAATGAAAAAAATGGGCGAATGATTGAATAAATGACTGAATGTGAAGTATATTGTTTGTGTCTTCTAGACAAGACCGTCAAAGTATGGGACCTGAATACAGGAGAAGAAGTCATGTCACTATCAGGTCATAAACGAGATGTGGTTGTTGTACGATACTGTAAACTGACTAGAACACTGTATAGTGTATCTCAAAACCTTATCAAGGTCAGTACAAAATACTTATAGAACATACTTACTTGTAATACACTTATCAAACGGCACTGATGATGCTGTAGTTATTGGTAATGATGATATTCATGATATTGGTGGTGATGATAACCATGATAATCTTGACATTGATAATGATGATAACCATGATGATGATGATTATGATAACCATGACATTGATGGCGATGATGATGATGATGATGGTAATAATCATGACATTGATGGTGATATTGATGGTGATGACGATGATGATCATGATCATGACATTGGTGGCGATATTGATGGTGATGACGATGATGATGATGATGGTGATAATCATGACATTGATGGCGATATTGATGGCGATATTGATGGTGATATTGATGGTGATGATAATCAAAAAACAATAGTCTCGCTAATGCATCAAGACATCATCTTTATTATATTGTTAAGGCCGGTTTACACGGTACAACTTTTCCCTACAACTGTCGCACGCAACTTGCTTACGCCACCCTTACAACACGAATTGCTTCGTGTAAATCAAACCTACAACTTGCTTACAACCGTTGTGTACGACAAGAAAAAAGTTGTAGGATTTAAAACATGTTTTAAAATGCTACGACAATCGTAGCCGTCGTAGCCAAATATGGTAAAAAAAGTGACGTATTATGTAACAAAACTTCTTTGTGGGGTACCGTGGAGTGTTTTTGCACAAAATGGCGGTTAAAAACAAAGCTGCCGGTTGTGCTGATATTTCGACGAAAAAGAAAGGGAAAAGAGTCAGAAAAATATCATTCTTTACTACCGAAAGAACAAAAAGACTTATTACTTAATGGAGCAAGGAACCAGTACCTTTCTAATGCTCATATAAAGATTATTTTAAGAAAAAAGCAAGGCGCTTCACTCGAAATCGTACAAGACTTTTACGTGTGTTGTGCGACAAGTTGTGCATGTGTAAATCAGCAGTAAGTCAAGTTGCATGCGATAGACTTAGACGAAAATCGTGCCGTGTAAATCGGCCTTTACAGCCACTTATTGCATCCATCATGCAATTCATACTTATTATAACAATATTCATTGACTTCCAGATCTGGGATCTACGACAAGAGTCTGGCAAATGCATCAAAACATTATCTCCCCAGTCCAACTCGTCCATCAGTGGATTTATATCTGGCATTACATCAGACACACACATTAACGATCTTACTGTAAGCTCTACTGCTACGTCCCTGTACGCTGCTATGGGTAACACTGTTAGAATATGGGACCTTAAAACGTGAGTAGAGACCATACCGATACATAGATACACACATTAACGATCTTACTGTAAGCTCTACTGCTACGTCCCTGTACGCTGCTATGGGTAACACTGTTAGAATATGGGACCTTAAAACGTGAGTAGAGACCATACCGATACATAGATACACACATTAACGATCTTACTGTAAGCTCTACTGCTACGTCCCTGTACGCTGCTATGGGTAACACTGTTAGAATATGGGACCTTAAAACGTGAGTAGAGACCATACCGATACATAGATACACACATTAACGATCTTACTGTAAGCTCTACTGCTACGTCCCTGTACGCTGCTATGGGTAACACTGTTAGAATATGGGACCTTAAAACGTGAGTAGAGACCATACCGATACATAGATACACACATTAACGATCTTACTGTAAGCTCTACTGCTACGTCCCTGTACGCTGCTATGGGTAACACTGTTAGAATATGGGACCTTAAAACGTGAGTAGAGACCATACCGATACATAGATACACACATTAACGATCTTACTGTAAGCTCTACTGCTACGTCCCTGTACGCTGCTATGGGTAATACTGTTAGAATATGGGACCTTAAAACGTAAGTATACTCCATACCGTCAATACCATTAACGTAGTCTAAGTAAACGTGAACACTTGACTTTTTTCATGTTATTATTTTCTGAATCTTCTACTGCTTCAAAACCTCTAAAAATGAAGCAGTGAGTTCAAATACACTATAGGTGTTCATAAAGAAATACAGTGGTACATCTATTAAGCGCGGGTCACCTTTGGGACTTTCCAAAGTGGCCGCTTAATCGAGGTTGGCCACTGAATAGAGGTATAGAATAGGTATAGGAATATATTTGGGACGTTTTATTGTGACCGCCTAATAGAGGGAGACCGCTTAATAGAGGTACCACGGTAATCTTATGTCTAATTTATTGGCTCATGGGGTGTGGGTTTAAAAAAAGTAACAGAAACAAAAACTCAAAGTGTTCACGGTATATCAGATAATTTGGCTGCTACTTGTGCTAATATATTTCTTTGTTGTAGGTACTCTATGACTGGTAAACTTGGTGGTCATGCTGGTCCAATCATGAGTGTCGTCGAGAGACGAAGAGATAACGACACATTGATATTCACTGGGTCAAGGGATCATTTCGTCAAGGTATGCCAACATTCTTTATAATCACTTCACGTGCTTGTTATTCTATCACAATCAATTTTGTTGATGACAAGTGTCATTGCAATATATTCAGTAATACAGCATCAGTTGAAAGCTGCGTTTAAGTTGGCCCCCTATAATGCAGTACTGCTATTGTTTGGTTAGGTTTAGGGCAATTGTTTGGAAAGATTATTGTTTTTTAAACCAATCCTAAACGATATTTCGATTTGGTGCTGACTGTCCCATTATATTACCAACACATAACCAGCATTCATTTCGGTCTTGGCTTGATGTTTGTTGCTTTAGCAGTGACAACGTTTTTTGAAATAACTTATGAGTGTATATGTCTAATGTGATGTGATTGTTGTTTTTCAGATATTTGAACTTGGAGAGGGAAGTGCTGGTATGCAGGTGAGAATTGTTTCCACCCTTACGTTATTATTTTATCAATAAGTTCTTTTCGTCTGACTGTTTCTTTATCTTTTCACTCAGGCCTTCTTTGTTTCTCTTCTCTCAACCATACTCAAGCTTTCTTAACCCGTTCCTTTCTTGTCTTTCTTACATTTCTTTCCATATCCCTTGTAATCTATTTTGTCTCACATTATTCTATCAATAAGTTCTTTTTTTTTTCAGACTGTTTCTCTGTCCTTTCACTCAGGCCTTCTTTGTTTCTTCCTTGTCTTTCGTTTCTCTCAACCTTACTCAAGCTGATACATACTTAACCTGTTCCTTTACCTACCTCTTTTTTCTATTTTCCTCTTTTCTTTTTCTTCTTTTCTTTCTTTCTTACTCGTTTCTTTTCGATACTTAGATATTCATTGTTCGTTTTAGTACCCTAAGTACAAGCTGGAGCCACCTCACTATGACGGCGTGCAGTGTCTAAGTATACGAGGAACAGCTTTATTTAGTGGATCTAGAGATAACAGTATCAAGAAATGGGACTACACTACACAACAACTACAACAGGTATAACAATATTTACGTAACACCTACTACGTACCACTATGTCCATGAAGACTGCATATGTGCGTACTGTAATAACATAGCAGGTACAAAAATATTTACGTAGCACCCACTACGTACCACTATGTCCATACAGACTGCATCTTTGTACCGGCCGTAGAAACACAGCAGTTAGTACTATATTTACGTAACACTTCTACATGTACTATTATGTCCGTACAGACTGCATCTTTACGTACCGTAATAACAGTTGCGTTTTTATATATTTTTAAGTTATTGTACTGTGTTGCTAGCATTTGATAGGTGCTAGCTCACTCAAACAGGTCCTGTTCTTCCTGTAATATCCTTGCATTTCCATCCAGGACTAAGTAGTTGTCTTTTGTTATTAGTATTTGATAGGTGCTAGCTCATTCAAACTGTTCTCCCTGTAATATCCTTGCATTTCCATCCAGGACTAAGTAGTTGTCTTTTGTTATTAGCATTTGATAGGTGCTAGCTCATTCAAACTGTTCTCCCTGTAATATCCTTGCATTTCCATCCAGGACTAAGTAGTTGTCTTTTGTTATTAGCATTTGATAGGTGCTCACTCAGACTGGATATGTGCCCTTGATTTTCTACCCAAGACTAACGTATTACTTAGCGGTTGTCGCCGTGGTGCTTTGAAGTTATGGCAGGCAGACACGTGTCAACAGTTATGTAAGTATCTCCACATGTAGCCACACCCTCTTTACCACATGTAACCCCACCTTCTTCACCCTTTTCCACGTGTAGCCCCACCCTGTTGATCATATGTATAGCCAACACGTAGCTACAACTTCTCCACGTGTGAAATCAGATTCTTTCAGTATGAAATCAACCCTTTTTCACCATCACCCTCTCCACATGTAGCCATACCCTCATGACCACGTGTAACCCTACCCTGTTCACCAAATGTATAACCAACATGTAGCTGCAGCCTCTCAACGTGCAAAACTTGATTCTTTCCAAATGTAATCAACCCTTTCTTCAATTTAACGTGTAACCACACTCTCATGACCACGTGCTCGCTAAAAGTGTACTTTCTAATACAGGTGAAGTGAAAGCACACAGGCATCCCATCAACGCTATTGCTACCAATTCTTCTTGTGTCTTCACTGCGTCCAGGTGAGAATGAACATGTGAACCGAGTTGTGTGAAAAATATTTAACGTAGAGGTAGTGAGTCTGAGTCTCTCCAATTAGTAGGGCACAATGCGTGTCCTGCTAGTAGATTTGAGACGTTAAAAAAGGGATTTATTTGTTTATGTATTTTTATCACTACCTTGTGACGTAAATGTATGACGTCATAGAAATGTTTGATTCCATGGTAACTGCCTAACCAATCACGCTCGGTTTTACTGACTATTTATTCACGTGTATATTTTCAGTGATCGGCTGGTTCGACTCTGGCGCGTGACAGGCACACTAGAAGAGCAATTGGAAGATTTACGACGGGCTGGACCTGCGTGACAGTAACGCAATCCTTGGGGAAGTCATGAAAATAATTCCACGTCAACATTAAATATATAAATAAAGTATTATTATTATTATTATTATTATTAACGAATACAGTACGTCAGAACACCTTGCGTTACACAAGACACAGACCTACGAACAAAACGCTGCAGTAAAACCAACTATTGCGTGACATATTGCGTTACACTGAGGCGCAACCTCCAAACGTACCTACAGAACGCGTTACAATTCAAACAAACATAACGCAATACGATCTAAATATAACACAACATAAATCAATACAGTGCGTGACGGCACATCAAGTCAAAGCGTGACATTACGCAGTTTTGTAATTTGTTTAATAATTCAATAATTTACACATTTAATACTCAATTAATATAATATAATTTTAGTAGTCGAATGAATGTTGAATGCTATTTGAGCTATTTAAAAGCTTGTCGAAAATTTATAGCATTCAAATAATTACCATTTCATACCGATTTGCACGCCTGAATATAATATACATTGTAAAATAACAAATCTAAATTAAAAAATAACCCACCATTCATTCACATAAACTATAATTTTGATAAATTAGAGAGTGCCATTATTTAAAATAACTTCCTAGTACGTATTTACAAAAATCACTGATAAAAACTTTAAAAAAAAAAAATTAAACTATTTCATATGCACGTAGTATAGTTTTCTAACTTTGCTTGCATTTACAGTCAATTAATTGTAAAATAACTATTCTTATAAACAATATTCATAATAAATTCTTTCTCCTTTTCTAACTGTATTAATACAACAAATTCCGACTCCAAATTTATACTTACAACGAATTTCTAACTACTTTTCCTTTTTTAATATATTGATCTTTCAAGTTTTTCAAATGATATGTTTGATACTTTTTCTATACTTCAGATCTAAACAGAGTTTATATATACTTCTACATCAAGGCTTATATATCTTATAATATACTACTTGAGAATACCAATTAGTTTTTCAGTATATTATATATAAAAAATCGCACGATCTTTTCGTACAATTTGTAAATGATAGATACGCGTGATGTTTTGAAAGTTATCAAATTGGATCAAATCAAATTTTTGAAACATCACTCGTACTATACCTTATTAATTACGAGTTGTACTCAAGATCGTTCGATTTCCTATACTAAGTTATCTAATGCTAAGTTTTATATCATTACTATAGCTTATCAGTAATAAAGTAGTGTATATTTATTACATATCGTTGTACGCATACCTAGCCTCATTGACTGGCTCTTTTAACATAGTTACCTCGCTAACTTACACTGGGGGCACGTTAAAGAACCAGCGGGGACGATACAATCACCCTAATTTACATTGGGGGCACGTTAAAGAACTACTATGGACGATGATACAGCCACCCTAAGTGACTAGACTTACCCCTCGTGTTTCTCAAGTGTGCTATTTTAATAGCGATCCGATATAGTTAATTGTTAAACGCATTGGGGCGATTTGAAAAGTGCTATATTAATACACATTACCGATACTCAAATCCTAATGATTGAATGCCTTGTGGCTGCAGTTTGCTCCTTAAATAGCGATCCATATACACCTAATTCAAAAAAGGTTGAAGGGGCGAACGGCGATTAGCAATTCGCCGACCGAAAGGAACTGTGGGTAATACGAATTTGTTCTTATTCTTATTCCCCAACAATGCCAACAACGTTCAGCGAAACCTTCGAGACATCCATCTAAGGTCATCACTGAACGGTGAAGGCATTGTTTGGGTAAATTAGAAAGGAAGAAGAACACACAGTTCCTTTTGGTCGACCAATCGCCGTTCGCCCCTTCGGCCGTTTATGAACTATAACTAGGTGTATACTGTAAAGCATATTTAGTCGATGTGAAATGTGTCATTTAAAAGAACTGAGTGCATAAACCCTCATGATTATACAAGCCACGTGGCTGCAGTACATAAAGGAGTCCATATAGCTACAATCTTGATAACAACTGACAAAAACGTATTTTAATCCATAAAATCCTTCCCCCAATTCCCTAAATCAATGTTGCATGAAGGCTTAAACATTGTCAAACCCAACCACACCAACATTGACCAGGAGGCAAGGGCATTAGGGCACCCCCTTTGTAGTTTGATGCGAATAGACAACCGAAGTGATGACGTCACATGTTTAAAATTTGTCTTTCACACTACTTTTATCATAGAATGCTAGTCAAAATATAGGCTGCCCGAAAATTTGGGATCATTTGAGTATGAAACGGCCGAGACATGAATTTTTGAATGTTCATTTCACTCCACACAAAGTCTCTTATATTTGCCCTGGTTCCAACCGGTTTTCCAGCCTATTTTTTGACTTGCATTCTATGATGAAAATATTCAGTATAGGAAAAGCCAAAGTATAATGTCACACTTCGGTACTCTATAATGATAACTTGTAATAAAGATTATAGCTAATTGTACAACGTATTGCCAAGAAGGTCATGTGAAATGCACTATACAAGCACACATAACTGCCAAGTTGTATTAGAATTTCGTTTCTTGGTCAACTTTAGTAGTGGTATCATCATCAGTGAATCCTGCGTTGATTAGACTTGATTTGCTTGAACTACTTGATGAAACGTTCGTCTGTGAATAACCCAGTCAAAATGATCAATGATTGGTACACTCCATCAATATACACCCTATACAGGTTTTGTTACTTGTTACATGCCAAGCCCGAAATGCACTATGGATGATATGAATAGTCTCCACAGTTACCTGCGCCATCTTAAAAGGTAGCCGGGCCTTTGAATTGTTGAGCTTGCAATGATAGAGACACGTGAATAATTGTTCCGCAAGGTGTTAAAAGGTCTGAGAGTACCGAATTTTTTTTTTTTTTTTAAATCTTTTCGTGTACAGACCACTTTTATCGTAGAATGCTAGTCAAAATATAAGCCGCCTGAAAATTTGGGATCATTTGAGTGTGAAACGGCCGAGATATTAATTTTTGAATGTAGATTTCACTCCACACAAAGTCCCTTATTTTTTCAAAATAAGAGACTTTGTATGGAGAACTTTCATATCTCAGCCATTTCACACTCAAATGATCCCAAATTTTCGGGCAGCCTATCTTTTGACTAGCATTCTATGATGAAAATTATCAGAATAGGAAAAGCCAAAGTGTGACGGTACTCTATTGCAAAATCAATATTCGTCTTGTTTCGATGCAAAGGCCTGGTCACCTTTCAAGATGGCGCAGGGAACTGTGAAGGGGACTAAATCAAGCAGTGAAACGGTCACAACAATATGGAATTTTTCCAAACTTTGCAGGTTTTTCCAGCATATTTTATTCTGCGCTGATATTATTTACATTTGAATATAACATATCCCAAGCTTGGTAAGCAACATGCAACAAAATCTTCACCAACCTTCTTTTGAAATACATGTATATCCTGTGAATATGTCATGCAATTTTGGTTCGATCAAGCAAAACATAAAATTTTTGATAAAAGTGGTGGCACGAAAAGTGTACTAAGGCTATTTTATTTGCAACAACGGAAATTATACAATATCAATATAATAAGAACGGCTAAAGCCGTTAGTAAAGTCAAGTATCAATTTTTACAGTTTTATAAATTTCATTTTATTGGCTATGGTATATATTAAACACCGACGTAGCCTATACTATATTTTACTCGTTAGTTTCGATTTACAGTAATTAGTATTGCTGTTAATGTTAAAATGCGGTGTTAATGTTAATGACGTGAAGTGTTCTCCATCTTTTAACCGCATTCTCCACCATATCATAACGACCGTACAGACTGTTAAGTACATGGTTAAAAATGCGGCGTTAATATTAATGACGTTCTCCATCCTTAAGCTCTCCATCGTTTCATCCGTGTTCTCCATCATATCACATTCATCACCATCCTCCTCATACCAGAGACTCTGATAGTTTTCTATTAACGTTAAATATGATGCGGTGTTAATGTTAATGACATCTCCATCTGCATTCTCCACCATTTCACCTACATGACCATCCTCATACCAGAGACTCAAATCGCTTTTTATTAATGTTAAGTACATGGTTAAAAATACGGTGTTAATGTTAATGACGTTTCCGTCCGCATTCTCCACCATTTCACATGCATGACCATCATGCCAGATACTCGGATAGTTTTCTATTAACGTTAAATATATGGTTAAAGATGCGGTGTTAATGTTAATGACATCTCCATCCGCATTCTCCACCATTTCACATGCATGACCATCCTCATGATCATACCAGAGACTCAGATCGTTTTCTATTAGCGTTAAATCCTCCAAAACCTTCATCATCATCAACTGACGACATAGCCAGGTTATCATGTCCATTATATTGAGGGGACTCGGGTGATATACGGCCTTGTTTCCCTGTGGGGCTTCCTGTAACGTAGAATAATGCTCGTAGGGATTTTTTACTTACACATTGGTCTGTCACAATCCCAGAACTTGTTGATGATGATGCTGCTGTCGTTGACGATAATGGTGATGATGATGATGATGATGATGATATCATGATGATAGGTATCTTAAGGATCGCTTCCTTTCGAGTCTTGTTTCTTCTTCGCAGACACACCTGAAAATGGCAATTATATAACCAACGATGTTCATTATGATGATGATATAAATGGTTTGGGTGATGATGGTAACGATGATGATGATGCCTTACACAGTATCCTGCACCTCAATATACTATATATACCAAAACACACTACATTACACAACACATAAGGTTAATTAGACATTCGTTACTTACCTCGACATAGTAGCTAACATTGATGTATTTACATGCTAGTTGCATGGTAGGGTAGATTTCTTGTGGAATAGATACTTCTGTATTGAGGTCTTTAGCAGATTCTTGTAGACATAGCTTATCGATAGATACTACTCTATCAGTACTGTATGTTGTATTACCTGGGGATGATAGCAATCAGATGATAATGGTGGTGATGATGATGATGATGCTGACTCTATCAGTACTGTATGTTGTATGACCTGTGGGTGATAACATTAATAAAATGATAATGGTGGTGATGATGATGCTGACTCTATCAGTACTGTATGACCTGTGGGTGATAGCAATAAGATGATGATGATGATGATGATGATGATGGTGATACTCTATCTGTACTGTATGTTGTATGACCTGAAGGTGATAACAATAAGATGATGATGATGATGATGGTGATACTCTATCAGTGCTGTATATTGTGGTAATAAGGTGATAACAATAAGATGGTAATGATGATGATGTTTCTTCTTTTCTCCTAGCTCCTCTGCGGAGCATTAGGCGAGGATGATGATGCTACTCTATCATTATTGTATGTTGTACAGTAATCAGGTGATAGTGGTGGTGATGATGGTACTAGTCTATAAGTAAATGATGTCTGTCCTGGTGATTAAGATGATTAACGATAACAATAATAAGAGAGTTCTTGAAAAACATATCAATGGACCAAAATAACACTGTATCATTATAGAGCGAAAGCACTTGAACCATGAAATAACAACAAAATAGTTACTAACTAATAGTTTCTATTTAGTGACTATTTAGTCAGTATCACTCAACCAGAAACATCAAATACAAAAGGAAACAATACCTCATTACAACTTTACTTGTCTTTTAAAGTAACTAACAGTCGCTAAATAAGAACTATTAGTTAGTAACTATTTTGTTTTTATTTCATGGTTCTAGTGCTTTCGCTCTATACGTATTTGTAATCTATATGTAAAACTATGTAAATAAATATATGTATTTAATATTGTAAATAAGTCAATATAAAAAAAACCTAGGATACAGTGCTTAGCACTATTCATTAATTATAAATAATTATATTGAAAACTTATTCAACAATAAATAAATAAAAAACATTGTATCATTAATTATAAGTGAAATACCTTTCGAGTCCATACACTTGGTAGCTCTCATTAACGCTAAGTCTACATAAAATGCTTCTCTGCAGTGTTCACTATCAACACGTATTGTACTCTTGATAGTATCACCGCCATTGTACAGTAGCTTGTTAGTGTAAGCTGATAGAGTTACACTGCCAATAGGATAGCATGGAGTACCAAGAATAATAGTGTCTTCTTTGATATTTAGTAGTTCCTAGGAAAACAAGAGTCAAAATATCCTTTCTTGATGCTCAAATTGTCTTTCTTACTTTGTTCTCTAATTTCCTCTTTTCTTTCCAGTTTATCTTTAAATTCTTTACTTACACTGCTTCTTTTTTCTCTTCCTTCTGGCCTCCTCCCTCTATTCACTATTCTTCATCCCTTCCCCCTCCCTCCCTCCCTCCCTCCCTCCCTTCTTTCCTTCCTTCTTTCCTTCCTTTCTTCCTTCCTTTCTTCCCTTATTCCATCCTTTCTTCCTGTATCTCTCCCTCTTTCCATTCCTTCCTTCTTCCTTCGCTGCTTTCACCCTTTTTTTTTTCCTTCCTTCCTTCCTTCCTTCCTTCCTTCCTTCCTTCCTTCCTTCCTTCCTACCTTCTTTCTTTCTTTCCTTCCTTCCTTCCTTCCTTCTTTCCTAATTCCTTCCTTTCCCTGATCCTTTTCCTTCATTCCCTTTTTCTCCTTCTTCACTCTCTCTCTTTCTTCCTTCCATCCAACACTCGGTTTGTTCGTTGCAACAATTCTTTACCGTTTCTTTATCTCTGATTTCTTGTAGTTGGTCTTCATCATATTCTTCGTAGTTACCAATAGTAAACAAAGCCTCATCAGTCTTCAGTTTAGCTTTACCATTTTTGTTCTGCACCTCGGCTACGATAGCGTATCTTATATATCCATTTAAGAATTTATACGAAGGGGGGAGGTCCTGGTAAGGAATTGTGACGCGAAATGAGAATGCATACGCTTTGCTTGCAAGAAATTCTTCAACTTCTTGATGTGATGATTCTGGGAAATAACAAATGTTTTAAGTCACGAACTGTCAAGAGTGAGCCAGCTGCATGTGATGAGTGTATACTTGAATGATTGAACATACTGATATTGGCCATGCAATACGTCTGGCCATGGGCTAATACATTTTTAGGTGCACGTACTTGTTACCAACTGAACCTGATTTATTGACAATTACGACCATTGACAGTTGTCTGTATTCAATGGAGCTTACTAACTGGAGCTTGTTCACAATGTAATCGAACTATTTTAATGTTAAGTCCCGGGCAAACGGCTTCAACATTTGCTTCGACATCGGGTCGATTTTGCCGTTGAATGGTAATGCTGAAACCGTTTGCTACTCCCTGTATGTGACCGTGTTCAACAATCTTAATTGAAAGGGGGTGGCAAACTGCTTCAACATTGCCATGATGTTGAAGCAAATGTTGAAGCTGTTTCCCTGGGCTTTTATATATTTAGTATAAAAATGACATGACTTCAATATTATTTATTTAAACTCCCCCTGAGTAGGACACGTTAATTGGTTAGACTATTGAAAGAATTGAATAGAATCTACATGACATATATGCATAAGAATAGCTTGTATTTTGAATAAATTCGTTGTATTCTTCATACTTATGAATACCATCATTGTCAACTTCTCATCGTTATGATCATCATCGTAATCATGATGATCATGATCACCATCATCATTATCATTTGCATTATCATTATCTTCATCATTATTATTGATATTAAATTAGCATTAGCATTGTGTATGTGTGTGCTCTGCAGGCCTTCGATACTTATAGTTTCAATTCCATGTCATTAGCATTACCACCATCATAATAACAATAATTAGCATTTTCAGACATTATGATTCAATCATCATCATCACCACAATATTATCATCATCGTCATCATAATTATCACTAATATAAGTATTACCACTTCATACCTTGATCATAAACACAGCCTTTGATTGTAAAGATTTCTTCCTTGTGAAAACGATATCTCGTGTATGTACCAGTGTTTTCGGGCCATGAAACGTATGCCTCGCCACGGCATTCTACGACCAACTTTGGTATCGTGACTACCTGATTGGTCTTAAGGATTATCTTACCGTGTATTTTATTACCTGGTGAATAAGCACGGTCGGGCTCGTCAAGGATGATAGAAAACTCGTCAATCGAAGACTTCATCGTCGATACTGCGTTCGACGTTCGAATTATAGACAAATCGTAACTTTGTTCTTTTCGAGGTTGTAAATTTCTTCTTAGGAAAAAATCTCTGTATAGATTTATTTGTATAGATTTATTTGTATATTTTTTCCCTATTCAGTTGTAACAACGTGAATATCTCTTCTGTGAAGTTATAAACTTTTCTTGTCCATGCATGATGTAGTTTAAGTCGACGTAATCTCAGTCTCTTTTATAAATGTCTCTATCTTTAGATTTTGATGGTGAAATTTCCTTCACAGTTAAAGTAATTTTTAAAGTTGTTTTCTTTTTTAGTAAATATAATTATAACTTCCCGTTCTTTTACAACCTTGTCCGCCGGATGTCACTCAAAGTTTCGTGATCGCTTTTATGGTCTGTTTCTTTCAGTTCCATGTAGTGATTTATATTCTAATTCTTCTTTCTTTCGACGTTTCAGTTTTCAAATGTCCTTCTAGTGTTCTAAGGAGGACAAAAACATCACATATACTTTCAGTTTCGACCACAATTTTACATAAGTTTTCTTAGTTTCATGTCTGTAACCGTGCAAGTGATGAAATGCTAATATATCAAAAGTTGTTTTGTCTGATAGAAATTGCATTTAATTTATACAACTTTCACGCATATTGGTTTGTCAAGTACCAAAAGGAATTTAATAGTATTATCAATAATACAAAATAATGTTTTGTTGTCGTATGTTGTTCGTGAATGAACCTGAGCCTAGAGCGAAAAATATTAAAGCCATGAAATAAAAACAAAATAGTTTTAACTAATAGTTTCTATTTAGTGACTATTTAGTCAGTATCACTCATCCAGAAACATCAAAAACAAAAGGAACCAATACCCTATACAACTTTATACTACTGAGAGAGCTGTTCTTATTAACTCGTGAAACAAAGCAAAAAAGATAAAAGCGTGATATTCAAATATCAACAAAAGAACACAAGGGATTGATGGTGCATTTAAGAGAGTGATGCACTAAAATTTAAATTATATATATGAGAACCGTTTTTTAATGCGAAAACAACAGAATTAAAAATGAATCGGATTGGTAATAACTTACATTCAGTTTCAAATCTACGTAAAAATTCAAGATTTTACCTTAATTTTACATGAATAGTCATACCAAGAGACACATCTCCAAGAATAATAAGTACTGAATGAGCAGGAATTGAGGTTAAAGATATATATATTTATATGTGTATTTTCGTACATTATATTGACAGATGGAAGCAAGTTTATAATAGTTTTTATCTTAAAATGTCCTTCTTGCTGAAACTCTTATCTATGTTTAATTTAACCTTTGTAACTAGGAAGATAAGCTTCACTTTGTTCACTTGATTTTATCTCAATGTAATAAGGAATTTTAAGATCAACTTTGATCTCATTGACATGTACAAGGAGATATGCGGTTGGGTTCATAATAGTTTGCTCCCCCTCCGCTCGCTACGCAGGCTAGGTTCTTAACCCATACGTAAGACGATGCGACGTCTATGGTTTCAGAAGAACCGTCTAGTTATTACTCTATTTCTTTTGATGTTTCTTTATTTATTTACAAAGCTTTCATCAAAGAAGACACTGTGATGAAAAAATAGTAATTAATATATAGTGCAATAAAAAGAAAATAATTACAATCCGGGGAACAACAAATCTATAAAAAGATTTCAGTTTTTAACAAAGTCATACCTTACTTTTTTATTTGTTTTGGTCATTTTATTTCTGTTTTATTCTATTTCTTTCGTGTTTTGATTTCCTTCAACAAGCTTACAGTTACAGTTGGTTTGGTATTAAAAAAAAATTGGGTACCCTGTGTCGTTGCACATGCACCCAGCAACCAAGATGGCCGAAGAAGACATAACTGCAAACTTGCCATCGTTGCAGTTTGAAGCGGCTCTTACTCCGGAAGAAAAGTACGAATCGCCTTAAAACATTCGCAGCATTGAAACAAGATATTGATCTATCTATTCATTATATTTTTCAGTGAATTGCTGTATTTACGGGCTCGTAGCCATGCATTGACTTTGTCGTCTTGTGGTCAGGCGTAAGTGACAGCGACTCAGCTGTTTTTGTTGTTATGATATTTTTGGTGAAATTTTGACGTTTATTCTGTAATATCTTTCCCTGTTTTAGCATTCATTGTTTGTATCTGACAATTAACTCTATGGTTAGTGATTTTAAGGGATTTTTGTTGTATAAAACGCACAAATTTTGCAGTTTGCTGTCACCTCTTGTGTGATAAACTCAGCTGTTTTCAATGTGTTATGAAGTTTTCGACGTCTTTTTTCACTTCTTTCCTCTCAATAAATGCTCGCTTAACTGTCCTTTTTTAACACTTTATCGTGTATCAAAACCTATAATAACGCATAGGCAATGAATGTTTTGAAAAGCTTTTGCGAAGTATGAAATCTAAACTTCATTTCGTCGACACATTGGTGTTTTGGCCCCGGGGGGGGGGGGGGGGGGGGGGGGGTACTCGCTTAGAAAATGGATAGGGGTGCTCGACGTACCTTTTAGGGTCGAAAATAAGACCCTCTCGTACCTTTTTGGATCTCAAACAGGCACTACCTTTTAGGGCTAGTTTCCGAACTTAAGATTATACATATTGAAAATTTTTTTAATGTGATCGTACCTTTTAGGGTCTGAAATCGTCTGAAATCAGTATCTGACTTAATTTATGCATACTTTTTAGGGCATTCAAAACCGTCTGTCGAGCACCCTTATCCATTTTCTTAGCGAGTATCCCCCCCCCCCCCCCCCCCCGGGGTTTTGGCTCCATCTTGATGCCGGCGATATAATGGTATTTTTGCGCTTTATCGGATTTACTTTCTCATTTATTTTAACTTTTACACATACTTATTGCATTAAATCGTGTATTTAATATTTTGATATATATTTTTTCGCTGTTCAAAATGAAATTTTCAGTGCTCAAACAGGACATACAAAAGTTACAAGTTTCAAATTTTATATAATTTTGTTGACAAGCATTTTTATAGTGCGTAGTCAAATTTCTTCTATATTTCTGTTGACAATAAGTTATCTTTTTTATGTAGTGTATTTTAGTGGTTTAGTCACATGTCTTCTATACCTTTGTTGACAGTAAATTGTCTTTGTCTACTTAGAGCATTTCTAATAGCAATTTTCAATGGAGCAAGACAAAAAATTCTTGAGAAAAAATGTCCAGCCAAAAAAAAGGTAAAATAAAAAGAATGTTTAATAATTGTTTTTGACTGTTCACTTAATTTTGAAACATGTAAATTCAAAGATTTTATGCTCAAATATTTTGTGTCCTGTTATATTTTAGACTTCAAAACTGTTACAAGAAGCACCCAAAAGGGACCCTTTACTTGTTGGTATCATTGGATGTGGAAGGGTTGGGAAGCAGCTTGCAAATACTTTGATGAAATATTGTAAGTACTGGGACAAGATGAATGGATAGATCATTAGATGGATGGATGAATGGATGGATGGTTGATTGATTGAAAAGATGAAAGGGTGGATGATTGATTGAATGAATGAATGAATGTGTGAAAAGATGGATGGATGATTGAATTAATTAATGAATGTGTGAAAGAATGGATAGATGATTGAATGAATGTGTGAAAAGATGGATGGGTGATGGATTGATTGAATGAAGGAATGTGTGAAAAGATGGATGGGTGATGGATTGATTGAATGAAGGAATGTGTGAAAAGATGGATGGGTGATGGATTGATTGAATGAAGGAATGTGTGAAAAGATGGATGGGTGATGGATTGATTGAATGAAGGAATGTGTGAAAAGATGGATGGGTGATGGATTGATTGAATGAAGGAATGTGTGAAAAGATGGATGGGTGATGGATTGATTGAATGAAGGAATGTGTGAAAAGATGGATGGGTGATGGATTGATTGAATGAAGGAATGTGTGAAAAGATGGATGGGTGATGGATTGATTGATTGAAGGAATGTGTGAAAAGATGGATGGGTGATGGATTGATTGAATGAAGGAATGTGTGAAAAGATGGATGGGTGATGGATTGATTGAATGAAGGAATGTGTGAAAAGATGGATGGGTGATGGATTGATTGAATGAATGAATGAATGTGTGAAAGGATGGATGGGTGATGGATTGATTGAATGAAGGAATGTGTGAAAAGATGGATGGGTGATGGATTGATTGAATGAAGGAATGTGTGAAAAGATGGATGGGTGATGGATTGATTGAATGAATGAATGTGTGAAAGGATGGATAGATGATTGATTGAATGACAATGACAATGTTATCTACAGACCTCCTCCTATGAATGTGTGAAAAGATGGATGGGTGATTGTTTGAATGAATGTGTGAAAGGATGGATGATTGATTGATTGATTGAATAAATGGGTGAAAGGATGTATGTATGGATAATTGGATATATCAGAGAATGGAAGGCTTGTTGAATCAATGAATGATTGAGTGAATCGATGAATGAATGAATGGTTAAATCAATCCATCAATCAATGTATGAATCAATTAATGGATGTATGATGAATCAATGGACAGATGACAATCAATGAATAAAATATGAATCAATGGATAGATGGTTTTAATAACTGTATGAATTACTATTTTGTCATTTCTATCCCACACAGCGGATGTGCAGCCTGGTGAATTGTTTATATCAACAAGACGACCTGAAACACTGTCAGCACTACAAGCCAGGGGGGTCCACTGTGGCTTTGATAATATCAAAGTAAGTACACTATATCTAATACATACAGTATGAATGGCCAATCTGTATGTGATATACCAGTTGAAGACATGCCAGCTGTATTAATATCTCAAGCAGATCAGACGCGAATAATGTATAGTACTTATAAAAGTCCAATGTTATTTTTTTCATATCCACAGCTTCAGCCTTGATAGTGTGTGATATATTCTTTACATTTTAGAACAGCTCACAGTTATAATTTTTAGGAATGTACACATCATCGATCAATTAAAGCTAATTGAAACACCTCAAAAATCCAGGGTTCTGTAGTCAAATTGAAGAGAATATATTACACACTATTGAGGCTGAGGTTGTGTGATTTGAACCGTGTAAAGGTCTATTGTACTTGTGCTAGTGTTGACTTGATAGCCAGGTCTAGCTACCTTCAGTTATGTTGCTACTCTAAAATCTCTGGAGAGCACTGCTTGTGTATTGACACGCCGTTGTTCATTTCGTTTTTATTGATCGGATGTATTTACATTAGGTTAGCAGTTTGAAGCTAGAACAAAAATTTAACGAAGAACTAAGTGTGACGGAAAAACTTCTAGTAAGAGAAATAAGATTAATCAAGAGAAATAGATTGCTTATATCGTATCCTTCAAAGTGTGCGGTTACAAACTGATAAATTTATGCACATTAGAGGTAGTCAAGAAAAAATGCACAATAGATCAGAATATAAATTAAAAGTAAAAAAAGTGTATAAAAGTATAAAAGGTGTTCTGATTGGGAAAAGTGAAACAGGGCATAATCATCCATTCTGCACTAACATTGTGTACTTACTATAGTGGTACCTCTATTAAGGGGTCACCCTCGGGACTTTCTAAAGTGGCAGCTTAATAGAGTTTGGCTGCTGAATAGAGGTATAGAATAGGTATAGGAATATATTTGGGACTTTTTATTGTGGCCACCTATAGCTAATAGAGGGTGACAGCTTAATGGGTGGCCGCTTAATAGACTGAGGTAGATACCACTGTATTCTGACATTGTCTATTTTGTTGTTTGGTTGTTATTACAGGTTTGTTCCACAGTTGATATTTTATTCATTGCTTGCCTACCTTCTCAGTTTGATAATGTAGCGAAGGTGAGTAAAAATCACCAACTCAACCACTGCATCTTGCCATACTTTCTTTTTTATTCACCATGAACATTTATTTGCTTGCTGTCGTTGGTGACATTGTTATAAAGACCCGTGGTTACTTAATACCAGCATGCTTTGTGTTGTTTATTTTGATTTGTCTGTTATAACTCATTCGCTGTCAGTCTTATTACGAGAAAACAAATAAAACAAAATACTAAACCATTTCGTAAAAGCATAAATACCCACTCACATCATAAAAGATATCAAAATGTGAAGGTGGAATTTTCATTTATCTGCTGGATGTCGTTGGTGACATGTAAACACCCATGGTTACTTACCAGCATGCTTTGTGTTGTTTATTTAGACTTGAGTTTTATAATTCATTCACAGTCAGTTGTATTGTGAGAAAAAAAACAACAAGATAACAATTTAGTAAAAGCTTAAATACCCCCTCACATAGTAAAAATATCAAAATGTGAATGTTGAATTTGCATTGTCCACCAAAATTTAGTCACTCACTGCATGGTGCATGCTGTGAGTGACCATGGGTATTTTATATCTTATCTATTCAATATCTTATCTATTGGCAGGAAATCAAAGGTCATCTCAACTGCCCTGTTTACATTCTTACTGGAGGTATACATGAGATAATAATAATTATTATACATTTTACTAACTACATTGAATCTGATTGGCTGAGAGCACACGGCTAAATCTGAATAGCATGTGAACTTGACAGTGATAATTGCATCAATTGTCTGTAGTTATCACTGTCAAGTTCCCAGGCTCTCTCCGTTCTCAGGGAGTTGATGTGAAAATGGCAGCGAGATTTGCTTGTTATTGTCTCTTTTACCTGATTATAATTGTACTTTTACTTTAAAAAATGTATAATAAAACAATTATTGAATTCGGTTTTCGCGTGATATCGTAAATTATCAAGACCTCGAGTCAACTGCCTCAGCCAGGAGGCTTCGGCAGATAACACAGACCTCGGTCTTGATAATTTACGATATCATGCTCAACCTCATCCAATAATTGCTTATTGTTATAGACCATTTAATGCTGATAGGAAGATCATATCAAATATCTATAAGCATATATACACCTAATTGCAAGAATGTTGTCACATTAAAAAGAACACTAGTTAGTATTTTAGTAGAAAATTATGAACACAAAAAGAAAGAGTTCAGATTGATTGATCTTCTTTAACTTGTCTTTTAATTAATTTCTTTCCAACTGAAATTAACTACAAAAATGAATTGTTTGATTGATTGATGGACTGATTGATACATTGATCGATTGATTGATGGAATCATTAATTGATTGATAGATAATTGGAATAATTGATCCATTGACTGATTGATTAAATAATTAGTTGACTAATTGATTAATAGATGGAATAATACTTGCCTAAAGGCTAGTCCAAATACAGCATCTCACACGTAAAATATCCAGCCATATTACATACACATCAAACTTTATAATAAAATATCAATATATAATTATTATAATTTACAGCCTTATGCCTGACATTTCCACACTAAAACTTTCATATTTTGTGTATTTTTCTATAGCAATACCTTTGGCAAGAATACGTCAAATCTTGGAATATGACCAGCTGATCAAACCAGAAATGGTATTGTTTATATAAAATATTCACTTTCAACACAGGAAGACCAATTCCATATCTCCAATTGTACATGTATTATTCTGTTTATCATATAATTAACAATAGTTATTTTTATGCAAAACTGATAAAAATGATCCTGTAGTATTCCCATTTACCGGTACGGCTGATGATGGGCAGGTTGTCCCAAAGCTTGTATCAAATAAAATCAACAAGGTTGATGAAACGTTTCCTTTTTTAAAATGGATAAGTACAGCGTTTATGATTGACCCTTAGACAACCCAATTATAACATCAAAGTTATAAAAACTGAGGCATTAACACTGCATGTAGTAGCGCTTGCAAGATCAACAACAATGAGGATAGTTAATATAATTATGTTTTCACAAGTTCATGTAAAATTCTTATTGATGAAGTATGATATTTCTTAGTGGCAGAAATCCCTGTAAACCACTGTTATTTGTATATTAATAAAGCGCATTAACCAGTAGATTGATAAAGATTGTACTATAAAAAATGATGGTGATGGCAATTATGATAGTGTTAATTAATGGTGATGATAGCATGAAAATGATGATTGTTACATAGTGGTGGTAGTTGTGATGATGATGATAATTATGATGATAATCAGATGATGATGGTGGTTTTGATGATGATGGTTTTAATGTTGATGTTGATTGTGATAATGCTCTATTCTTCAGTCCTGGTCAAAATGGGATAAATACAAGGATTCCAACATCACAAAGTGGAATTTTGAAAGAGATGTAAGTACAATCAAGTAATTATATACACCTATTTAAGCAAACAAAGCCACAGTCTACACTCTGAAACCTGCAAATTAAGAATGTCGGTATTTCTTCTCTTCTTATCGATATATTCATAGATGATAGGTAATATAATGAAATTTGTAACACTGTAAAAAATGTTTGAAGGGTTAAAGCTCGAAACGTCAGTAAAGTTAAGTCAACAATTTTTACAGAGTTACAAATTTCATTATATTACCTATCATTTATATCAAACACCGACGCAGCCTATACTAGTTTACTCGCTAGTTTCTATTGATTTATTCATAGCCTATTTTGGTTGTACATGTGTGTTATATGACCATTACAAGTTGTTGCAGTGGTAGATATAAATACAATTTTTTTTTTTTAAAACAGGCAATATTTAAATCACAAATTAATTAAGTCCATGTTACCAACATCCTTTGCAGTCTTTAGAGTGTGGACTGCAGGTTTGGCTGCGACAACGATTTTTAAAATAGGTGTATATAAATTAGCCTCCTCTGCAGGCAACTCTTGACTCTGGGCTTCCTGTGGTGGAACAAAGGTGAAGTGTCGAGCTTTAGCATGACAGAAAACTTGGGTTAAAACAACAGAGTAGTTGAATTGAGGGCATTATGCTGTGATAGTTGCCCGCAGAAACTGGATGTTCAGAAAAACAAATATAGTCGCCCAAGAACACAGTTTGAGGGCGACTATGAAGTTTTGAGGAACATCCAGCTTCCAAGGGCAACTATCACAGCATTATGCCCGAGATTTTAACTGCTCTATTGTTTTTATTATTCAACAACAAAATTTTCCGAAGCGGACAAAAAGCTCAGCGAGCACTATATGCGCTGATAGTATCCCTCTGTAGCGGGCACTATCACGTCACATGATCACCCCTCGACCAATGAGAGCGAAGGGAAATTTGTTGTTGAATTATGAATAAATGTATATTGATCTCATAGCTACAATTCTTTCATTTATTCATTTATTTATTCATCCATTAATTCATTTATTCACATATGCATTCTTCATGTTTTAATAGTTTATCTAAATTCATGTACATCCATCCATTCATTTATTCATTCATTCACATATATGCATTCTATATGTCATGTCTTCATGTTTTGATAGTACATCTATATTCTTGTAGCTTGTTGACATACTCAGTGAGTCCTTCTTCTGTGAGATGACTTGTCCTTTAAGACACAACACAAGTGAAGGTAAGCTGGTGTTAAAATAACCCTTTCTTGTTTTAAGGCCAAGACAATACTATTGATATATGTGAAAATCTTTTTTCACATGACAACATTTTTTGATTGATTGATTGATTGATTGATTGATTGATTGATTGGATTGATTGATTGATTGATTGATTGATTGATTGATTGATTGATGATTGATTGATTGATTGATGATTGATTGATTAATTGAGTGAGTGAGTGATTGATTAATTGAGTGAGTGATTGATTGATGATTGAATGATTAATTGAGTGATTGACTGATTGATTAATTGAGTGATTGATTGAGTGAGTGATTGATTGGTTAATTGATTGAGTGATTGATTAATTAATTAATTAATTAATTAATTGAGTGATTGTTTGTAGGATTAATGAATTGATTGATTGGTTTTTGTTCTTGATGTTTTAGAATCTTTGGTAGATACCAACTCTCAATGGGCTGAATTAGCTGTGTATGCTTTTATCAATCTGTGTACTATGAAAGAAATACCTAAGAATGATGTCATAACGTAAGTGAAAATTATACCTCTACCCATATTAACACCCATAACATTTTAAAGCAATTTTAGGGCGATAATTTAAAGGTGACTATAGGACACGAAGCAGGCCTAACATACAACAAACAACAACACCTTTTTTGACAACATTTTTTGAAGTTACTGTATTTTTATTGATGGAAACTAGCGAGTAAACTAGTATAGGCTGTGTCAGTGTTCAATGAGTGTTTGATATAAACGATAGTTTAATAGAATGAAATTTGAATTAGAAACTAGCGACTGGAGCAAACAAGTATAGGCTGTGTCAGTGTTTGATATAAGCGATAGGTTTAATAGAATGAAATTTGAATTAGAAACTAGCAACTGGAGCAAACTAGCTATAGTATAGGCTGTGTCAGTGTTTGATGTAAACGATACTAGGTAATAGAATGAAATTTGAATTAGAAACTAGCGAGTAAACTAGTATAGGCTGCGTCAGTGTTTGATATAAATGATAGGTAATAGATTGAAATTTGAATTATAAAATAGCAAGTAAACTAGTATAGGCTGCATCAGTGTTTGATATAAATGATAAGTGATAGAATGAAATTTGTAACATCAAAACAAAAAGAAATAGAAACTAGCGAGTAAACTAGTATAGGCTACGTCAGTGTTTGACATAAACGATAGGTAATAGAATGAAATTTGTAAAAAAATGTTGACTTAACTTTACTGATGTTTGGTCTAACTCTCTTACAGGGCTAAAGCCTGAAATGTCAGTGTATATTTTTATTGATTTTATTTTTCCTATCAGGATTTGCAATACAATACTTCTTGGGTTTGGTCCCAGTGATGACATGAGTGAGTCAATAACAGTACAGGATGTAGAAGTAGACTCACATAGATATACATTACACAGTTGTCGTGTCCCTGATATTAGAGATGAACTGTAAGTATATTATATGACCTTAACCGTTGTTTACCGATAGGAAAATTATGATAATAATGGTGATGGTGGTAATGATGATGTTGATGATGATGTTGTTGTTGATGATGATGATGATAATGTTTGTTATAAAGTTGATGATGTTGATGATAACTATATGACCTTTACCGTTGTTTACCGATAGGAAAATTATGATTATATTGGCAATAATGGTAATGATGATGATGGTAATGATGATGATGTTGTTGATAATGATGATGTTGGTCAAAAAGTTGATGGTGGTGATGATGATGATGATGTTGATTATAATGATGCTGATGATGGTGGTGAGGATGATGATGTTGTTGGTGATGATTATAATGATGTTAATGATGTGATGAAGATAATGGTGATATTGTTGTTGTTGGAGATGATGGTGATATCACGTCGATGGTAATGATGATAGTAGTGATGATGATGGTGATAATAATGGTGATAATGATGGTGATAATGATGGTGATAATAATGGTGATAATGATGGTGATAATAATGGTGATAATGATGGTGATAATAATGGTGATAATGATGGTGATGATGGTGATAATAATGGTGATAATGATGGTGATAATGATGGTGATAATGATGGTGATAATGAAGATGATGGTGATAATGATGGTGATGGTGATAATGATGGTGATGATGGTGATAATAATGGTGATAATGATGGTGATAATGATGGTGATAATGATGGTGATAATGAAGATGATGGTGATAATGATGGTGATAATGATGGTGATGATGATGGTGATGATGATGATGAAGATGATGGTGATAATGATGGTGATGATGATGGTGATAATGATGGTGATGATGATGGTGATAATGATGGTGATGATGATGGTGATAATGATGGTGATGATGAGGTGATGATGACGGTGATGATAATGGTGATAATGATGGTGATAATGATGGTGATGATGATGGGGATAATGATGGTGATGATGATGGTGATGATGATGGTGATAATGATGATGATAATAGTGATAATAATAATGATGATGATGATGATAAGGATGATGATTAGAATGTTATCTAACCCATTTATTTGTTTTGATAGATATTTCCCACACTTTGATCTTGGCTTGGTTAGTGAAAGGCAAAGTCATCTTGGTCAGAAGTTAACCAACCCTGATGGCGCTTTACGTAAAATGTTTGTCAAGAGATATAAATCGGTATTTGATAAGTAAGTACCGGAAACATTATGACTTACTCACAATAACAATAATGATGATTATGATGATAATGTTGATTGTGATATTAATGGTAATGGTGGTGATGTTAATGATAGTGATTGTAAGGGGGTTTCATCTATTAGTGTATGGGGGTTGTCGGCAAAAATACCTGTTTTCTTTACCAAATATTATGCAACTCCCCTTTCTTGGTTGGTAAAAAATATCATGAAATACTCTATATTTGCCCTTTATTACTAAAGCTGCCTTACAATTAGTGACAAGCCCCTATATAGCTTCCAAAAATGATGTGACCCCCTGCTCAATATTGCCGATTCCCCCCCCCCCCCCCCTATATAATAAATGCAATCCCCCTAATTGTGTTGTGATATTGATGATGATAATTAGAACGATGATGGTGGTAGTGGTAATAGCTAGAATGATGATAATGATAAACCATAACTGACAGTAATGTAATGATTAAAATGGTAACTGAGATACATTAAGCATAGCAAAATGTAGTGAAGATAAATATGAAATAATCTAAAATCAGAACCATCTAACATGCCAATATATCGTCCATATAATCATTCATAATAATACCTCTAATATTAACAATTTCCCTATTACTCCTTTCCCATTTTTCCTGTTCTCACTTTTCTATTTCTATCTTTAACTGCCTTGCTTTCTCCTCTCTTAGGTTTCAGTACTGGAAAGGAATGCCTACACACTCTGAATAACTCTTAATCTTAATTGTCTTTACACACTTGTACATATACACCATCTTAACGTTAATGTGGGTGCCGATTTTATCAAAGGAAAGATACGAACCGGTTAAATTACACTACAGTGCTACCTCTATTAAGCAGTCACCCATTAAGCGGTCACCCTCTATTAGTATAGGCGGCCACAATAAAAAGTCCCAAATCTATTCTTATACCTATTCTATACCTCTATTCAGCGGTCACGTACCTCTATTAGGCGGCCACAATAAAAAGTCGCAAATCTATTCCTATACCTATTCTATACCTCTATTCAGCGGCCAACCTCTATTAAGCGGCCACTTTGGAAAGTCTCAAGGGTGACCGCATAATAGAAGTACCACTGTATATTTTTCCTCCTCACCGCACGTCTTTCGCATCTTATGAATGTACAGAAATCTGCTCACTACTGTTTCGGAAAGAATGCATTAAATTAAAATAAATCATTATTATTTATTTTACATTAGGCAATATAATATTACCCAAAATGCACTTCAGTCTTGGAATGCACTATTCACAACGCAGTATTCAACGTTTTCTATTGCACACTATGAGCGATCGTATTAGTCCCTCACAGCCGTTTTTAGCACAGGAAGCCCGATACTAAAAATGGCTGCAAGGGGGACTATTATTATATTTACGTGATCTCATATGACCATCTTAATATCGTTATATGTATTATATGTAAAAAGACTGAAATCATACACACTATGAATAATAATAATAATGTCTTTGAACACTTTCATCTTAATATCGTTATATGTATTATATGTAAAAAGACTGAAATCATACACACTATGAATAATAATAATGTCTTTGAACACTTTCATCTTAATATCGTTATATGTATTATATGTAAAAAGTCTGAAATCATACACACTATGACTAATAATATCTCTTTTCACACTTGTATGTACGTGATTTTTGAAAAACAAATGATGTACATGAGAAATACTTTTTCTTTGTTTCTTGCACGTTTTCGCTATTTATTGTACTTGGGGACATAAGATCGCTCAAAATCGCCTACAATCGCCTTAGATTTTAGAAGCAAAAATCGCCTAAAATTACGACGATTTTAGGACCCGGAGTAGGTCTTATTGTTTTGGGTTTGCAATTTTTTTTTTTTTTTGCCATATTTTCCCTGTCGTTCATCTAGGAGTCCAAGTTTGTCCCTGGCAAGGAAAATTGACAGCTTTTCTTTGTCAATAACGAAATATTGTTCAGTTGTCTATCTTCCCAATTTCTAGGGGCGAAGTACCTTGTGTAGTTTTGGGGTTTGCAATATCTTTTGCCATATTTCCCTGTCGTTCATCTACAAGATAATTTTTTTCCTTGGCCAAGGAAAATTACAGCTTTTCTTTGTCAATAACGAAATATTGTTAAATCAAAACTGAAAAGTTAACGTACTTGTTCAAATTAATTTTTAAATTATAATTTTGTATTTTTATGTTATTTTGCAGCGCTTAGAACAGACTTGAATTAGCGCTTTATAAGCAAATTATTATTATTATTACAGTCTTTTTGGCCCTTTCCTTGGTAACGTAGTTGAAGCCAAGGAATGCACATCTCCATCTGAATCTAACCTCATAAGAAATCTGTTCGTTCTGTTTGGTTTACTTCACAATAGAATTCTAAACTATTTTAACATATCTATCGATAACTGTTTTTATTTCAATGCACAATTTTTACGGTATCCAAAACAAGAGCGTTATGTTTACTGCTAATAACTCTCTCACTAATCGAGACACAAAAGTGAGGGTCCATCTGTGTTTGCATTGAATAACATAGTAATTGACTCCACGATGGCTGGATATGGAGAATAATTGCATGGACAGTTAACTAATTATAAGTAGAGGACCATGTCGGTGTTTCTAAAGGAAAAAGTCTGTGTTGCTGTTTCTAAGGCAACAATTTTAGTAAATATTTATGATAACAAGCAGGTAATCTAGTTTGAAACAATTGGAGTAAAAATGTGCAATAACTAGCGGTTAAACTAGTGTGGACTGTTAGAGTGGTTTTCATTAACCCGTGAAACACACTTTAGCGTAATATGCTTTATTACACTTTAACTTTAACTTTGTGTTTTATAATCATTTGTTCTTTATTTCAATAGTCTGTATATTGTCTGTTTTTTCTTATTCTTCTAAACGTTTGTCTATTAATTCTTGTGGCTTTTCAAATGCTGATATTAATATATACAATTGGTTTCATGGTCTTTAAAATGGTGGCATTGAATGGTAGAGATTGTTATGTGAATCTCATTGAATATCTAGCTAAGAGAGAGTGAGAACTACAATATTTCTGTTCTTATTCTTCTAAACGTTTGTCTATTAATTCTTGTGGCTTTTCAAGTGCTGATATTAATATATACAATTGGTTTCATGGTTTAAAATGGTGAGATTGTTAGGTGAATCTCATTGAATATCTAGCTAAGAGTGAGTGAGAACTACGATATAATTTCCCTTTTACAAGAGTAGAGACAAATCGTCTGAATTTGCTAGTTTAATCTGAATTCAGAATTTAGTTCCACAAAAAAAGACGACTTTCTCGTCTCAAATTGTCTTCGTCCCGTTTTCAATTTGTCCGTTATTGGACGAGTTGTCTGTCCAGACGAGTTGTCCGTCCTCTAGTGAAAATTGCTTTTGTTGAGTATCGAGCAACGAAAAACCTTTTAACTGAATGCTGTCTTGTAATGTTTTTTCCTTTTCTTTCTTTCTATCTACTTACTTTGTTATAGTTGTATATCCATCTCTTAGTATTTAAGGTTAATATTCGTTTATTCCTTTCTTTATAATTTCCCTTATTAGTTCAACATTCCCTCCCTAATTTTTCCCCTTTTCCCATATTTTACTTCTCTTGAAATTAACAAAATTTCCGTTCTCCAAAGGTTTCAAATGTCTATTCCCCCATTTTTTGGTCTATTTTGGTGTCGTTTTTGCTCTCAATTATTAAATTCCCTGAAAATCCTTTTTTACCGTATTATTTTTTTAAATTTAGTTGTTTGATCTTCTATTATATGTTAAAGCTAAGTAAGACGTTTTTTCAGTTTTTTTTCTAAATTCTGTTGTCATTTTTCCTCTATTAAATTCTATTCACTAAATGTTAAAGTTAGACTATATTTTTCAGTTTTTCTCATTAATTCTGTTGTCATTTTGCCTATAATCCCTTAATGTTAAAGACTATTTTTACTAAAGTTATTCATATTCGTTTGTTATTTTGTCTGTTTCTAAATCCTTCACAAATGCACCGCTTTCCATTCAGTATTGATATGTAAAAAAAGAATCCTTTCACTCAACAAACAGCATTCTGCACGTACGTCTAACAGGTGAATAGATATTACCATAATACACCCCAAAAAAAAAAAAAAAAACTATAAAAAAAAAAGAATTATATGAAATACTGCTAAAACTGCATAGAATTTTAAGAATAACATAACGGGTCCACACTGGGGATTATATGTGCTGTACATTACTCATAAACACCTATTTCAAAAAACATTGTCGCAACTTTAAGTAACAAGCATCAATGGCCGGCGGGGGGGGGGGGGGGGGGGGGTAAGGGTCAGGGTCCTTTTAGGGTTCTGGCTTAAACATCAGTTAGGTAACATGATCCGTACCTGTAAGGGTCATTTTTCCTCTGCTTTGGCTGGCGTACCTTTTAGGGGTCGTTTACAAAACCTCCACCGATCACCCCTACCACTTGAACGTAGGGAGTACCCCCAACCCCCCCCCCCCCCCCCCCCCCTCCCACCGGGGCATTTATTGCATCTCAGAAACCAGTTTTGTTGTGACTTTTGAGAATATTCTAGACACACTTTGTTTCTCCTTTTATATGTTGTTGCTACTTGTCTCAACTGGTAGCTACTACATAGCGTAAAACAAAATAATGATAATGTCACTTCCTGAGATCGGCTATATATTATTATTATTAACAATTGTTCGCGTAAAGCGGAGTGAATATCAGTGAATAATAACTTTTAGTTACCATTGTTTGTTAAATATTGTGAATAGTCTCTTATATATCGTTGAATCTAGTAGTAATTAATAAACGTTTCTCGCTTCGTTGGTGTGATGAGATTTCGCTTTAGTCATTAATAAAGCACCAGTTTTAATCAAGTTAAAAATTCATAAACTGCACCTAAAGCTAATGATGTGAAGTGCTTTTGTTGTAAGTGTCATTTTGAGGTGTTTTGGACCGTTAGACCTTAAGTAGTTTATAAACAAATAACTAGCGGTTAATATAACTAGGAAACAATTAGAGTGTAAAAATGTACGGTAACTTTGTGGTAAAAGTAGTGTGGACTGTGTCAGTGTTTCAAGGAATTAATTGGAGTAAAAATATACGATAACTAGAGGTTAAACTAGTGTGGACTGCGTCAGTCTTTCTAAGGAAACAATTTTAATACAAATGTACGATAAATGACTGTTAAACTAGTGTGGACTGCGCCAGTGTTTCTAAGGAAGCAATTGGAGTAAAAACGCACGATAACTAGCGGTTAAACTAGTGTGGACTGCGTCAGTCTTTCTAAGGAAACAATTTTAATACAAATGTACGATAACTGACTGTTAAACTAGTGTGGACTGCGCCAGTGTTTCTAAGGAAGCAATTGGAGTAAAAACGCACGATAACTAGCGGTTAAACTAGTGTAGACTGCGCCAGTGTTTCTAAGGAAGCAATTGGAGTAAAAATGTACGATAACTAGCGGTTAAACTAGTGTAGACTGCGATGTACGAAATTCGTTTACTCCCGATTAATAATATTAGCAAGTTTTTAAGTAAGTGAAATCGTTGCATTTATCTGAAAAGATAAAGAAAGAAAAAATCGAAAAGACACGGTAAAAAAAACGAGTTTAATAGGAAATGTATACATTTGCGATGCACAGGGTGGGGTGGAAGCCGGCGCCATTAAAGTGTGATTGACTATTGATTGGTAAATTCGTCTTGAATTTGATCGATTTAAAGTATTGAGAATTTGCAAAAGATGATATTTTAGCCATTTGAGCGTTCAAGAATCGCTTCTATATTGAATGTATTCATTTTTGAGTATTCATAGGATTTTACTTATGGCTGAAAGAAGAATGCTTTCAATGAACGATGATTTCAATTCATGATCAGACCCATTTAACTCGAGAACAATTCTACCTTTTTTTGCCTAAAAAGAACGATGTAAATTTGAACAAATTGCTGGAAATTTGTATTATAAAAAAAAACTCGACAAACTACTAATAGTAAGGATTAGTTTTCAATCGAAACACTTGTAATAATTTATATTATGACAAAATCTCGCGCTCTAAAATGCACCATCTTCTAGATCTGTGCATTGTTTTCAAAGTATTTTTTTTTTTTTTTCAAATTTAGTAAAAATGTTGCAATTTTCGAATTCGGAATCTATCAAATCTCAAAGCGCGCATATAGAACGTTAAACAATTCTAGTACCTAGATCAGTATAAATTGACCAAATCCTTTGTTCATTCAACTTAATATTAAAAAATTGAAAAAATATTTTGTAAGTTGTTTTCGATGGCATAATCTGCTAGCTTCGGCTTCGTAACTTTCATCTCAATATATATTAATTATGAATTACAATTAAACCACAATTTAGAGTTATTTCTTAATTATAAAAACGGAAATTTCTAGAACTTATCCTTTTTCGTTGAGTTTGTTAACCTAATTTAATAAAAAGTTAAAAGATTGATGAACAAAGTTAATTTGAGATCTGTAGAATTGAACAATTTTCTACACATTTGCGATTGAATCGGACAACTTTTTTCTATTCAAAAACAAAAACAAACATTAAACTAGTTTGAATCTCTACCAATCTAGAACGTAATTGAAAAAATATTATTAAAAGAAAAGATATTTATGATGACAAGAATTAATAGAAATTAGAAAAGATGAAAACAAAATTCAAATCTCGCGCACGTTTAAAGGAAAAACAATTTCAGTCGCACTTTAGTAAACGTCCAATTTGTGAAAATGTGTCCATTATATTTTTGGCTAAAATGTTTGATATTTTATTTTTATCTGTATTTCGACAATTGCCATCACAAAAAATATATATTTATTGGTATCTCAGCGATAAAATTATGGATATCTGTATTTCGACAATTGCCATCCCAAAAAAATATATATATTAAACTTGTATTTGTTCATATTCAAGTGCATTTATGACATGCAACTCCCGCCTAGAATACTCAGAGTCTTACATTAATTGTTGAGATTTTAAATCGATCGAACATTACTAACATGTTGTGTTATTTTTGTTCGTTTACTAATAATTAAGATTAAACAATTTTAATCGTTTAAAAAGGAATTGACTGTTATATTTGCCTAAGGCAAAACTATATCCCTTCATTTGTTATAATGATGAACGTTGAACATAATTAATAACTAAGCATAAAAACATGTACTGTTTTGGTTAAAGAGAGAAAAATTGCCAAAAGATTCAAAGTTTTTTTTATTCAATTTGTATTATCTGAAAATGAAAATTCTTTAAAATTCCAAATCAAATCAAAATTGATTTTCGATATCAGCATTCACTAATTATTTTTATAGTCTTTTGACGATATTCAAGTTTTTTTCTCTATTTCATTCAAGATGTTGTCGTTTTTTTCTATCGTATTGTTGATGGTCTATTTCAAAGCATGAACAAACTTTTTAGTTTCTTATACTGACCGTTATTCAATCTTAGTCCTCAGAAAACTCCTTGCCTTTCTTCATTTTCGCGTGTACTTGTTTTTTTAAACTAGAAAATGTATTTCTCCAACAATGTAACTCTTCTTTTTGACAAGAAAAGCAGTTGAACTGGATTAAGTTTATCGCGCGTTTTGTAAAGTGATGTCATTTTGTCTTTATATTCCTGCAGGTTTTACCGTGTTGAACTAACCAACCGAACAAAGTTTCAATTATATCATGTTTATTAGCTTTCGGGTTGTTACATTGTTCCAATGTCAATTTCACACAAGAAAAACCTTCTCGAAGAATTAATCAAGTGACCCATTCGTTCGAGAAATCAGTCTACCAAATGTGACTTTAAATTTACAAAGGTTCAGTGTGGCTATGTTTATTGGCGTGTTGGTTGGAACATTGTTCCGATCGATGTCAACTGATTTCATACAAGAAAAACCTTCTAGAAGACTTAATCAAGGTGACCGATTCGTTCAGGAAATCTACAAAGTTCGTAGTTTAACTAAAAGATGCTATTTATAGGTATTAACAACTCAAAGTCCATTTCTAAATGTTTATTACTGTCATGTTTTCGTCAGACTAAAAATTACAATTTTGTATTGTTGTGCTTCTTTATTTGTCCAAAAGTACAATTCCTCATGTAACAATTTCGTATAGGTGTTGCTCTATAAACTAAGAACGTTTTTCGTGCGTTCCAAGTAACAATTTCCACTTTAAATGTACAAGTTTTGTTTTTTTACTCTACTAACTAAAAGTAACAATTGTTTCAATTTATCGTGTTTATTCTAAGAACTAAAAGTACAATGTTATACATATTGTGCTATTGAATATATTTAGATTATAATATATAGTATAAATGGTTTAAATTGTATCTAGGTATCGAACACAATGGCATTCAATCCCTAGCTATCCAAGATACGTTTAAATCGTATCTAGAACGAATAGAAAATCTTTTGCAAAATCTTCAACTTGTATGTCAATTGTTAAAGAACTAATATCGAGATGTATCAACAAAATAGCTTACTAAACTAGAGTTTTTAACTATTATGCTTCCGCCGAAATGATTTCATGTGTCGCTTTTGAAATTTCTTTTTTTCAAACTTCGTTTTTTCCCCTGCTGTTTCATTACACTAAGTTTTAAAACTAGTAAAGGACGTTTGCAAAAAGAGATATAATCAGGTTCTTTTCAAATTGCTTCCATACAAATATCTGTCCTTTAAACATGAAGTTCTCGATCCTAGTTGCAGCTTATTTTCGTTAATGTGTGTTAACAAATTGAAATAATTTACTACAATTTTTCGATATATATGTCCTATAGCTAAAACAGTCTTCTCAAATGTACTCAAATTTCTATAGGTGCAGTTCAAAATCCTTAAGTTTAACTTCGTCTAAAATATAGGTAATATAATGAAATTGTTTTGTCTTAACTAGGTTACTAATTCTAGTTAACGACATAAATTCCTCAATTCTATCATAATGTTAATAGTTCTTAAAGGATTTTTTCAATTGTGTACAATGTTCGCAGAGTTCTCAATTGTTCGTCTTGTTTAGTAAAGGATCCTTTGAATTATGTACTGCAAAGTTCTCAATTGTTCATCTTGTTTATCGATTGTTTATCGATTGGTTCCTGGATACTGGCTTGCATACAGCGCCGACTTGCAGTAAGGGCTGGGTAGTGAGTACATGGCTCCTTTGTCGACATTCCTGTCTACAACACTGGTTTGTTGATAGCTTTGACTTGGTGGCATTAAAGCTAAAGAATGCATGTGGTAATCGGGACGAGGCTGCGATGGAATTGAGTAGCTACCAGGTATATAAGATGGCCGTTTGGGTACGGACGAGGTTGATACTGATGGTGAACCAATCGGCATGATAAAGGTGTCAGTATAGGGTGGAACATGATGAGGACTTAGGTAGTGATGCATTGGGATAGAATACCCTGGTGTTATAGCCTCCGTAGTGCCATACGCGAACGTCGAATAAGGCTCTTTGGCGCGTGCTGTCTTGTTCTTTCGTCGGCGAGGCTTGTACGAGTAGTCCGGGTACTTCTGGTTGTGTACAGATCGTAAATGCTTCGCTTCCATTACGTATGGACGTTTCTCTTCCTCGCTAAGGCGGCTCCATTCCGCACCAAGTAGCTTACTTATCTCACAGTTTAGCATGTTGGGGTACTTTAGGGCGAGCTTGCGTCTCTCCGTCCTCGACCAGACCATGAATGCGTTCATTGGCCTCTTTATATGCTGCTGATCGTCTGTTTCTGCCATCTTTGGGGTTAACGCTCTTGAGGATTTCTTGGTAGAACTGGTTAAACTATACCAACTGTAGCTGATAGATGTCTGTTTTCACTAGGTGTATCGACTAAAGTTATCGATACAGCAAAATGAATACGAATTCACCAAAGGACCATGTAGTTGAATTGACGTTCTATTCTGACTGCTAAACGGCATACACTGAAATAGTTTATTCAAGCTTGTCCTTATTTAACCCGCCACCAACAATGCAACATGTCAATGAATAATTCATGTGCGATTTGAGGGATGGATGATTGTGCTTGTTGTTATAGTCAGCTGAAGGTCTTTTCACCCAGCTGTAAGCCTACTAAACAATGGTATGAATATCGCTATTCCATGGCTGTTAGCTCAGCCTACAACGGACCGCACGTTTAATCCAATTTTGAAATAAAATCAACGATATCTTTTGTTTTGTTAATAATGTTCTCCGCGGTAAATTTTGTTGCTTAGGATAGTTATTAGCTGTGGTATTTCTGCGCGCACAAAGTTAATCCAATTTTCAACTAAAGTTATACCATCGTCTATTGTCCTTTCGTCGCGCATTTTTGTTGCTACAAGAAAATTGGGAACTTATGTTCATTTTAATGTCAAAAAGCTGGGGCGTACTTAATCGAATTAACAAAGGTAATATTCCTTGGCTTTTGTTCTTTTGTCTTAAAGTGGTTGTATCTTTTTATTTTGCCATTTTACTTGGTCATTTCGTTGCTACAATTTAACTATGTCCCTAAGAACAGACTTAATCGAATTGTCAATGATGTTAATAGCCCGTTTCTTTTGTTCTTTTGTCTTCAAGTGTGTATGCCTTTTTTAGTTTTATTTTACTTGCTCATTTTTTTCAATGTATCTCTAAGAAGAGCTTTTAGATACCTTTTAACTCTCCTTCAAATTAACCCAGAATAATATCTCTCACGTATATTGATGCGCTGTTGCGTCTATTACTTTTCTTTCCTATTAGCTTAACTCTGAATAATATATCTCGCGTTTATTGATGCGCTTTTGAAAGTTTGCTAACTTGTTGTATAATTATCGCATGCGTTTTTGAAACGAGTTAATTGATTGATTTTTTCAATTAAATGATTTTATTTTGAAGGAAAATTAATCGTATCTTTTCTCGAAAAATATTACTATTTTATAGCTTAATGTTTTTTTAAATTTATTGTGCTGATATTGCACGCAGAATATCTTTAATGATTACCTATTACATGCCATCATGTAGAAGGTGGATTATCGTCTTCGCAGGTCGTTAAATTACAGTATTTCATGGATAAAATTAAGGTGCTTGTGCTCTAAATATTGCACACAGCTTTCGAAACTTTAACGAAAACTAATTAAACATCAAAGCTGTACTGTTCTAGTATAATATTACTCCATATGCGGGTCAATAAATATTTTATGGGTATTTCATGGATAAAATTAAGGTGCTTATGCTCTAAATATTGCACACAGTTTTCGAAACTTTAACGAAAACTAATTAAATATCGTAGTTGCATGCCAAGTTCAAGGTACAATTTTACTCAAATTATTAAAATTATTCAAACATTTTATACTTTATCAATAACAAATCACAAATAAACGTATTTTATTTTGAAGGGGAATTTTCCTCACAGAAGTCGATAATTATCAAAATTTATGGATCAATGCATTGGTAGTCTGGTTTTTATGGTTATATATATATTGCTCACAAAATATCAAATGTTATTCAAAACAGGTAGATAAATAAAAGTATTTCATGGTTATTTTGAAAGTTTTTATGCTTCAAAGATTGTTCGCACAAAATTTAAAACTTTTGTCAAAACAGGTCGATTATTATCAGTGTTTTAAAGATTTTTCAAACTTTCTTGTCAAATCATGTCGATTTTGATCAGTATTTTACGGTTTTTCGCAACTTTTGTCAAAACAGGTCAATTATTATCAGTATTTTATGCCCGGGGGGGTTACTCCCTTAGAAAATGGATAGGGGTGCTCGACGGACCTTTTAGGGTCGAAAATAAGACCCTCGCGTACCTTTTAGGGTCTCGAACTGACACCGTACCTTTTAGGGTCTGAAATCGTCTGAAATCAGTATCTGAGTTAATTTTTGCGTACCTTTTAGGGTCATCTTCAAAACCGTCCGTCGAGCACCCCTATCCAAGGGAGTACCCCCCCCCCCCCCCCCCCGGGATTTTATGTTTTTAGAAACTTTCTTGTCAAATCAGGTCGATTATTATCAGGTTTTTATGGTTTTTGAAACTGTCTTGTCAAAACAGGTCAATTATTATCAGTATTTTATGGACCCATTGGACGTTGTTATGCTCAAATATTGCATGCATAACTATCCACTACGTAAACACAAACTATTATTTAATACAATGGCAGCGTCGAAGTAAAACAGGGAAAGTATTTTAAGCCTGTTTGTTTGACAAGCTGCGGGCAGATGCATTGTAAACCAACCGTGTTTGCCCTTCCTAGATTAAATTTTTATGCCGTTTGAATACTTCAATAACGTAGCATTCCATGAATTTATCTTAAAGCAAATAGCAATAACGAAATTTCTACTGGTGGGCTCGATTCATATGGTTTTTCTTTGTATTATTGAACTATTTGCAAAGCGAGTGTTTTCTCGTGTGTGTGTGTGTGTGGTTTTTTTTTCAATGCAGAACTATTCATATTCACTTTCAATAGTATTATTTAAAAATTTATACCTTGTTTTCGAATTAAATTCTATCTAGAAAACACTTTGTATTATTCAATATCCATTTGAAAACATTGAATATCTTTGAGTTCCTATTTCCAAGAGTTAAAATACAATGAAAAATCGGAAAAGTAAATTCCTATTGATTTTGCATTTAAGATCTTTTATAACGGTCACTAAATCGTTGTTAATTGAATACTTTAGTAGAATAAAAGCCATCTTAAATAGTATTTAAATATCTACATGTATTAATAAATGTGTTAAGGTTTTAAAGGATTTGCTACCGTGAAAAATTACGACTGAGATGTGGTTACTCGAATAACTGAGTAAAGCGATGCAGAATTACTCAATGTAAAAACGGCTGAGTAGTGGTTTCTAAAATAACCCGAGTAAATCGACGCATCCACAGTTATTCACTGCAAAAACGACTGAGTAGTGGTTTCTAAAATAACCGAGTAAATCGACGCATCCACAGTTATTCACTGCAAAAACGGCTGAGTAGTGGTTACTAAAATAACCGAGTAAATCGACGCATCCACAGTTATTCACTGCAAAAACGACTGAGTAGTGGTTACTAAAATAACCGAGTAAATCGACGCATCCACAGTTATTCACTGCAAAAACGGCTGAGTAGTGGTTTCTAAAATAACCGAGTAAATCGACGCATCCACAGTTATTCACTGCAAAAACGACTGAGTAGTGGTTACTAAAATAACTGAGTAAATCGATGCAGAGTTAGTCAATGTAAAAACGGCTGAAAAGTGGTTACTAAAATAACTGAGTAAATCGATGCAGAATTACTCAATGTAAAAACGGCTGAAAAGTGGTTACTCAGAAAACTGAGTAAATCAGAAGTTGTTCGATTTTCAATTTATAAATTCAAAAATGTTGTTTATTTGCTCAACAAACGACAACACTGCCTCTAACAAAATTTCCAACACATGTTTTAGTGTTAAAGGGAGAACGTTTCATCTTCGATAGTGTTGGCTATCCGATTACGTTATCTTTGAAACAAATCATACCTGCAACACGCTATCAACACTATTTGTTACAAATGAACTATTAGTAAAATACCCTAACCATATATAACGCACGTAAATTGATAAGATTGTTGTTTAATTAATAATATTATAGACATTTTCCACCGACAATAATTCCCACTCTATAGTCTAGTCAATCACCGTTTTGCCTAGACTTTCAAAAACATTTCATTGCTATATTGTGACACGTTTTTTCCCCCTTCATCTATATATAATCCTGGATTCTCCTAATAGACAGTTGAAACACATTTTGCACTGATTGCTACAAGGAGAAGTTGCTTTTTTACTTTTATTCTAACATTTTTAATCCTATTTTTTATCAGTATTCAACTGATAATAAACTTAAAAGTACCTTAAAAAATTATTAATTTTCAAGTAAGATCCAAGTCAAAATCCGTAGTGATTTCGTGATTATTCAAAGGAGGAGAATTTCCGAGCATGCGCATTAGCACCATGACGTGATGACAACAAAAGGCGTTGCAACACGTGGCTGATCGCTTCTTCGTCACGAACAGTGTTAGTTTCACACATGGGTTCAAACTGATTCTAGAATGAAGTCATCAAAATGGCAGTCTGATATCCCAAGCGGGGTGGAGACGGGAGAGTATTGCTATTCTATGTTTAAAGTTTAACTAGAGTAAAAATTGTTCCTGTTATGTGTCGAATGTTTGATCAAATATGGTTTTAAGAGGAGTAGGGAGGGGAAGTGAAGCAAATAAGTAATTTTTAAAGAGATTGAAAAAGTATGTTTTTTTTTTAAAAAGTTAACATAATTTTCCCTTTCATTTTAGTTTCTGTTTTTCGTCCCCCAAAAAGAGTATAAATAGCGACTGGTTCCTTTTTGGCGTGCCAATTGTTTCTCTGGAAAGAAAGAGAGAACTTAAAAAAAAACAGGTTTGAGAATCCAGTATGTCCTCTTTGAGTTCCATTAAACTTGTTCAAATCACCAAACAATGTTTATTTAAGACTAAGGTTTTTACATGTTTGACTGACTGACTAGTTCTTCTGTATCTTTTCGTGACAATTGCATTACTCTGGAAGAACGAGATAGAACAGACTTAGACTTTTGTTTATTCACACGTATAATTACATTTACTATAATGATATAACAAATAGTAAAATACGATTACAGTTTTTATAAAATATACTATGTTTTGAGTTACAGATATAAGGAAAAAGAAAAAAGCGTGTGGTGGCCAAATTAAAGTAGTTTAACACTTTTGAGTTGGCCACCACCACCAACAGCTTATTGATCGATTGCATTTAAATATTTCAACTCCAGCAAATCAACCATTGTGTTTATAGCACTGGCCGATTCTCCTTTCGTGACAATTATAGCATTGATCGTTTACCTACTTTCTTTGCGTGACAATTGCGTTACTCTGGAAAAAGGGGTTAGCCCATTGAACTATGCAAATCAGCAAATGAACTATTGTGTTTATAGCGCTGATCGCTGTTGTACTTTCTTTGCGTGACAATTGCGTTTCTCTGGTAAAAGGTTAAAAAAAACTGCCCATTGAGCTATGCAAATCAGCAAATGAACTATTGTGTTTATAGTGCTGATCGATTTTCTACTTTCTTTGCGTGACAATTACGTTACTCTGGAAAAAGGGGTTAAAAACCAGCCTTTTAAACTGAATTATAGTTATTCAAATTCAGAAAAAATCTACTATAATATATGTAACACTGACTGGTTGTCAATGACCTGCATTGCGTGACAATTGTTACTATAGAAAAATGGGTAAAACAGCCCATTGAAGTGCATTAAAGTTTTCAAATTCAGCAAACAAACTTATTGAAGAATTACACTGACTGATTTTCTTTGCGTGACATTGTCACTTCACATGAAGCTTTGCTTTGGAAAAATGAGGAAAAACAGCCATTCTTTGTGTCTGACTTTCATTAAACATCTTCAAATTCAGCAAACAAACTTATTGAAGAATTACACTGACTGATTTTCTTTGCGTGACACTGTCACTCGATGAAGTTTTGCTATGGAAAAATGAGAAAAAACAGCCATTCTTTGTGTCTGACTTTCGATTAAACATCTTCAAATTCAGCAAACAAACTTGTTGAAAAATTGAAGCACTGACTGACCACCTTTAAGTGATAAATATTGTTGCTGTGGGAAATAAATAAGAAAGAGCAACCTTTGAGTGTGTTCATTGAGCTTTATTTTATATCTTCGTTGTCGGCAAACAAACTTAAAGAAAAGAGCTAAGGTCCAATGCATTTCAACTAGTGATTGAGCTTGTCTTACATCTAACAATTGTTGCTGGGAAAGATAGAAAAATAGCTATTCTTCCTGTATTCATTGAGTTACATAACAGTTCTTCAAACTACCAAACAAACTGACTCCAAACGCCCAGGTCCAACATATTTCAACTAGTGATCGAGCTTGCTTAAATCTAACAAATGTTGCTGAGAAAGATAGAAAAATAGCTATTCTTCCTGTATTCATTGAGTTCAATAAAACTTCTTCCCACCAACAAACAAACTGTTTCCAAAAGCTCTGGTTCAACATATTTCAACAAGTGATTTAGCTTGTCGAAGAAATGTTGCTGAGAAAGATAGAAAAATAGCCATTCTTCCTGTATTCATTGAGTTCAATAAAACTTCTTCCTATCAGCAAACAATTTGACTCCAAAAGTGCAGGTCCAACATATCTGAAACTCAACAAACAAACTTAACTCGTCAAGTAATGTTCAACAACCCTGGACTGGTTGAATCTTCCAGGGGGTCTAGAATACAGACCGTCGTCTACCTATCCATCTGTGTGCCTCATGCTTGCTTTCGAATCAGCCCACGTGGGTACAACTAAATGTTGATCATGTCTTCTTCTTTAACTGAATCGTTCTTGTCTAGATGTCAGACATACTTGAGTGTAGCTTTTTAAGCCTGTTACATGAGCGTTATTGCTTTGTCTAAGGAGCTTTCAAGACTCAATTCTCAGTGTTTGTAGAACCAACACGAAGCTTGTGTCTTGAGCTGGTTGTATACTGTATTAGCATGTGATGGGACGTTGTCTCTTTGGCTAGTTGTACTGTTCTAACGTGGTGACGGGACAGGCCTACTCTGCATGCATGGGTCCTAAAATCGATTTTCTGAGGCGATTTTAGAAGATTTTAGGCGATTTTGAGCGATCCTGGGCGATCTTATGACTTACGGGACGCTTGTGTCTTGGGCTAGTTGTACTGTTCCTGCATGTGTGGTGAAAGGATGTTTGTTTCTCGGGCTAGTTATTCTGTTTTAGAGTGGTGACTGAACGCTTGTGTTTGGGGATAGTTGTACTGTTTTAGAGTGGTGACGGGACGCTTGTGTTTGGGGATAGTTGTACTGTTCTAACGTGCTGAAATGACGCTTGTGTCTTTGGCTAGTTGTACTGTTCTAACATGGTAACGGGACGCTTGTGTATTGGGGATAGTCAGTGTACTGTTCTAACGTGGTGGGAGTACAGGTTCACTGCTCTTTTTCCATGTGTTTAAGACGACTTAGTTTTGCTTTTGACAGCCTTGAATGTCTGTGAACTGGTGGAATAAGGGTACATGGAAGCTAGTGAGTAAAATAGTATATACTAAAGACAAAAGATATCTTAAGTTCTCTTAAAATAACATTCAATGGTTGTTAATTCTAAAGAAATCGATAGAACATTTAAGGATTTCGTCCTATCTTTTCTCTACAATTGTTTCTTCGTTGCAAAGACGTTTTTCACGGTTTATTTCATTGTCAGTGAATTAGTTTACAGTGAACTCTGACTTATATTTTTACCCATTTTGCGGTGTTAAAGTTATCTAACGTTTTACAACAACTGTTGCTCTATATTGCAAAGACGTTTTTCACGAGGTCAGTTCCGCAAAGTTAGGCAGTTTATAGTGATCGAATCTTGGTTACTTGTTCGCTATTTTTGCAAAGTAAAAGTTATCTAACGCTTCACGTCTACAATTGATGCCTTATTGCAAGACGTTTATCACGTGTTTTTTTTTTGGTCGGAGAATTATTTTGCTATGAATTACAAGTTCACTATTTTTGGCGATGAAAAACATAACTACAATTGTTTCTTCGTTGCAAAGGCGTTTTTGACGAAGTGTTTTGTGTGTCTATTAACGGCTCATTGACACTCTTATCATGATATCACACATCATATTAAACCTTGTCAACACTTTAATGACAACGACCATTTTATGAACTATTTATAAAAACAACCAATGGCTCTTTATCGAGAAGAAATCAAAGCTAGGTTATCATCACATCACACATTATCATATTAAACCTTGTCAACACTTTAATGTCAATGACAACAACCATTTTATGAACTATTTATAAAAACAACCAATGGCTCTTTATCAAGTACAAATAATATTCGGCGTTAAAACATGTGCTACGACTTTTTGAAAAGGCTTTTAAAGCTTGAACAAATATTTCATGTTCTTATGAAATGGTTCCATGCAGAGAAAATCCAGGTTAAATTTTATGCAAATTAGAATGAATCTTTTTCAGATAAAAAGATGTTCATAATAGTCATGAATTCTTTTGTGAATTGCTAATGCATTATTAATGATTTATTGTTTTTAAACTGGTCAGAATTCTCAAATGATTCAAATAGTCAGCGGAGTACCGCATAAATCCAAAATGGCGTCAAAAACTAGAGAGGGAGGAAAACCGGATAAACCGGAAAACGGTTAAAGTACAATTGTACGATAACTAACAGTTAAATAGTGTGGATTGTGTCAGTGTTTCTAAGGAAACAATTGGAGTAAAATGTACGATAACTAGCGGTTAAACTAGTGTGGACTGCGTCAGTGTTTCTATAAGGAAACAATTGGAGTAAAATGTACGATAACTAGCGGTTAAACTAGTGTGGGCTGTGTCAGTGTTTATAAGGAAACAATTGGAGTAAAAATGTACGATAAGTCGCAATTTAACTAGTGTAGACTGAGTGGGTGTTTCTAAAAGTCGGAGTAAAGTGTACAATATTAACTAGGGATATTATATCTCCTGCTATTGTATCGTTGCTTTCAATGAACGATATACGAATAATAACTAACGTGTTCTGTGCCTGTGAATATCCACAAACTATTGAACTAAAAAAGATAACTTATCTACTATGTACCTTCTTTGTCAAAGATATACACTGATGTGTCATTTTCAATGGGACTGTTTTTACAAATGAATTATAACCCATCAACTCTGTCTACGTGTGTTTAACTAATCGACCACACCCATCGCCCTACCTTTTATCATCATTTAGTGGTGATTTAATGTTCACAGGGCAGATGGGCAGACGGGCCGGGTGCTTTATATGAATAGTTTATTCAGCGGGGAGTGACGGACTGGGCGGTGCCCTTTGATGATTTCGTACAGCTGAGGGTACGTAGGACCGCTATACTATGGTTTACTGGTGAATATTTAATAGTTTACAAACACACCTGTACCACAAGGAGGAAGGTCTGATGCATTTTGATGAAATATAAACGTCAACCCCTGTTTAAGATAATAATAATAATAGTAATATTTTCCAAAGCGCAGATCCACATAGTGGTTATTCTTCTGCTGACACTGACACTCACTACCTCTACATTAAATATTTTTCATACAGCACTCCTCACATGTTGATTTTTGCTGAGGGAAGAAAAATGGAATACCCAGAGAAAAAACTCTCGTGGCATGGTAGAGAACAACACATCAAACAAACTCAATTCACATATGATACAGTTCCCGAGCAGGGACTCGAACCCAGATCACAGCGGTGAAAGGCCCTCACCTATCGGCCAACCATGCCACCCATAAGAGCCGTAGGATTTTAGATGGCCTCGTTCTCATCGAGCCAAATCAAAATGCCATCAATCAACAATGCACTATGTACATGAATACGATACAGGGTACTTGGGCTATATCGCCAGCTATTTATCTCAGGGCATTAATGAACGCCACCTCTCTATAGCTCAGCCATTGGAAATCATCTAAACACTTGCCATCAGGGATACAGTAAATCAACAACAGATTCAGATTCCATTTTGACATTATATAGTAAAGAATATAAATTAGTGATTTAACTTATTTACATTTCTATATCAGAATTATCCTTAGTGACTTACTTGAGTTTTTCATTCGTGTTGCTTATTTTATTGTACAAAAAGCCAACTTAAATAATTTTATAATGTGTATATATTAGTACATTTATAAAAATCATTTTTTATTCACTTAAAAAAAAACTATCTGTTCTTTTACTCCGACAAAGGGCTTAAGCTCTAAAAGTCAGTAAAGTCAACATTTTTTACGGTGTTACAAACTTCATTATATTACGAAAGGAATAGAGTTTATTATTTAAAGTGGTTTCTTTTTATGATAATAAGTAAAGTAAAATAAAGAATCTCGCAAGCCCTGACCCCGATTGAACGACATGATTAAGAGATGGTTTTGGTTTTCAAATGGAAAACATTTCGTTAACGAAGGATGTAGTGTTATTCACGGTTAGCTTCGACTGTGAGATATTGTTTAAAGTTCTTCTCCTCACGATCGCAGTTGGGATGGATCTACTGAAGTAATACTATACTTGATCCATTAATGTTCACGTCTCTATAGCTACGTATCAAAAGATCTAGAAACACCGTTTACGCGCTGTTTATTTATAACATAATAATGACAATGTTAAATGAGGGAACCTACTCGCAAAGGCGATTTTCAGTACGGCCTCAACTGACCGATTGTGTTTTCATTGTAAGAAGTTATGTTTAGAGTTTTATGTAAAGTATTTTGTATTGTAAAGTTAACTAAATTGGTTCCCTTCCCGCTTCATATTTATACTTGGTATCTCTCTTAGTCTAACCCTTTTACCTCGACAAAGGGCTAAAGCTCGAAACGTCAGTGAAGTTAAGTTAACATTTTTTACGGTGTTACAAATTTCATTCTATTACCTATCGTTTATTTCAAACACCGACGCATCCTATACTAGTTTACTCGCTAGTTTCTATTTATGTTAACATTTTTTACGGTGTTACACATTTTATTATATTACTTATCGTTTATATCAAACACCGACGTCGCCTATACTAGTTTACTCGCTAGTTTCTATTTATGTTAACATTTTTTACGGTTTTACACATTTTATTATATTACCTATCGTTTATATCAAACACCGACGCATCCTATACTAGTTTACTCGCTAGTTTCTATTTATGTTAACATTTTTTACGGTTTTACACATTTTATTATATTACCTATCGTTTATATCAAACACCGACGCATCCTATACTAGTTTACTCGCTAGTTTCTATTTATGTTAACATTTTTTACAGTTTTACACATTTTATTATATTACCTATCGTTTATATCAAACACCGACGTCGCCTATACTAGTTTACTCGCTAGTTTCTATTTATGTTAACATTTTTTACGGTGTTACACATTTTATTATATTACCTATCGTTTATATCAAACACCGACGCAGCATATACTAGTTTACTCGCTAGTTTCTATTTATGTTAACATTTTTTACAGTTTTACACATTTTATTATATTACCTATCGTTTATATCAAACACCGACGTCGCCTATACTAGTTTACTCGCTAGTTTCTATTTATGTTAACATTTTTTACAGTTTTACACATTTTATTATATTACCTATCGTTTATATCAAACACCGACGCAGCCTATACTAGTTTACTCGCTAGTTTCCATTTCTATTTTGTTTACGGTGTTAAAAATTTCATTCTATTACCTATCGTTTATATCAAACACCGACGCAGCCTATACTAGTTTACTCGCTAGTTTCCATTTCTATTTTGTTTACGGTGTTAAAAATTTCATTCTATTACCTATCGTTTATATCAAACACCGACGCAGCCTATACTAGTTTACTCGCTAGTTTCCATTTCTATTTTGTTTACGGTGTTAAAAATTTCATTCTATTACCTATCGTTTATATCAAACACCGACGCAGCCTATACTAGTTTACTCGCTAGTTTCCATTTCTATTTTGTTTACGGTGTTAAAAATTTCATTCTATTACCTATCGTTTATATCAAACACCGACGCAGCCTATACTAGTTTACTCGCTAGTTTCTATTTCTATTTTTTACAGTGTTACAAATTTCATTATATTACCTATCGTTTATATCAAACACCGACGCAGCCTATACTAGTTTACTCGCTAGTACAAGTTTCTATTTCTATTTTTTACGGTGTTACAAATGTCATTCTATTACCTATCGTTTATATCAAACACCGACGCAGCCTGTACTAGTTTACTCGCTAGTTTCCATTTAATATTGGATATAAAGTGACAATATTGTTCACAAGATTATCAAAGATGAATAGGGAACACGTTGCATTTGTTGACAAAATATGCTCGACTATGACCCCTTAAAAACACGGTGATTTAAAGTATACTATACAACGAAAACTACAAAGTTCTTTCTTATTTTTAAAGTTTTATCTTCACATAGAGCATTTTCCGTGTTTTTGTACGTACAAATGACTAAAAAGCCGTTTCGTATGAATTGTTTTGAAAACAAACTTATGCCAGTAAATTACAATGTTCAGAGAAAGTTTTGAAATAAACCCAGTTTTGTCGTCAATTTTCGCAAGATTTCGGCCCCAAAACGTTTGTTTTGGAAGTTTTAAATAATAATTCACGGCTTCATACATATTAATAACCAGTTGTATTGCTAATTTTTTGTTATTTTTAATCTTTTTTTGGCCGTTTCTTTTCGTCTAGATTTGAGATTAACTCATTGTTTCTGCCCTCATTTGCATAATAATAGCCAACAATCGACCGTGTTTAAATGGCGTAAAAAATACGGTCGCTTTGCACGAAATGGGTGACTTTGAACCACTAAAACGCCTCTAATCAACCCTTTCACGCTAAAACAACAAATTAACAGAGTTTAAAGGTTTTTAGATTATTCAAAGTTGAGGAGTTTCTGTGGGAACCAAGGTACAAGGGGACTCTCACACTTTTGGTAAATCCCCAAAGAGATTGATCGATTAAGTAATGAGGTTTTTAGACTTCTGTTGACACAACGTGCAGTAAATGGAATCAACGAACACACGTGTGCAGATAATTATTACGACCGATTTCCCATTGTTGGCCTTGGATTGATGAGTGGTTTGGGGGCCCATTAAACTATCCTTCACAATGGATTACTATAGGTTATGGCTTCACTGCACGTTGGACTATACGTAAAGAATTGATACCTTATACTAAAGATATCACGGATTGCAGTGAAAACAATAGACAGCGTATCAAAACAACGCTTTAGAGCGACGTTCACACGACTCCTCCAGACAGCCCCATCTTGAAAGAAGAAATGAAAAGCCGATTAGTTGAAGGTATCCTTGAAGATTTCTCGCTTTTCAAGGAGAATCTATTGAAAGGAGGCTGTTGCTAGGCCCTTTAATCGAACATGTATAGGCAAATAAACAAACACTTTCAATGATAAATAGGCTATCTGTCTAGTGATAGTTAAATGCAAATCTCCCAAATCTGCTAGTTGTTTGTTTAATGGAGGGTGACATTGAACGTTTAGTCCAGGTGTTTAAGGTACAGTCAGTCGATAACATTGTTTTTGTACAATTTTATTAACGACAGAAACGCCTTGATTAACAAACTGAGTAAATCGATACAACCAGAGATTTCTCACCCATGGGGGCAGCTTTGTTACTTAATTGTCTGCGTTCGATTTACTTATACTATTTGATGTAAAATATTTCTATTTGGGGGAGTTTCGGTGCATAGATTTACTCTCTTGTTTATGACCACTTCTCAGTCATTTTGCTTTGAGTAACTGAGGGTGCATGGATTTACTCATCTGTTTCATTAACACTACTCAGTCGTTTTTTATACAGTGAGTAACTCTGTATGCATCGATTTAATTGCATTTGAAACACCCCTACACAGTTATTTTTGAGTATAGCTGTGGATGCGACGATTTACTCAGTTATTTGGATAACCACTTCTCAGGCGTTTTTGCAATGAGTATCTCTGTATGCATCGATTTAATTGCATTTGAACCGCCCTACACAGTTGTTTAGATGCAGTTATTTGGGTAACGACTACTGAGTTGTTTATGCACTGAGTAGCTGTGGATGCATTGATTTACTCATATGTTTGATTAACACGACCATCGATTAGTGAGGATTAAATATCGAGACGTCTTGGTTGCTAGGTAGATGACGTTTGTTCCACAGTAACACACTGCAAAGAAGTTAGGCCTTGTTGATTAAAGTATTCACGTTTAGCAAGGCTGCTCAGCTGCTCAAAGGGAAGCTTTGTGTGTTAAGAAAGTCATTCATCAACACTAAAGGTGAAAATGGGTTGTTTAATAGAGAAAATGTGCAGGTATAGCACCTTAGCAGGTGAGCCAGACACAAATAGAACAGCATAGAATAGAATGGAATTAAATATATAGATCATGATATTACAACTCTAGAAAAACAAACCACTAAAGTGTAGAGGATGAACAGAATGAAAAGAGTAATACCAGTAGATGGTGAACATTGGGAGGGGGTGCTACAATCTTTGATGGAAGATGCTTGTATTTGATCTCATAGTAACTAAATATTAAATATATAGATCATGAAATAACAACTCTAGAATAACAAACAACTGAAAGGGAGGGGGATGAACAAATGAAAATAATGATGCCAGTAGATGGTGAAATATTGGGAGGGGGTGCTACAATCTTTGATGGAAGATGCTTGTATTTGATCTCATAGTAACTAAATATTAAATATATAGATCATAAAATAACAACTCTAGAATAACAAACAACTGAAAGGGAGGGGATGAGCAGAATGAAAATAATGATGCCAGTAGATGGTGAAAATTGGGAGGGGGTGCTAAAATCTTTGATGGAAGATGCTTGTATTTGATCTCATAGTAACTAAATATTAAATATATAGATCATGAAATAAGATAATAACAAACAATCCAAGGAAAGAGGAGGAGCAAAATGAAAAGAATGATACCAGTTAGTTCGATGGGAGGATTAGTGGATACCCAAATACCTGAGTAAATCAATTCATCCACAGTTACTCACTATAAAAACTACTGCATCTAGTTACTCACTGTAAAAACGACGTGGTTACTCAAATAACTGAGTAAATCAATAAATATTACTCGCTGTAAAAATAACTGGAGGGGTTCCTCCAATCTTTGACTAAAGTAGTTGGCACGATGTATTTTATCTCACATACTTTATTATTTTACATATACTTTATTTCTTTTCTATATTAAAAAATATCCCCTTTACAACAACCCCCCCCCCCCCCCCCCCCCTCCTCCAACATCAATGTTGCTTTGAAATGATAGTCCATTGATAGGATAAAACACCAAGCAATGACCACCCCCTCTACATTTAAAAGGGGGAGGGTGGGTAGGGACAGTTTTTTCAGCAGTTCTGTAATGATTATGTCCTAGTGAAATGATAGTCCATTGATAGGTCAACCATAAAACAAGCATCAAACAATCACTCCCCCCTCAACATTTAAAAGGGGGAGGATGGAGAGGGTCAGTATTTCAGCAGTGCTGTGATGATTTGTTCTTAGTGAAATGATAGTCCATTGATAGGTCAACCATAAAACAAGCATCAAACAATCACTCCCCCCCTCAACATTTAAAAGGGGGAGGTTGGGAGGGTCAGTATTTCAACAGTTCTGAAATTATTTTGTCCTAATCGTGCCAACAATTTTGTTAAAGATTATAGAATCAAGGTTACAGATGCAGAATAAAGTCATATTAGTCATGTAGAAGATGGTGGAATATTTGGTGAAAATATATATAGAAAATGTCGACACAATTAAAAAACAAATCAAAATTTCAGATCAGCAGAAAATGTAAACAAGTTTCTAAAATGATACAAAATTAGGAAAGGCTTTTTAGGCGTGGCCTAGAATAGAGTGTAATAATGAAGATGATAAAATTATAGATGTGACACAAGAATATCATGGAAGATTAACTAAAATTGGGAGTAGCCTTCCCAAATCAATAAGAACCAAAATTTAGATAGGGGAAACTGTTATTGTTTCTCTTAAATACCTTTTTAAATACTCTTAAATATTTTGTTTTACGGTGTATAAGCTACCAGTTTTACTGTTACGAATGATTAACGTCCTAAACGTAAGTAACACTCTTTTTTATACAGTGTATAAGTTACCATTTTTACTCCTACAAAGGATTAACGTCCTAAACGTCAGTAAGTAACACTCTCTTAGTACGATGCTCTCAGATTTAGATTCTTAGTACTCTACTCTGATAAAAAAACAATTGGTGACTCTTTGAATTTATTTATTTTTTAATTTATAACTGGAGTAGAATTGAGATTTTAAATTTATACTTTTCAACTTTGTTTTTGCATACTTGGGTCTGGAGTAGCTTTCTAATATATAAAGTATGGGTTCCCTGTGATGGGCAATTACCGGGATGGCCTGGGCTATTCAACTAGTATATTAATTATATGGATAAAGATAAGGATTTTATGATGATGTTGATGTTAATAATGATAAATATGATTACGATGATGATGATGAATGTAATGACGATGACTGAAATGATGATGATGACTGTAATGATGATGATGTTGATAATGAAGATGATTATGCTTATGACGATTATAAAGATGATAGTGAGGCTTTAATCGCAATGGTGTTACTTATAGCATTGATGACAAGAACGAAAGGTTTTCTGTCAATATATTTTATTTTTGTACATCACATTTGTAGTAGGACTACTAGTGTATTTTGACAACAAGGGGGGGGGGGGGGGGGGGGGGGGGGGCAATACTACTAACACAGTATTGTTATTTTTTCTAAAATAAGCGTTACCAAAACCAGTAAATATATATTAGTTATATATAACTGAAATATTTCCAAAATAATTTATAATTCATTTTGAAAAATTCTAATTGTATTAAATTTGTGAATAGTCTTTAACTTGAAGCTCGAAGTCTCTTAATTCGAGAATTAATTAACGGACATTCGATAAATATATTGGAATTGATAAGAACACAAACTAGGAATAAAATTTAAATATTTGAGCACTAATAGTTCATTGATAAGAACTTTACATTCATTTACACCGTCATTGATCTGCTCGATTTTTGAAAAAAACTGGCAATTAATATTGTCTTTCTTGGAATCAACGAATTCCTTCAGTTAGTTCCTTCATATACATTCATTATTGAATTAGCTGCCCAAGTTTTCTTGGAATATGGACAGCCTTACCAAGTTTTCATTTTTTTAATAAGGGCATCGCCACAGGCAGCCCAATTTGTTATTTTCTTGGAATATGGACATCACCACAGGCAGCGCCAGTTTTTATTTTCTTGGAATATGTACATTACCACAGGCAGCCCAAATTTTTATTTTCTTTGAACAAGGACATCGCCACAAGCAGCCCAAGTTTTCCTTTTCTTGGGAATATGGATATCGCCACAGGCAGCCCAAGAATTGATTTTTGTGATCTGGTCCTCACCAAAGGAAGCCCGAAATACTTGTCTCTTCCACTGGAAGCCTCTGAAAGCTCAAAAGCTTATTGCAATGAATTCGCCACAGGTTGTCGAAGGTATTACCACAGGTAGCCCAATACTGCTTGAGCATTCCACAGGAAGCCCAAACGTATATTGTTTCAATGTGCATAAATTGTTTTATAGATTTAAACAGCGCCTATTCCCAGTCTATTCATCTGTGCTTCATGGGCCAATATCCCGTCGATGTCCATTGGTGCACTAGTATTTGGTCCCATGCCATAATTCAACATATCTGTACTAAGAGCAGGTTGATTAGTCCTCATATTGTCATAGTACAAGGTATTATACCTCGATAAGGTATTGGAATAATTGCTATAATCCACCTCCTTTGCTTGTTGGTTGTAGGAAATATCGGAACGGTGGTTTAGTGGAGTCTGGATGTCATAGGGATGGAGTGAGTTATTAGTGATTGTCATATCGTTACCATAGTTAAATCCGTACTCCGCCGTCCTGTGGAATCCAAGTTCCATATTTCCATTCGTACTAGTTTGGTCGTAATTGACGTTATTGAGGACGGTCAGTGATTGGTTGTCTGGTATCCATGGTGATCCTAGGTACTCTGAGTTTGACACGGTAACATTTGGGTTGAAGAAACTCTTATCAAACGCGTTGATAAAGTCATGGCTATGGAACCCGGCCATCTCGCTCCCCTGCGTTGCATTACGGGATACTTCATCCGGGTACATATACTGTTGCATGCTGGGCCTGCCATTCATCGTAACGTTAGCAACAGAAGTTTGCAATGGATGTTGGGTAGTATCTAAGTTTGATGGCACTGTGCTGGAAATGATGGACTGGCGAATGGAATCTGGATTCAGTGGATTGGTGATAACGATGGGTCGATTGGCTGGTTTGACAACAGCAGCTGCTACCTGTACTCGGCTGGTCTTTGGTTTTCTTGATGGTGTTTTCGTAACTATTTTCTCTGTGTTGTTGTTGTTGTTGTTGTTGTTGTTGTCATTAGTGGTCTTTTCTCTTGATGTGTCATTGTCGATCACGTGATCGTCAAAGTGGTTAACCGTGTCTGCGCAGTCTACATCTACCCAGTGGTCAATTCCTTCTTTGATATATTCTAGGAAATTGAAAAAAGTAATTAGCACTTTAATGTTTCTAATAATAATGATATTTGTTGATGGTAGGGATGGTGATAAAGATGTTGTCGATGATGGTGAAGATGTTGTCGATGATGGTGAAGATGTTGTCGATGATGGGGAAGATGTTGTCGATGATGGTGAAGATGTCGATAATGGTGAAGATGTTATTGATGATGGTGAAGATGTCGATGATGGTGAAGATGTTGTTGATGATGGTGAAGATGTTGTTGATGATGGTGAAGATATGTTGTCGATGATGGTGAAGATGTTGTCGATGATGGTGAAGATGTTGTCGATGATGGTGAAGATGTTGTTGATGATGGTGAAGATGTTGTTGATGATGGTGAAGATGTTGTCGATGATGGTGAAGATATGTTGTTGATGATGGTGAAGATGTTGTTGATGACGATGGTGATGATGATGTTGTTGATGACAATGGTACGTAATGATGACGATGGTGATGATGATGATGACGATGATAATGATGATGTTGACAGTGGTGATAAATATGATGATGATGATGATGGTGATGATGATGACATTACTAATAGAAACTAGTAAGGTACATTACCTTCTTTCAAGTGTTGTTGCATTGCTGCCTGTAGCTGTTTGTCTGACACGTCCATTTTCTGGTTCTCCACCACTAACATGATGTACTCTTGGAATGTCGCATGAATAAGATGAAATACTCCTAGAAAACATATATCAATCAATGTTAGGTTATAATAGTGAACTCCTATCTGGGTTCTAGTGCACACTACATTGCAGTCTGAATTTGAACTTTGTATCGCTTAAACGATCGATTTTGTTATGTCTACAAGGGTTATGTCATTGACTATGACCATGCCACGTTTGAACTGGGCCTTAGTTACTTACCGAAGCTAGGCGCACTTCTCAATGTCAGGTCTTCAAGTATTTTAGATGTGATAAATGACCATAATCCTAGAAACTTGCTTGCCCGTTTGTCGAGTTCTTTGTCGTGGTCTTCTTCTAGGTCCTGCAAAATGATAACAATTTTACTACTATACTGATGTGAATCTCTTTTAGAAATAATTATCACGATCGTATCATTAAAGTCATTAGGGACGGACCATTACATTTTTGAGCGGGGGGTTGGGCAATTTGTTTTTGCACGATATTTTTTTCCCACTCTAAGTATGTGCACGAATTTTTTTTCAGAATATTTGCTGTGCTCGAATTTTTTTTTGGTATTTGCCCAACCCCCCCTCCCCCAAAAATCTAATGGTCCGTCCCTTAGCATTATCATTATTCTAATCACTAGTATTATTACGTCATGATTATTATTCCCGGCTTTCGTTGTCATCATTATTATCATTACCACGATCATCATCGTCATCGTTGTCATCATCACTGTCATCATCATCATTATCATCACCATCACATCATCATCGCCAACTCCATCGTTATCATTGGTAACATTGAAGTATTATCATCATCACATCATCAACATCAAACATTACATTATCATCATCAGCAGCAATCGTGTTTCATACCTTCAGAATACATCGATCTACAATTGTATCTAACCACTCAGTGTAAGCTTCTAGTGGAGCCTGCTTGCTGAGCAGACCATCAAACTCGTGAACAACTGAAATAATAATCATTATTGTTATTTCATTAACATTATCATCTTTATCATCGTTATCATTGTTATCATCGTTATCATCGTTATCATTGTGGTTATCATCACAGCAATTATCATCATTACCATCATCATTATCAACATACATGTAATTATAATCGGTATCATTACTATCAATGTCTTCACCATCACTATCATCATAATCAATATCAAGATCACGATCATTATTATCAGCATCATTATTATCAGCATCATTACCATCATCCCTATCATCATGATCATTATTATCAGCATTATCCCTATCATCATGATCATTATTATCAGCATCATTACCATCATCACTATCATCATGATCATTATTATCAGCATCATCACTATCATCATTATCATTATTATCAGCATCATTACCAACATCACTATCATCATGATAATTATTATCAGCATCATTACCATCATCACTATCATCATGATCATTATTATCAGCATCATTACCAACATCACTATCATCGTGATCATTATTATCAGCATTATTACCATCATCACTATCATCATGATCATTATTATCAGCATTATTACCATCATCCCTATCATCATGATCATTATTATCAGCATTATTACCATCATCACTATCATCGTGATCATTATTATCAGCATCATTATTATCAGCATTATTACCATCATCACTATCATCATGATCATTATTATCAGCATTATTACCATCATCCCTATCATCATGATCATTATTACCATCATCACTATCATCATCACTATCATCATGATCATTATTACCATCATCACTATCATCATCACTATCATCATGATCATTATTACCATCATCACTATCATCATGACCATTATTATCAGCATCATTACCATCATTGTCTTCACTACCATCAACATGATAATCATTGCAACAATTTTTAACAAGAATATCAACTGATATTTGCATTATTATATTTCGAAGAAAATATTTTAAAAATGATTGCGTTACTTACATGTTTTTGTCTTAGAGGGTATATCATGGTTTTCCAATAGAAACATGGCCTTGCTCATGATGAGACTGAAGTCGATTTTGCGCAGATCACCTATCATCCGGGACACTGAGTCGTAGCTTAGCAACACTGACCGGGCGGTCTGGGCCAAGTGGACGAATGATACCTGTCTCTTTAATGCACTGCTGAATTTCTCAGCCACTGAAAACATAGAAAATAGAAATGAATGAATACAAATGGCCCGGGCGATTACGTTGTATCCTTGGGCAAGACACTTTACTCTCCCAGTGCCTCTTCTACTCTGATAAGGACGTAACGCCGGCTTCCTGTTGTGCTGTTCGAAAAGAGGAGGAGATTGTCTCCTTGTGTAACAGTCAGGTCTCAGCATACAACAAGGCCCTGTCAATTGGCGCTGTACGCTGTTGTGATGTCCCTGCCTTCGTATGAAGGAATAACCAATAAACCAAATGGGAACGTTTTAGAACACCTTGGAATATTGAGCTATGTCTGTCCGTCTGTCGGCTTGTCGATCGTTCTATATTAACATATAATTTACTTAAAAGCATTATTAGTTGGTTACCTTTAAGTTTCGCTTCTCTAACGGCAGCTGGTACTTCTGCTAGTGATTCTCGTAGCCAAACCTGGAGATTGTTGGCAAATTCACGGATTTCTTCTCTGAGACTGTACAATAGTAAAACACTATTGTTAATATTTTGTCATCATCATTATCATTATTGTTCATCATCATCAACTGACCTGTCCGGTAAATCTTGTATAGTAGATGGTATAAGAACATCAATCAGAACCTATAAAGTATACCAAGATATTATTCATTTGGTCATTCAATTGAAACATCCATTTTCCACTTCAACAATTTCGTAACAAGAAGAGTTTTTATATAGTGACATCTTCTCGTTATTTAAATATCGATCGTTCTTTTCTCTAGATATTGCTTAATTCATTCATTCATTCATTCATTCATTCATCCATTCATCCATTCATCCATCTATTCATTCATTTATTCATTCATTCATTCATCCATTCATCCATTCATCCGCCATTCATTTCTTTATCCATCATTCATTCAAACACTCGCCTATTCACGTGATCATTCATCCATCTATTTTTCAGTTTGTATTTACCTTGTATAGTATAGAATCACAGATAGCAATGACGTCCACGACCACTGTATTCTGTAGCACTGTGATCATGTGACTTGGCATTCCTTGCCAGAAATGAAGGATGAATGTGTTGATCTATGGCAGAATTAATTTAAGAAAATATTAGTTATGATAGTTTGAAGCTATCTTATCATTATCTTCAGCATCATCGTTATCAACGTCATCATTACTATCATCATCACCATCATCACCATCGTTATTGTCAACATCATCATCACTACCATCATCTTCATTATCACTATCCTTATTGTCATCATCAACACCACCATCGTCATTATTATCATCATTTTTTGTCATCACCATCATCATCATCATCACCACTATCATCATCATTATCACCATCCTTTTTGTCATCATCATCACTACTATCATCATCACCACCATCGTCATCATCATCATTATCACCATCGTCATCATCATCATTATCAACATCGTCATGTCTTCCATGACTATTATAAGCAACACCAACGTCATCACCATCATCTTCATAATTATTGTCATCGTCTTCATCACTATTATCACCATCATACTATGCAGGGGTGGCCCAGCGTTTTTTTTTTAAGTGGGGGGCTGATTGACGTTGCTGGAGTGAAATCTTGGGTTGTACCAGTCCAAACCTCACAACTCACCCCCCCCCCCCCCCCACCCCCCCACCCCGTATGCGCCGCCCATACTATGGTAATCAATCGTAATCATGTCCATTTTTCTAGTTCCTACCAACCTACCCCATCAAAGTTAGCACTGATGACTGTATCCAGTAATCTTTGACAATGTGTCCTGTACATCATAATGAACGTCTCCACCTGAACGAAAAGGTACATGCATCTTAGTTAATATTTATAACTATAATATACACGCTTCAGAGTGTGGACTGTGGCTTTGTTTGCGACAGCGATTTTTGAAATAGATGTAAATCAATTAATAGATACTGTTCACTTCTCGAGTGAGCGAAAACACAAAATCATGAAATCACTGGCAAAACAAGACTAAGTTACTACATAATAGTTTTTTAGTGACTATTTAAATAATGATATGCTTTAATACCTTCTGCTGCGAGACACCCTTAGGAAAGTTGAGTCGTTTAGCGTTAGGAAAGTCAGGCAGAAGTGTTCGTGACTTGCTGTTGAGGGAAAACTTCTTGGTTCCTCCCTGCAATCAATCAATCAATCAATCAATCAATCAATCAATCAATCAATCAATCAATCAATCAATCAATCAATCAATCAATCAATCCGTCGGTCAATCAATCAATCCGTCAATCAATCAAGACAGTCAGTCAATCAGTCAATCAATCCGTCAGCCAATCAATCAATCAACCAATCAATCAATCCGTTAGTCAATCAATCCGTCAGTCAATCAATCAATCCGCCAGTCAGTCAGTCAATCAGTCAATCAATCAATCAATCAATCAATCCGTCAGTCAATCAATCCTGACTTGCGAGTATAAACCAGTGAATTATTTATGACATTTACCTCTCCTTTAGCTTTCATTGTTGAAAATCTGCAACACAAAGATATATTAAATATTATTGTCTTTTTGTTTAACGACAGTGCATGTATCATAGTACAATATACAGATAGCAAAACAGTTTTAATTACAGATGAGATATCAAATGAGAATGTTTCAGTCATCCTTTTACACACAAGTGTTACTTCATACCTTGAAAGACCTTGTTTAGAGTAGCCCGCGTGGAAGTACTGGGACGACTCCTTGACTCGTATCCCATAATAATGATATCTAGATAGGCAGACCAAATATGGAAGTTAGCGACAAATTATTCCCTTCGGGAGTAGTGAGAGGACATTTACCGTACGCGTCAGTGATAGTGAGTAGATATTTCCCGTCATGGGTAGTTTTCTTCATCTATCAGTGTGATCAGAGATCACCAGCCAGTTAAAAACTGTTTTCCGTCAGGGATGGTATGGAGATGGTAAATGATCATTAGTGGAGAAGGGATGGTTGTGTCAGGGTTGGTCAGTTACTCTCTTGTCAAGGCTGGTGAGGTGTGTTTCCCCACAAGGGTGGTGAGGTGTGTTTCCCCACAAGGATGGTGATGTGTGTTTCCCCACAAGGGTTGTGAGGTGTGTTTTCCCACAAGGATGGTGGTGTGTGTTTCCCCACAAGGGTGAGGTGTGTTTCCCCACAAGGATGGTGATGTGTGTTTCCCCACAAGGGTTGTGAGGTGTGTTTTCCCACAAGGATGGTGGTGTGTGTTTCCCCACAAGGGTTGTGAGGTGTGTTTTCCCACAAGGATGGTGGTGTGTGTTTCCCCACAAGGGTGGTGAGGTGTGTTTCCCCACAAGGATGGTGATGTGTGTTTCCCCACAAGGGTTGTGAGGTGTGTTTTCCCACAAGGATGGTGGTGTGTGTTTCCCCACAAGGGTTGTGAGGTGTGTTTTCCCACAAGGATGGTGGTGTGTGTTTCCCCACAAGGGTGGTGAGGTGTGTTTCCCCACAAGGATGGTGATGTGTGTTTCCCCACAAGGGTTGTGAGGTGTGTTTTCCCACAAGGATGGTGGTGTGTGTTTCCCCACAAGGGTGGTGAGGTGTGTTTCCCCACAAGGATGGTGATGTGTGTTTCCCCACAAGGGTTGTGAGGTGTGTTTTCCCACAAGGATGGTGATGTGTGTTTCCCCACAAGGATGGTGGTGTGTGTTTTCCCACAAGGATGGTGATGTGTGTTTCCCCACAAGGGTGGTGAGGTGTGTTTCCCCACAAGGATGGTGATGTGTGTTTCCCCACAAGGGTTGTGAGGTGTGTTTCCCCACAAGGATGGTGATGTGTGTTTCCCCACAAGGGTGGTGAGGTGTGTTTCCCCACAAGGATGGTGATGTGTGTTTCCCCACAAGGGTGGTGAGGTGTGTTTTCCCACAAGGATGGTGGTGTGTGTTTCCCCACAAGGGTGATGACGTGTGTTTCCCCACAAGGGTGGTGTGGTGTGTGAGAGGAGTATATTGTACGTACTTTGACTGTCCTCGTGTTCCAAGTCTTCTTGTAGTTAGTTTGGGAAACTTTTGTCGTATGACCTGAAAACAAATGATGATAGTAGTTATGATCATGATGAAGCTATACAACATTTTCTTCAACTTTTTCTATATTATTTATTCTCTTTTGTGTTCTAAAAAAAAACCTATTAGATGATAATGATGATGGTGATGGTGTTGGTGATGGTGATGGTAATGGTGATGATGGTGATAGTCATGGTCATGATGATGGTTATGATGATAATGGTGATGATGATGGTTATAGTGATGATGATGATGGTGATGATGATGATGGCGATGATTGTTAGGATGATGGTTGTAATAGTGATGATGATGATCGTTGATAGTAATGATGATGATGATGATGATGATGATGATGATGATGGCGATGATTGTTAGGATGATGGTTGTAACAGTGATGATGATGATCGTTGATAGTGATGATGATGATGATGATGATGATGGCGATGATTGTTAGGATGATGGTTGTAACAGTGATGATGATGATCGTTGATAGTAATGATGATGATGGCGATGATTGTTAGGATGATGGTTGTAACAGTGATGATGATGATCGTTGATAGTAATGATGATGATGATGATGATAGTAATTAATCATCATTAAGGACAATGAAGTTCCCTAAATTCAATGATAGAAAGATTGATTTCATAATATAAATTCAAATCATCATAGTTTCTTACCTTTCCAAATGTTGCCGGTCCAGACGGACAAAGTTTGTTCTTTTTACAGAAATCCAGATAATGAGTATACATGACACATCGAGGAAGACACATTCCTTCCTTTAGCTCGTAATTATCGCCTAACCTAAATAATGAAACGTCATTTTAGACAAATTCGTACTTGAATAAAATCATAATAGACATAATAAGAAGTCTGGTTCGGTGTTTTTCAAACACTATCTTTTATAAGTTATAACTTATACGTCCAAAACGTCAGTAAGTAACCCTCTCTTTTATACGGTATATATAAGTTACCGTTTTTACCCCAACAAAGGATTAACGTCCCAAACGTCAGTAAGTAACACTCTCTTTTATACGGTATATATAAGTTACCATTTTTACTCCGACAAAGGATTAAAGTCCCAAACGTCAGTAAGTAACCCTCTCTTTTATACGGTATATATAAGTTACCATTTTTACTCCGACAAAGGATTAACGTCCCAAACGTCAGTAAGTAACCCTCTCTTTTATACGGTATATATAAGTTACCATTTTTACTCCGACAAAGGATTAACGTCCCAAACGTCAGTAAGTAACACTCTCTTTTATGCGGTGTCTAAGTTACCAATTTTTACCACAAGGTTGGATTAACGCCCAAATATCAATAAACAGTCCAAATGTAAGTAAACAACACCCTCTTTTGTACGGTGTTTAAATGAAATTTGCATGTTACATGTTAGTTAGCCTGCGTTACATCCGGTTTATTCCCCGTAATAACCGTCTGCGAAATAACGAACATATTCGTGTTCTGAGACCCCCAGCGAATAGCAGGAAAATATATAATAGATGCTGATTGGCTGTTGACCTTTCAAATTCTAACGAGTCCTCCCATTGGTTCGATTTGTAAACGGGAAAGACTGAGGCGAGTAATCGAACCAAGTGGAGGACTCGTTAGAATTTGAAAGGTCAACAGCCAATCAGCATCTATTATATATTTTCCTGCTATTCGCTGGGGGTCTCAGAACACGAATATGTTCGTTATTTCGCAGACGGTAAATAAACCGGATGTAACGCAGGCTAATGTTAGTGTAAGATTCATCTATTGGGTTCCCTGTGGTATGTGCACCACAGGAAGCCCATGACTTACCATGCAGGAAGCCCATGACTTACCATGTTATTGTGAATGATAGCTGCTGTTGTTTTTTCTCCTGGGCTGTGTATGGACTGCCTTCCTTTCGTTTAAAACCTGTTAAAATAACAATTAATAGTATGAGTTAAAACAAAAATCAACATGTGAGCCGAGTTGTATGCAAAAAATTAAACGTAGAGGTAGCGAGTGTGAGTCTCCCAAATAAGTAGGACGCACTGTGTCCAGCTAGAAGATTGAGACGTGAAAAGTTATATATTTTATGTATGTTGTGTTCATATGTACTATATACACTTTGAGCGGTCGATCTGTATATGGGATGAGCCGTTGTATATCTCATACAGATCGGACGCGAATATTGTATAGTACCTATGAAAGTCTTAATAAAATTGTCAAGATTAAAGTAAATCTGGTTGAGAAAATTCAAGTTAAAACTTATGCAAATCAGGATGATTTTGTATCTAAAATACAGGCCTTCGTCATGGACGTGATTTTTTTTGTAAGATTATCATTAATTATTCATGAAATTGTATTAGTACTATATACAATATGAGTGGCCGATCTGTATGAGATATACAACGGTGAGTCGAAGTCGAGCCACTGTATATCTCATACAGATCGGACGCGAATATTGTATAGTACTTATAAAAGTCCAACATAAGTTCTTTCATATTTTACTAAAATTGTCAAGATAAAAGTAAATCTGGTCGAGAAAATACAAGTTAAAACTTATGCAAATCAGGACGATTTTGTATCTAAAATACAACCTTTGTCATGGACGTGATTTGTTTTGCAAAATTCTCATTACTGAATTATTCATGAATTTATTATGATAATTTATTGATTTATTATACTTTTGTATTTATGAAAAAGACAACTAATAAGGACACACCGTAGGCTGCAAAACGCTGTCATTTCGTTTCAAACAAAAACTCGCATGGTAGGAATCCTACAAAGCACTCAGTGGGTCGCTTATAATACAACAAAAGAGGCCAATTTATTTGAACATTTAATTTCATTGTAAAATGCTTACGGGTCAAAAAACGGTATTTTAGGTCTCTGTTCCCCTCCGTAACACTTGACATTTGTTATTGTGACCAAGATACAGATGTTTGTATATGATACCTACCAGTACTACAGGCACATGAGAGTAAACAAATATACAAACATCTGTATCTTGGTCACAATTACAAATGTGAAGTGTTACGGAGGGGAACAGAGAACCAAAATACCGTGTTTTGACCCTTACTGAAAAACGAAATGCTTAGTTGACTATATTTAGAAAACTATTAATTATCATTATCAAAATAACCGATATTCAATTAAGTCAGGTTTTTAAATGTTTTAGTTTGGTAAGCCGAAATAATTACTTAATAATAACAGGATAATTGGTCTGAATAAATTAGTTGTTTCAAAAACGTTTCATTTGAGTTTTGCTCCTAAGAAAGATTAACGTCCTTAACATCAGTAAGTAGCACTCTCTTTTATACAGTGCATAACATTTTTACTCCGACAAACGATTAACGTCATAAACGTGACTTTTTTACGGTGTAAAAGTTAGCAATTTTACTCCGACAAACGATTAACATCCTAAACGTCAGTAAGTCAATAACACTCTTTTATACGGTATATAAGTTAACAATTTTACTCTGACGAAAAGTCATAAACGTCAGAAGTAACACTTTTTTACGGTGTAAAAGTTAGCAATTTTACTCTGACGAAGGATTAATGCTCAAACGTCAGTAAGTAACTTGTTTTGACGGCTATAATTAGTTACCATTTTCACTAAATTGTTTTTTAATCTCGCCGCCGCTGTCTTTTCGTTATGGTAGTTGTTTCAATAACAATAATTTTAATTCATTTAATCTATCATTACCCAGCGTAAATACTAGCCATATTATTTATTTACACAATTCATTTGATTCTCTGTGATATCGGAAAATCTCAAAGAATCTTAACAAGATTTGATGTAATTTTTGTGATATTTTATGTCCATGTTATTATAATATTGCAGTGATTGCGCTTTTCTTAGAAAACAATTAAAATAATAAAAAGTTGTTTTTGATAGTTTGTCCTATCAAATAACCTGAAAATAACCTGCAAAATAACGCCTAAAGGCTCGTCAAAATACAGCGTCGCACCCATGGAATATCCAGCCATATTACACATCAAACTGTCTAATAAGATATATTTCTTCAACATTGAAACATTTTGAACTTCGAGAAAATATTTCTGATAATTAAGTATAAAATATAAATTCTAAAGTTTTACAATTTTGATAATTTTTCAGCGTGAAACTGAAAGTGCACACTGATCTTGCATGGATTTCAATCTAAAAAGCTTATTTGAAAGTCATTAAAATCCAATAACCAACCACTTGTGATATTAGCCCGATTTCATCAGGTGCTGTGAACAAGGTTCTAATTAGCTTATTTGACTTCGATGACAGATGCACTTCGAATCACATTGGCTTGAGTATCTCCTTTCCTTCATATATGATTGTTTTTTTGGACGTCCATGTATTTCTAATTCCTGGCCCCCTCTTTTACTTCGCTCCTTCGTTCGTTTTGCCTGGCTTATTCAGTCCTTCTATCCTTCTTTCGTTCTTTCGTTCATTCATTCGTTCCTTCCTTCCTTCTTTCGTTCGTTCGTTCGTTCATTCATTCATTCGTTCGTTCGTTCGTTCGTTCGTTCGTTCCTTCCTTCCTTCCTTCCTTCCTTCCTTCCTTCCTTCCTTCCTTCCTTCCTTCCTTCCTTCCTTCCTTCCTTCCTTCCTTCCTCCTCCCGTTCGTTGGTGCGTTTGTACGTTCGTTAACTTCTTTCTCATGTCTTTCTTCCTTCAAGCCCTCGTTTGCTCCTTCCTTTCTACCTTCCACTCTCTCTCTCTTCTATTCTTTCTTTCTTATCTGTATCTGGTACAGTACCTAGCACAAACACATACAAAGCTTAAACCTCCAAGCTCTATTTCTATTTCAACGAATTCCAGTCATTGATCGAGCTTGTTGTTCATTTTTCGAAAGGTCTTATTGCTTTGGCAATTGTTAGATTAGTAGGATAGTTTTAAACAGTTTAGATGTGCACAGAGTCAACATAATTTCGCTGCTATTAACACAGCTGGAGAATCAACAATGAATCGCCGACAACAGATGGTTCACTCGCTTTGACTCGTGTTGGTGGCAGCGGTGGGATCGACCGTAGATTTTAATTTCAAGTTAATTACTATGCTGCGAAGTGTTTTTTTTCGTTATTTTCGTTTGAAAACCTCAGTAATTATCAAAGTTATTTTTAGTAATTATAATTATGGTATATTTAAAAACAGTGAATCCGACTCGGCATTAAGCTGGCAATGATTTAATTTCGTTTGCTAACACTGCATTTCTTTGTTCGTTATCAATCTATTGTGAAGTTACCTTTTGGTATATAGCTAGTATAAAAAACAAAGTTGACTTCGATCTTTGTCAATGAAACCTAAATTCAAATTTAATATTTTAAATTTAATTTTATTTCTAATTTAGTATGGATGCCTATTTGGAATTCCTTTTCTTTTTCTTCACTTGAAAACCTTGCTACAATGATTTTCATAGCTATTTTCATCAAACACAGCTACAAATGAATCAGTCGTAGTCGAAATTATAAAGGTGCTGATTCAAATTACGACCAAAATCAAATATATTTGCTAAGTTTTCCTGTAATTTTGACATGAATGAAAGTGGTGCTTAATTCTGATAATGATATTCTCTTAGTTTATCTTTGAAATGTCGTACTATTTTGGACTAGTTTCTAAAAGTAATTAGACACTGTTTATACTAAGTTATCTAGTTACAATCAAATATGATTCACATATAAAATTACTAGTAAAGTTTTCTATAAATAACACAATGGCTTGCTGGGTTTAAAAAGCTCATGTTGCTTTTCTTATTTTACCATCATCGTTATTATCATTAAAACTTTTGCTATTATCATCATCATTATTATATCTTATCATTAATAGCATCAACACCATCATCATCATTATCACTATTATAATTTTCAATATTTTCGTATTTTTATCATCACCATCATTATTGTCATTATAATTTTTACTGATTACATATCGTTGTATTTTTCATCATCATCATTATCATCATCAACATCATCATTAGCATTATCATCATCACCACTATCATTGTTATTAATAATATATCATTATCATTATTATTATCGTAAATAACCTTAAAATACATAATCAGTTAAACACATTATTATATATACAAATGAATAAGTTTCTTGTTTCTCTCAATGTAACAAAAAAAACGCGCGCACGTTGATAGCTATCTGGTACATCAGGATACATATATCCTATATGATATCTCAACGAGTTTCTTGATTACGGCCTTACAGAACGAATAATAGTTTCTTGGTAATAATGATTGTTTAACGATGGCAGGGATGTCTAGCTGTTGCAACGTCGATCAATCACGGACCAAAAATATCATGTCTTTAGACAGAAGGGCTACGGCATGTCACATAAGATAATCACATTGCTACTGTGGAATAGAGCGCAGACAGTATATCCATGAAATAGAATTGCTACTGTGGAAATGATAAAGCGCAAACACTATATCCATGAAATAAAATTACTACTGTGGAATAGAGCGCAAACACATGGAATAGAATCAAAAATGATTAATGTGGAAAAAGTCTTTATTTAGTAAACTCGCGCATTTCAATTGAATAAAGCCAAACGAACACAGTTACAGTCGAACACTACATTGGTTTTCAAAAATATTCGAAACAAATTCAACTCAAAAAATCAAAACTGATTAAACCAAGATTAAACCAATGTAAACAAAAACATTTTGAAATGGCGAACAACTAATTTGATTTTTTGTGCTTTTATATCGATAGAGGTGTAAATTATACTAGCACTTGGATGGCTTCCCATCTTTGCCATCTGGAAGATTTTAAGAATAAGATTAAAACACTTTTAGTGTTCAAAATTTGTGTACCCATCACTTCTCCTCCGAGATGATTGCATCTTATTTGTCTAAAAGAACTTAGAGGAGCTGGAGATCTTGGATTCTAAACCGAGCAACATTAGTTGCGAAAAAAATGTCAGTTTTTAAGCAGTTCGAGAGTAGAAAGACTTTAGTTTTTGAGAGAATTTGAATGACAAAAAAAAAAAAACACTGCAATTAATCAGCTTTGGCCAATTTACACAATATTGCTTAACTAGTTATGGTAAAACTTACAGTAAAATACTATCAGTGACAAGTGTTATTTTTTAGGAAATTATTAAAAAAAGAACCATTTCAGAAAAGTCGAACTCATTTTGGAGTATAAAATACGAGGAATTTTGGATCTTATTTATACATATAAAGTCTACAATTATCTATATTTCTAGCAGTTTTTAATAAGAAAATAATGAGTTTTTGAGTAATATTGTACTAGAAAGGTTCCACTCAATGTTATACTTCCGATTCAAAAATCACTACCATCAACATTGTCTTTAATCACTTTTTTCGCCTCAAAATTGTTCTAAAACCTAGTCATATTGATATCCTACTTTAGTGAAAATAACAATGATTTTATGATGAGTTTTTCTTGTGGAAACAAAGCGCAAAACACATGATAAACCAGACACTTAAGGTGTTTAGGAGTAAGGCTTTGTTTAAAGACTCCCTCTTTATCGGCCTTTCGAGATCAGTTTAGACCAAAACCGCCCTCACTGCCGACAATCAATTCGATTTGAACGATAACATCGTCTTTTGGAGTTAAACTTGCTAAAATCTCGGAAGTGTTTAACATACAAGGTCTTTAACTTAGCATGACGAATAAATTATGTTTTGAACGAGTGGAAATTTGAATTTCAAAAAGGGCAACTTGCAGCTGTGTCATTATTTCGCCGTCTGACGTCGGTATCGGCGATACATTGTGTTTTGGTTTAGACTACTGTAAATTACTTTCCCTAAGGCTTGTAAAACACCTTTTTAACTTCAAATTACTGCTCTACTATAAACTTCGGGTTTAGTATGATCATTTTCAGTTAGAAATGCCTGTAATTATGATCTAAAAACGTTTTAAAAACTAACAAAAAACAAGTAATATCTTTTTCTGGAAGTCTTTAGTGTTAAATTACTTTCCCCAAGGCTTGTAAGACACTTTTTTAACTCCGAATTACTGCTCTATTAAACTTCGGGTTTAGTATGATCATTTCAAGTTATAAATACCAGTAATTATGATCTAAAAACATTTAAAAACTGGGGGGGGAAACCTAGTAATATAAATAAGTCTTTAGTGTTGATAATTTCTGGCTGAAGATTTACTTTTTCACCGAAATCTTTTAAAATTTCAAATTAGTATTTTAATATCTAGTGAACTAACTTTGATATGCCAATATATACAAATACATTTAATTATAATTGCGAATTGTGTTTAATTTTTTAATCCAATTGTGCAGCCGAAAAGTACTTTCCCTAAACCTTTTGCCAGATTTCTGACTCAACTAAATATCATACTTCATTTTGATCATTCAAAGAGGAATACTAAAAAATACACTTAAAAAAGTAATATTTACCAAATATTAGCCTTCAAAAATACTTTCAAAATTTGTTTTTCGACTTCGCAGTACTAGTATATCTTATATTGTAAAAACACTGATCTTTTCCATCCAAAAATATACGTTCTACTAGCTATATCTTTCCTTGAAAAGTAGCATATCATACATTGTAATAACATTGATCATTTTCGGCCCAAAATACTTGCAATTATATCTCTTCGAAGTAGCTAACATATCTTATATCTTATATCGTAATAACATTGATCATTTTCGGCACAAAATACTTGCAATTATATCTCTTCGAAGTAGCTAACATATCTTATATCGTAATAACATTGATCATTTTCGTCCAACATATACGAGCAATTATATTTCAGGAAGTAACTACCATATATTAATATATTGTCAGTAATATAACATTGATCATTTTCGGCCCAAAATACTTGCAATTATATTTCAAGAACATATTACCGTCACATCATTAGAAAGTGACAAATGAGCGACAATTTTCCAATTTGAATGGAAATAGCAGCAATTTTCTCACTGATGGCCATCAAATAGGCCAATCTACCGTGAAAATGAGTTTGTGATTAAACCAACCAGTTGTTACAGCCAGATGTGTGATGTTTTATCGGGTATTTTGATCAGGAAAGTTCACGATTGTATTGCATAATTTAAGACCTGTTATATCATACAAAAAGTAGGATGTATACGAAATTAAAGGGTTTAAACTCCTTTAAATACTTGGAACAATATTATTAGAGAATACGAACTGAGAATAAAACTAATAAAACTATATGTACAATACTTCCAGCATCTCAACCAAATGACTTACTATCAACAGACTGAGAGAATCGAAAGCAACGTGACTTCTATACAAAAAGAAAAAAATACAAAAAACTCACTCCTGCTTTTATTTTATAATTCACATCTCACTCTTTAGTTTCGTTCGCTTTTTCTTTCATTTATCTCCCACAAACCGACTTTTGATCTGTGCATTTTATAGGATTCAACTCGATGCTCATTATATGCTTCCAATTTATGACTATTTTCTTGGATTATTTTGTCCTATTATTACTTCATATGCAACATAATTCCGTTCAAATAATTGTCCTATATTCCTTCAGCTGTTTTTCAGCTAAATTACATTCTATTTCAATCTATTCAACTCCAATTATATATAAAGTCACATTTGTCCGTATAAACTTGTGAATTTATTTATTCATTTATTCATCCATTCATTCATTAATCTACTTAGATGTAATTCATGCAAGTCATTCAGTCACAGAATAAAAGTATTAGATCCCAACTACACTAGCTAATATTCATGAATTTTATGTTGCATGGTCAGTAACTTAAAATAATTTTACCAAATACTGTTTAATTAGTTTAGAATGACTCTATATTTTGAGGATATATTTTTGGGGATTATAGCTGAACTACAAAAGCTTTTTAGTTATTTTTGTTCAATTCTATTCTATCCAAACGTTCATTCATCTATTCATTCATTTATCCGTTCGTTCATTTAAGTATTCATTTTTTTTGTTCATTCCTCTATTTATGAATTTTCCATCCATCCATCCATCCATTCATTCGTCCGTCTACAAATTCATTCATTCATTTTCATGGAATCACATTCTTACGCCTATTACATATTAATCTTTAAATTATTCCATATTAATATTTTCTTTAAACCACTTCACGAAGAGACAACGAGATAAAGAGAACTTCCTTTCCAAACTAAACAAAGAAATACGAAAAAACAGCAAGTCTCTCTCGAGTACTTTGAGAATCGTTTATCCACTCCGGAACTGGTCTTTTAACTTCTCTTTAAACCACAACTAAATACGACTGACAATAATGACACTCGTTATTTCAAAAACAAGTACAATTATACGCCAAAATGATACAAAACTATTAATTACAGTCCTTTGTGAGGCAAAAATCACGGCAGACGTGTAAAAACGACAGGAATACGGCTAGAAAGTTTAGATATTGTGTTATTATGATCCAATGTTAATTCATTCAAGCCGAGCGGGGATTTGCAATGTCAGGTTGTTTAACTTAATTCTGAATGATATTATTTTCTCGATAATCGTTCTTAAACTTCTTTCTTGAAAATATCGTTGAGATGGAATGATAACAGAGCGTACTAATTAAAGGTTTGTTATATTAATGTTGTTTTTGTTAGTCTTAACTAGAAAAAACAGTGGCGGGAAGTAAAATCAAAGCTAACGACTGAGAATAATGATTAATGCTTGAAAATACAAAACTTGTATTCTCCATTTCAGTGGCGTAATAATTGTCATTTTCAAAGTTTTAAATGAACATTTGGTGTACATATTATTATTGTAGTTTTAAAATTGTAGTTTTTTCTATTTTAATATTTTGTTACCTTTTGCTTTTCTTCTCCTAACTGCGTCATCATCAAGTTTACTTTCCGTAAACTCGGTATTCTCCTCGTCTGAAAGGTACTCTCTGTAACTCTTTTTAGCCCGTACTCGTTTTGGTCTTTCGTAGAAATACATCTGTAACTCGGACATAAGTTCTTCCGAGGCCGTGCTCACTTGATGGCCCTTAGGAACCATTGTTGAAGACATTGGGCTAGATGTAGAAGGGATTGCGACGACCTTAACTTGCGCTGTACTGGAGAAAGTAGTTGTACCTTGGACACGGCAAAAACTGGTTTGTTTTCCCCGGAAATGGTGAGCGACTCAAACAAGTTGCTTGTAACAGGTGTAAGTGTGTTTCTCTTTCTTCTAAACGTGTATGAACTAAACCAACAGAACCACTACACTCCCTCAGAGGGATAGTCCCTTTCTTGAAGATTATTGGCTGCTTAAACGATGACGTATGGTTAAGGTGATCACTTTCAAATACTCTGTTACACTTGTTCGAAGAGAGATGTCTAACCTGTACGCTGATTGGCTGGTTAAACGATGACGTATGGCATGTATGATAAGTTAGAAGCAAAGAAAAGACAGAGTTGAGCAAACATAAATGGTGAACTCTAAGTTATGCAAGTCGATTGTTTTATTGATTGCCAACTTACTAGGGGGCTTATTATACTAAAAAGAAATAGTTACTTACTGACGTTTAGGACGTAAGTCCTCAGTCGTAGTGAAATGGTGTATTTACTGACTCTTTGAATGATAGTCCTTATTCGGACTAAAAACTGTACTTAATACACTGAAAAGAGATTGTTGCTTACTGACGTTTAGGACGTAAATCTTTGATTCACCGAAGTATAAAAATAGTAACTTGTACACAGTATTTAAGAGAGTGTTACTGACGTTTAGGACGTTAATCCTTGTCGGAGTTAAATGATAATTTATGCATCTAAATAAAAAAACTTGGACTTTGTTTTTATTTTTCGTACTCAAATAATTTTCTCTCAAAAATAAATCAAAAGCTACGAAATTTTGAAATTCATATTTTTATTCACTTATTTTTTGTACTTTTTTCAACCTTAGTAAAACTTCTTCCTACAAACTCAACTTTTAATAACTCTCCAACTCACTTGCAATGATTATCACTGCGTTCTTTGTGTCGTTAAGTCTCTCAAAGCTGTTTAAAGTCTATTTTGAAAGGATACTTTTAACCACTAATCTAATTTCCATTTGAATAGACCACGCGGGATCGAATCGAATCGAAATTGCTCCTCTTGTTATTGTATTTCTACGCCTTGTAAAACTACCTTCGCAGCATGCTACAGACTATGTTTGTAAAAACATGTCTTTTCAAGTTAAATTAATCCACGGTGCGACAATAATGTGTTTTACTGTGTCTTATTGTAAACGAAAATTTGATGGTTTATTTGAATAACAATAGACCACTTTGACGTTGAAAGACATTGAGGTTATTGTAGAATAGATCTTTTTTCGTTTTGGCCCTTTTGAAAGGCTTCGTGGAACTCCACTTAAGAACAAGTTTAATATATCTATGAATAATCTATTTAAAATGCTTTCCCTGCGGGCTCACTAATTAGCTGTGTTTAACCTACGCGAATAATTAGTTTTGTGCGAGGAAAAAAGAAGGTGACGATTGCAGTAAATTGTGTTGGTTTAAGGGAAATGAGGATCAATAAACGGAGTTCGCAAAAAACATGAGATGCAGAAGGCTTCTTTTTGAGAAGTGATAAATCGCCTTGAAATTTTTAAAGAAATAGTTTAACTTTTATCAACTTTAATGATGCAAACAAAGAATCGGGATCTGCCAACGAGTAGAGAGAAAAGAGAAAAACCTAAGTTAAGCATTTTTTTGAAAAAAGAAAACATATTTTGGCCTACAATTCTTTTAATGAACGATCTATGTATTATTATTTTAACAGAGAAACATATGGTTAAAAAATATTGAGTTAAACTTAACTAATAGTGCAAAAAAAAAAAAAATGTAGAAAACGAAGGCATAATTAATGACCAGTTTAATAGAAAATTAGCTAAAACACTCGCTATTTCTTAGCTTACATGATATAGTCTCTAAAGAAAATATTTATGTCTACTCTGTTGTTTATTGTAACAGTTTTTACACAAAGGGGCCATTTGAAAAGCAATCGACCTGAAGTAAAAGCCTATCAAACACGTTTCAATCGGAAATTTTTCCAAAGGAAGCACATGGTCTGTGTAAGTATTGTTTAAACAAATTTGGTAGAAAATGGATTTTTAAAACTCTAAATTCAGCTATTAAAGAATTCATAAGGTATTTTTAAAGAAAACATTCAATTTTTTTGTTAAAGACATTTTTTGAGAATATGCTATTGCACTGACTTTCGAAGGTCACATGCTTCAGTGTTTTAAGAATTTGTACAAACTTTTATATGCTCATTTTATAATTACAAAACATTTACAATAATAAACATTAATTAAAACATATTTTGCTTTAATTGTTTTTTACTAATTTACATTATGTGCTCTGAAAATAGGCAACGAAAAATCATCTTCAACTTTTTTTAAAAAGGTGAAAAATGCATAAAATATTTTAAGTTTAAAATTTCATTATTATTCTATAATTTTGTCATATTTCATGTCTTATGACGCTCTAAAAGAAATTGAAATAAAATGCAAAAAAAATGCAGGTTGAAAAGCTGAAGCTAAAAATATTTGTTTTGTATATTATACTGCCTTTTACTCCGACGAAGGGCTAAAGCTCGAAACGTCAGTAAAGTCATGCAAGTAAACATTTTTTTTACGGTGTAACAAATTTCATTATATTACCTATCGTTTATACCAAACACCGACGCAGCCTAAACTAGTTTACTCGCTAGTTTCCATTTCTATTTTTTACGGTGTTACAAATTTCATTATATTACCTATCGTTTATATCAAACACCGACGCAGCCTATACTAGTTTACTCGCTAGTTTCCATTTCTATTTTTTACGGTGTTACAAATTTCATTATATTACCTATCGTTTATATCAAACACCGACGCAGCCTATACTAGTTTACTCGCTAGTTTCCATTTCTATTTTTTACGGTGTTACAAATTTCATTATATTACCTATCGTTTATATCAAACACCGACGCAGCCTATACTAGTTTACTCGCTAGTTTCCATTTCTATTTTTTTTTTACGGTGTTACAAATTTCATTCTATTACCTATCGTTTATATCAAACACCGACGCAGCCTATACTAGTTTACTCGCTAGTTTCCATTTCTATTTTTTTTTTACGGTGTTACAAATTTCATTCTATTACCTATCGTTTATATCAAACACCGACGCAGCCTATACTAGTTTACTCGCTAGTTTCCATTTCTATTTTTTTTACGGTGTTACAAATTTCATTCTATTACCTATCGTTTATATCAAACACCGACGCAGCCTATACTAGTTTACTCGCTAGTTTCCATTTCTATTTTTTTTTTACGGTGTTACAAATTTCATTCTATTACCTATCGTTTATATCAAACACCGACGCAGCCTATACTAGTTTACTCGCTAGTTTCCATTTCTATTTTTTTTACGGTGTTACAAATTTCATTCTATTACCTATCGTTTATATCAAACACCGACGCAGCCTATACTAGTTTACTCGCTAGTTTCCATTTCTATTTTTTACGGTGTTACAAATTTCATTATATTACCTATCGTTTATATCAAACACCGACGCAGCCTATACTAGTTTACTCGCTAGTTTCCATTTCTATTTTTTTTTTACGGTGTTACAAATTTCATTATATTACCTATCGTTTATATCAAACACCGACGCAGCCTATACTAGTTTACTCGCTAGTTTCCATTTCTATTTTTTTTTTACGGTGTTACAAATTTCATTCTATTACCTATCGTTTATATCAAACACCGACGCAGCCTATACTAGTTTACTCGCTAGTTTCCATTTCTATTTTTTTTACGGTGTTACAAATTTCATTCTATTACCTATCGTTTATATCAAACACCGACGCAGCCTATACTAGTTTACTCGCTAGTTTCCATTTCTATTTTTTTTTTACGGTGTTACAAATTTCATTCTATTACCTATCGTTTATATCAAACACCGACGCAGCCTATACTAGTTTACTCGCTAGTTTCCATTTCTATTTTTTTTACGGTGTTACAAATTTCATTCTATTACCTATCGTTTATATCAAACACCGACGCAGCCTATACTAGTTTACTCGCTAGTTTCCATTTCTATTTTTTTTTTACGGTGTTACAAATTTCATTCTATTACCTATCGTTTATATCAAACACCGACGCAGCCTATACTAGTTTACTCGCTAGTTTCCATTTCTATTTTTTTTACGGTGTTACAAATTTCATTCTATTACCTATCGTTTATATCAAACACCGACGCAGCCTATACTAGTTTACTCGCTAGTTTCCATTTCTATTTTTTTTTTACGGTGTTACAAATTTCATTATATTACCTATCGTTTATATCAAACACCGACGCAGCCTATACTAGTTTACTCGCTAGTTTCTATTTCTATTTTTTTTACGGCCTACAAATTATATTATATTACCTATCGTTTATATCAAACACCGACGCAGCCTATACTAGTTTACTCGCTATAGTTTCCATTGTTATCATTATAATTCTGTTATTTCTCCATATTTTATGTCCTATACACTTTACAAAATGTCAATACAATACAATACAATACAATACAATACAATAACTTTATTTAACGAGGGATACATAATAACCTTTAACAGTTTTTTAACTTACGGCTCTCAGTCAAATAAGATGCATAAAAATGCGTCTAACTTTAAAAGCAAGAAATAAATTTTAATTTTAATTTTAAAATGTTTATTACAATTCTGTTAGTTTGTTTCATGTCCTATATCGCTCTAAAATGTCGTTTAATACCAACGTTGAGCAACATGACATTAGTTTTTCTCTATGAATAGTTTTTCAAAAGTTTTCCAAATGCTTTGAAAGTATCTCTTTAACTAATACCAACGTTGAGCAACATGACATAAGTTATTCTCTATGAATAGTTTTTCAAAGACTATAGCAAATGCTTTCATAGGATCGGTATTGTTGTAGAATAAAAGAGCTTTGTGTAAAGTGAATGAAATAGTTGGTACCGTCTTTGTAAGGCCCTAGTAACGGAGACCATACCGCACGCGGTGCCCTGGGGGAATATAGACGGGACTTAATTGAAACAATGTGGGTTATAATGGTAACATTGACCATCATGCGTGATAAAAGTGGTGATGGTGATGGTGATGGTGATGGTGATGGTGATGGTGATGGTGATGGTGATGGTGATGGTGATGGTGATGGTGATGGTGATGGTGATGGTGATATGGTTGTACGTAATGATAATGGTGATTATGGTAGTGATGGTGGTGTTGGTGAAGATGATGATGATGATGGTGGTGGTGATGATGATGGTGATGGTAATGGTTATTATGGTAATACTGATAATAATAAAGTTATGTTAAGTAAACATTTTTTACGGTGTTACAAATTTCATTCTATTACCTATCGTTTATATCAAACACCGACGCAGTCTATACTAGTTTACTCGCTAGTTTCCATTTTTTACGGTGTTACAAATTTCATTATATCACCCATCGTTTATATCAAACACCGACGCAGCCCATACTATATAGTTTACTCGCTAATTTCAACAAATAATAATATAATACTTGAATATCAATATAAATGCATGAAAAACTCAAGCTCACATGTAAAGAAAATAATGAATCCCTTCCTGATATATACAATATATACAATACTCTTTTGCTAATATATACAATATAATATATACAATAAATATATAAAGATGATGGTGATGGTGGTGCTGCTTCTGCTGCTGCTGCTGCTGCTGCTGCTGCTGCTGATGATGATGGTGGTGGTGGTGATAGTGGCCGGTTGTGGTGATGATGATCGTGGTGATGATTATGGTGATAGTGATGGCGGTGATGATGATGATGGTGGTGGTGCTGCTTCTGCTGCTGCTGCTGCTGCTGCTGCTGCTGCTGATGATGATGATGGTGGTGGTGGTGGTGGTGGTGATAATGGCCGGTTGTGGTGATGATGATCGTGGTGATAGTGATGGCGGTGATGATGGTGATGGGGTGGTGATGATGATGATGATGATGATGGTGATGGTGATGATGATGATGATGATGATGATGATGATGGTGATGATGGCTGGTTGTGGTGATGATTATGATGATGGTGCTGATGATTGTGGTGATTGTGATTATAAAGCTGCTAGTGATGCTGCTAGTGATGATGATGATGATGATAGTAATTACGACGACGATGATTATAATAATGATGGTAGTGATAGTAATTATTATTCATATATTCGATCAGTGTAAATTTTTTCCCGTCTTTGCAATACAAATATATTGGAAGAACCCTAGACGGAACCTACAAAAAATAACGTTTGAATTGAAAATTAGCAAAGCAAACTCCACAAAATAGATTGACTGCTGTAGATGTATGCAAGAGAGAAAAGAACAGGCGTTGAAATGAAGTGCTCACTCCACAAACACTCGACTTAAACAAACTAAGGCCATTTCCAACCAGAACTAATTAAAACTTATATTGATTGACAATAGGCAAACATAAATAATTGTCCGAACAGTTTGATCGACTTTGTGTCAATATTGGCAGGGTGTTTTATGAATAACCGCAAACACGCTTTGGACAAGAGGAACTTTGCAAGCCGAGAAGAAGCCGAGAAGACGCCATCTTGGATTGGGATTCAAACGAACATTTTGTATTTTTATTCTTCTTTGTATTCACCGATTTTGCTTTTCATCTCATCTTCTTTATTAACTATCTAAAAAAAATAAAGATATTTATATAAATAGAAAGATAGAAAATACATTTGTTGGACATAACTTAACAGTCCGCCATCTCGGACAAGAAGTTAAACGATAATTTAGTGTTTTTATTCTTCTTCAGTATTCAGAACGTTTGCCTTCGGTATAACTGAACAGTCGATCGATCTGCCATTTTGTGTTACATTTGAAACGAGATTTTATGCTAATTTGACAATACTATTTGGCTTTTACGGGTAGAATTGTACAGAGTTGAAAGAAAAATTATTTACTTTTTTAAAAAGATTCTTTTTATTTTCAAGTTTTGCCTTTATTTTTGAGAGTAAAATCCAAATCTGCGCCATCGTGCTCACAAAACACTACACAAATTGCGGCTGATTAGAAAATTAAATTTTACAAGGTTCTTGATTGACTTGTTGTGTTGCTTGGAAACCGAACTTTATTTGTACAAGACTTGTAAATAATGTGCTAAATATGTGTTTATAGGACTATCATGATTTAATTACCACGTATTGGGGCAATAACTAGGTGTTTTTATGCCTATCATGATGTAATTACCACGCATTGGGGCAATAAGGTGTTTATAGGCCTATCATGATGCAATTACAACGTATTGGGACTTACTGTAGTATACGGGCGAGGCAATATTCTCTTAGAAACAGGAGAATTCCCGGGTAAACAGTTTGATTAAATGTGAGAAAATTCTTTGTCAAAGAGGGCGAGAATTTTGCCTGGGAAGGACTTTGTATTTTCAATATTCTCTTATAAACAGGAGAATTATAACAGTTTGATTAAATGCGAGAAGAAAATTATGTCAAAGAGGGCGAGAATTTCGTCTGGGAACGGTATTTTGATGTAAAATATTAAGCAACCGAAGTTGTTTAGACATTGACTCCTCCAACATAAGAGTCGTCGCTTTGGGCCATTGTCAATCAAACTCGAGTGGTGAATTGAAAATGATGTAAAACAAATCAAGAAAACATAAAACACACGATTATACTCATTGCAAAACTCTAGTTTGTTTTAATATTTTATATCATGTATAGTTAATAGGTAGTATATATATGAAATTTGTGACACCTTAAAAAATGTTTAACTTTACTAAAGTTTCGAGCTTTAGCCCTTCTTCGAAAAATTTGTTTACGGTGTTACAAATTTCATTCTATTACCTATCGTTTATATCAAACACCGACGCAGCCTATACTAGTTTACTCACTAGTTTCTATTTCTATTTTTTACGGTGTTACAAATTTCATTCTATTACCTATCGTTTATATCAAACACCGACGCAGCCTATACTAGTTTACTCACTAGTTTCTATTTCTATTTTTTACGGTGTTACAAATTTCATTCTATTACCTATCGTTTATATCAAACACCGACGCAGCCTATACTAGTTTACTCACTAGTTTCTATTTATAGTTAATTGTAGTTATAACAAAATACAAACACCAAAGAATGCCACATATACTAATTACTAAATAGTGTTATCTCAATTGTTTTCTAGTGTCTATTTAGCGCTATTCTATACCACATGGTGCACAATATAACATGCTTTTTGTAGTCTACTGGCTAAATTTATATTCTTAAATAGACTGTTACAAACACAACGGTTTTATAATATACGTGTGCGCAAATTATGACGGTATTTGGTGTATTATACTCTTACAAGCAGACACAGTTTTGTTACTCATTATCCCTACGTGCAATTCACTATGGTTTATTACGCAATGTAATCTATTCTTGGGTTGCAACCATTCCCAGGAGAGTGAATTGAACAAAAGAAACGGCAGCCATGCAGGTGGTCTTGACAAAAACCATTACCGGCCGTGACTGGTGGTACTTTTGTTCAATTCGCTCTACTGGGAATGGTTGCAAACAATCAATATAGGCGTATAAGCATATGCACGCAAAGCATGCTGCGTGACAGCGCACGATATTGTGTTATCTTCGAAAAGAGTGAAACACACATTTGAAGTATGCAAGGAATTCTGGTTATTGTTTGCAAGGAACTCTGGTTATTGTTTGCAAGGAATTCTGGTTATTGTTTGCAAGGAATTCTGGTTATTGTTTGCAAGGAATTCTGGTTATTGTTTGCAAGGAATTCTGGTTATTGTTTGCAAGGAATTCTGGTTATTGTTCGCAAGGAATTCTGGTTATTGTTTGCAAGGAATTCTGGTTATTGTTTGCAAGGAATTCTGGTTATTGTTTGCAAGGAATTCTGGTTATTGTTTGCAAGGAATTCTGGTTATTGTTTGCAAGGAATTCTGGTTATTGTTCGCAATGAATTCTGGTTATTGTTTGCAAGGAATTCTGGTTACTGTTCGCAAGGAATTCTGGTTATTGTTCGCAAGGAATTCTGATTATTGTTCGCAAGGAATTCTGATTATTGTTCGCAAGGAATTCTGATTATTGTTCGCAAGGAATTCTGGTTATGTTCGCAAGGAATTCTGGTTATTGTTTGCAAGGAATTCTGGTTATTGTTCGCAATGAATTCTGATTATTGTTTGCAAGGAACTCTGGTAACTGTTCGCAAGGAATTCTGGTTATGTTCGCAAGGAATTCTGGTTATTGTTCGCAAGGAATTCTGGTTACTGTTCGCAAGGAATTCTGGTTATTATTTGCAAGGAATTCTGGTTATTGTTAGCAAGGAATTCTGGTTATTGTTAGCAAGGAATTCTGGTTACTGTTCGCAAGGAATTCTGGTTATTATTTGCAAGAAATTGTGGTTATTGTTTGCAAGGAATTCTGGTTACTGTTTGCAAGGAATTCTGGTTATTGTTACAAGAAATTATGCCATTTACTCGCAAAGAGTTCTGGTAGTTTTTCGCAAGAAATTCTAGTCCATGTTCGCAAAGAATGCCGGTATTTGTTCGCAAGGGATGACGGTCTAAAAGCAGATACAACCAGGTTCTTTCTCTTGTTTGCCTCGTGTCTTTGGCTCCTCGCACCAGGCCAAACACGGACACAGATCCATGATGGTATTCTTACAACAGAAATAAATCAGAAGCCCAGCGGCCATAAGACCCCAGAATACGAGCCCAATAGACCAGAACGTGTCAGCGGTACCCCCCATTTCGGCCTTGAGTCGAGGTATCTTTGGAACGAGTCTGCAAGGACAATATTTCATTAATCGATCATTATCATCATCAGTATCATTACAATCGTTATCATCATCTCTGGCATCATCACTACAATTGACATTGTCATCATAATCACTACAATTGACATCGTCATCATCATCACTACAATTAATTGACATCGTCATCACTACAATTGACATCGTCATCATAATCATCATCTCATAATCATAATCACCACCACCAGCATGCATTATAATCATCATCACCACCACCATCAGCATCATCATTCATTATAATCATCATCATCACCATCACCATTATCATTCATTATAATCAATATAATCATCATCATCACCATCTTCATCATCACCACCACCACCATCATTCATTATAGTCACTATAATCATCATTATCATCATCATCATCATCATGACTACAATCATCATTAGTACCTTAAAGAGGCTACCCCCATACATGGTGCAAGGGTCATAACCATGTAGATCAAACCAAGAGGTGCTGCGATTAGGAACCGTAGACAGTAACAGCTCCAGCAGAAAGGATTTCCGACCCAGAAATACAACGGTATTAAACCTAAGTGAACATCAAATACCTTAGAACAAATGGATGGTAGGAAGACAGAATGGAAGATGAACGGGAAAAAAGGAGGGAATGGACAAAGAAAGAAGAAATGCAGGCAGACAGAGGATAGGATAAATAGATGAATGAATCAATGGGTTAGATTGATAGGATGGATGGATGGATGGATGGATGGATGGATGGATGGATGGATGGATGGATGGATGGATGGATGGATGGATGGATGGATGGATGGATGGATGGATGGATGGATTGATGAATGTATGAATGGATGAATGAATGAATGGATGAATAAAGAAATGGGTTTGATTGATGGATTGATAAATGAATGAATGGATGGATGAATGAACGGATGAATGAATGGATGAATGAATAAATGGGTTGGATGGATGGATTGATGGGTTTGATTGATGGATGGATTGATCAATGGAAAAGGAAAAGATGGAAGGAAGGAAGGATAGGTAGAGAGAAGGAAAGGAACAAGAGAGGAAGGAATGCCAAAAAGAAAGTAAATTAACCAAGAAAGAGAAAACAACAACAAAGGTTTATTTGTAGCTTGCATGACTTACTTACAATTTGAAAATGATAATTAATAATTTTAGTGCTGAAAAATTAAATGTGACAAAGCATTATTCCCTACCTTTGTAAACAGCCAGTAATCCAACACAAGTCACCATCAATGCTATCCACATACTAGAATTACTAATTGACTGTTCCACAGGAATCGGCATATCAATGTTGTTACACTCCCAACAGTTGACACCCCAGAAATGCACCGCTACCTCCATGGCCAGGCAGGTAGCTGGTATATCATGAATCAACGTTTCCAGGCACATGAATATACAATGGGTCATAATAATGTTCCTATAATATCTTGGTGCTTGCTTTGCCTCAACTTCAGCCTCTATTTCTGGATCATGGTAGTGTTTGCAGAGGTTTGGGAGAAGAATGATGATATGGACAATAAAGATGACCCCACCTATACCCATCACCAGCATCATGGCATATTGCAGTATTTCAATGTCTTGAATGTTCTCTTTAAGAGCTGCTGTGGTGATATTCTCTGGCGGCAGTGATGCACAGTGTATAGGCGCACTTGTATTGAGTGAGCTGCATGACTTATGAGTCATAAAGAGTTCTACAAAGAGAGCTGTGTCTGTAGCGACGTTGAAACCTTGTAGAATGAAGTATATAAGGAACTGGATGAGGAAGGCAGTCTTAGATGCGAGATATCTACAGCACATCCTGCATAGAGTGCCGCAGCATGATATTATTATCTCACAGGTACGGTCACACATGATGGAAAATAAATAGGACAGTTATAGCAATATTAGAACTGTCACACAATCTCAGATCTGTCACACAATGCCAGAATTGTCACACAATGTCAGAACTGTCACACAATGTCAGAACTGTCACACAATCTCAGATCTGTCACACAATGCCAGAACCGTCACACAATGTCAGAACTGTCACAGGATCTCAGAACACACAATCTCAGATCTGTCACACAATGCCAGTACTGTCACAGAATAGATTGCGTTATCTTCAGTACGTGATGATGTCACGCAAACGATGTCACACGAATAGATAATCTACGTTTATAACGTTGTTGACCTCAGTAATGTAAGGCAATTCTTGAGAACTATCTTGAGAACTAGAAGAAAACAATATAGAAATAACAATTAGAATTTAATGTAAGATATGATTAAAAATGCAAAGTTCATAAATATACTATCAAATGTTTCTGAAGTATGAAGGAATGCATAAAATCAAATGCTCAGCTGATTTTCATTGATGTTTTTGTCATTTTTCTCGCGAAATTTTATAATTAACAAGACTAAAACTTCGAAATTCAAATTCACTCTTTCTGCTCGGTCAATATAGCCTTTTTCCAAGTAAAATTCTCAGGATTCTATGCCGATCACTCAAGTTTGTCAAACTTCGAAATCACAAACATAAATATCGGTCAAAACTCGATTATAACGCTAGAAATTGTTCACAAAACCATCCGAAAATAAACTTACTTACCTTTAGGATGTAATGTTACAAGATTGTCCTGATAAATAGCAATGGAAATATCAAAAAACTCTGAACGATGACGAAGTTTGTAGTCATGGTTGAGCGGACTCCAAGCAGAAATCACCCAACATCGTGTAAAACAAATCAAAACTTTGAGCCTTAGCTTTTGCTGATGAAAACAAGTTGAACAACAACTTCAGAGATGATTTGCAGTGTTCACTTAACCCTCGTTGTGGTTTTAGACTAATTTATAAAGCTTTTTCTACAATAATTTCAGCGGCAAAGTGAACAGCTTCTCGGCTTGCAAATCGACGAAGGTATTTATTTTACGCATCGCTTGTAAAACACAGGAAGCCCGCAAAACGCCTTTTTAACCCGTTAAAAAGCACTCAAACTTTTAATAACAGCAATCAAACAAACGCGAAATACAATGCTGGAATATAAAGGTTATTAAAAGACCTCAAAAACACTAAAACAAATGTTTGTGTCTACTTTTACAGGAAGCCCGCAAAACGCCTTTTTAACCCGTTAAAAAGAACTCAAACTTTTAATAACAGCAATCAAACAAACGCGAAATACAATGCTGGAATATAAAGGTTATTAAAAGACCTCAAAAACACTAAAACAAATGTTTGTGTCTACTTTTTATGGGAATTTTTGAACTGTTGGGCTTCCTGTGTACCGAGTGACTAAAGGTAAAACAAATTCATGGGTACCCTGTGTCATGTTTATTTATTTGTTCTTTCAGCTTCACACAAGTTTGTGAAAGACCTTCTATCTAGAAGTTCTATTACGATGTTCTTGGTTTCTTTTGGAGTATATGGAAGCGAAAATGCCTGGAAGTCTTCAAGTTCTAGGTTAGTAGAATTAAATGTGCATTATTAACATTATATTTGCACAGGAGCCCTTTGCAATAATTATCAGTGATCTACCATATCTTCGATGTTGAAAGAAAAAGTAAATTTTCATATTTATCATCATATTGTTATAATTATTAATAAAATATTGTTATATATATCACCACCATTATCATCTTTATTGTAGAATTTCATTATTATATTATTTGTCATCATTATCAATATAATATTTTCATTATAAATGACAAAAAATAATAATAATAATAAAACATAAAAATAAATGACTTTTTTAACATCTAGCTAGCTAGCTAGCTCAATCATATAGCTATACTACTAATTGGGTAGACTCAGACCCACACTCACTACCTCTACATTAAACATGTTAAATATTTTTAGCACACAACTCTACTCACATGACAATTTTTGTTGAGGAAGATCCCATGGGGGACTCCCTTATAAAAGGGGGCGGGGGTCCTTGTCATCCCTTTTAGGGTTTGAAATCAGTGTTTTGGTCCCGCTTAGGGTGATAATGACGAGAATACCCACCAGGGGCCGGTTGTACGAAGGGTGGATAAAGTTATCTGCGGATAAAAGTTATCCACTGCATAGGTTTTTTATAGATTTTATCCGATGGATAAGGATTTATCCGGTGGATAGCGCTATTAAGGCTTTGTACAACTGGCCCCAGCTGAGTTTTGTGGTCCCTTTTAGGATATAAGATCAACAACAATGCTTCTTTTCAAAGATTGATTTTAATTTTAAACCCCTTTCCAGTCTCTCTTAGGGATGAAATTTCATCACTGCTACGCCCATCATCTCAAAGTACAGGTCCCTTTTAGGGGTCATTTTCAGAATTTCTGACTAAGACCCCCACCCCCTTCTATAAGGGAGTCCCCCCCCCCCCCCCCCCTGGCAGGAAGATTAAATATATATTAAAAACACTAAGTTTTTTGATTTTTTCAACTTTTATTCTTTCCCTTCACTTAATTAACCAAGAATATATAACTCGTTTTTAATCAATATCTTACATCAATTTATAATATTGCTATTGTTATTACATCTGGCACAAGTTAGCCTGATTTTCAGAGCAGGCATGGGTTCTATGCTATCACTCTCTCCCTCTAAGGACCCAGGTCCGCTCTGGGAATCAGGCTATGCACAAGTCAGATAAAATACATCAAGAAAACTCTAATTCGCTGCAAATCAAGCTCATCTTTGAATCAATTAGGATATGGCACTGTTTAGTTGCTTCAAGAATAGCATACTCAGGCTACTTCAAGAATGCCACATTTCATTTCCTTGATTAAAAGTTTTACAATATGCACAACTTACAACATATAGAGTGCAAACGTATATCCATGAAATATAAGTAACACGTACAATAGCACTAACAATTTTATGATAATTCTTATTGTTTTCAATTGTTTAATTATTACTATTTTGTACTATTTAGTCATTTGTATTTCATAGATATATATTTTTTGTACTCTTAAACTAACATAATTTGATACAATGTACGTTTTGCTTACAAAAAATAAATGTTTGGATATGCCTGCACACCAACAAAATAATGTTATCAAAGTTAGAAGGATAGAATGTTTTGACTTCTGTTAATAATAATATTAAAATAAAAAATATTAAATAAATACATATTTTACAAAATAAAACATTTATTAAACTAACACAAAACAACATTTTAATTAACATTTTATCATGTTTCAAATATAAGCTAGTATAGGACTAGCTGGTAATGGTATTTATTTGGTATAACGATAGTCTTGAGACTCAGATGGTGATGATGATGATGACGATGGTGATGGTGACGATGGTAATGATGATGATTGTGATGATGCTGCATTTGATGAGGTGGATGATAATGATGAACATGATGATGATGACAATGATGGCAATAAATGTGAAGATGCTGCTGCTGATGATGATGATGGTGGTGATGATATTGATGAGGGTGATTTTGATGCTGCAGATGATGATGAAGACAATATATATTGATGAGGGTGATGATGATGATGATGATGATGATGATGATGATGATGATGATGATAATGATGATGATGATGATGATTATAAAGGTGGTGTTGGATCATTGTTGAACAACCAAAAACTATTCTAATCTATTATAGCCATCTAACTGACCACAAGTGACTTTTGCCATTCATAGATCTAACATTATCTATAACTAATTTCACATCAAATAAATGAATGACTTGATCAACTTTTAGACTGATGGTTTGACAACAGAGGTACGTGTCTGTGTCCTCTAAGTTGATATATTCAAATGAGTCCTCTATTAATTTAGCATATTTTCTGTATTACAATGAATTTTCTCTTCTACATTTACCAAAAATATTCCAAAGTTACCTCTTTAACTGTTATCAATTCAAAACACTGTTAAAAACATTTTACCCTTACAATCTTTAAAAACAAATATCTACACTATTTTGCTACTGTTCTGGTACGTTATATAATTAAGCTCACAAGTGTACTCATAAAACTATCATTATCCCACATTGAAGAGCACACTCCTAACTAAATATTCAAATCTTTGTTATCTTCGTTGAACATTCCTGCACATGCGCAGAAGGTACAAATATAAAACGTTAGAACGTGGAAGAAACTCAGAACTGTATCACCTGTATAGTCGTTTTTGAAACGTTCGTTTTTCACTTCTGCTCATGCGTGGAAGTTGGATGTATAAATCTATCCCACATATTAAATCACAATCGTCTTCTACTAATACGCAAAGATGATCTCAACCACTATCCCACATGCATGTAAAATGCAGAATCTTCTGCTCAATGGCAGAGCAAGGATAACATCACATATGAGACTCCTGCTCATGCGCGCAATTTACCACACAAACGCATCCCACACGTAAGAACAAAGTCTTGACTAACCTATTAACAACACAAACATCCGCCACTATCCTTCCCTTTCGCATCCTTCTTTTTACAATCACAACACATCACACAAATACACTTGCCACACATAAACCAGTACAAGAAACAGACAATGCCAATGATACCATAGAAGAACATCCCAAAGGTCCAGATAGTGTCAGCAAATGTGCCCATCTCATCCTTCATCGACGGCTCCACTTTGAATAATCGATTAAGCGCTACAGCCATGGAAGGGGCGAGGGTCAAGACGCAGTATAGGAAACCAGCTGGTAGGACGATGCATATACGAAGGGGATAACAGGCCCAGCAGAACGGGTTACCAATCCATGCGTACAGAGGAAGAATACCTAAAGACAAAGACAACGTGTTACAGGAAAGCTTCATTATCATCAATATACTAACTGCAAATAACAAACTGCCCTTTTGAAAACGCGCGCCTAGCGGGCGAAGATGAATTTTGGTGGGCTGCAATTCATACCACATCAGGCCTGTTTCTGAACATTTCGCTCCGCGCAAATGACGCTACTCGGGCCGCAAATAAACAACATGCCCTCCAAAAGTCATGTTATTGTCCTATTTACTTAACGCTTATAGACTACGAACAGGGGCGGATCTAGGGGGTGTCCCTAGTGGCACCGGATTCCCCCTAGCGCCTGACCCCCCTAACACCACAAGAGCCCTTTATTTGCAATTGGGACACCCCCTGACAAATGTCTGGATCCACCCCTGACGAACATGTGTCAGATTATTTGTATGAACCGCATTAGTAATGTTTACAACGTGAGCGGCCATAGCCGAAGGCGTTAAACCCTCATGATTGTAAGCCGCGTGGTTGCAATATGTACCTTCAATAGCGGTCCATACATATAGTTAATTGTTAAAAAGCGTATTGAGACAATTAGTAATGTACTAGATAAGCACACCTTACATTACAATGCAGTCACTTGTCTATCGATGGGGCGGGAATCGGTAATAATTTAAGCAATTGATTTTGCGAAAAACTGAACTTTACGTATAGCAAAGCGTTATTTTCGCAATTGAAAAACGTCCTTATTTCAGTACCTTTGTAGATGCTAACAAGTGCAATAGAGCCCAGTAACAGACCGAGCCACTTGCTGCAGCCTGGTAGCGACTGCTCCACAGGTAGCGCATCCAATGACGAGGCGCATTCCCAGCAGTTTATGCCACCAATGCCCCACATCTGTGCGCACATCTCCATGGCGAGTGACGACATCGGCATGTCATGAACCACACTCTCTAGCAGCAGGAACATCGTGTGAATCTGCAAGATTTTCTGGTAGTAGGCGGGCGCTTCTCCAAGCATATTCTCAAAATTCGGATCCTTCCAATGTTTACACGCATTAGGGAACATAACAGCGATATGGACCACGTAGATCCCGCCTGACAGACAGATGAAGAAGAAGAAAACCCCTTCAAGGATTTTCAACGTTCCTATTTGGTCCAGGAGATGACTCTGTGTAGCGTTGGCTAGCTTGTTTACACAGTAGATGTTATCGGTTAAGTTAGTAGTATTACCGATGTAAATCGATGCTGTCGCAAGCTCCTGGCACTTGGCGTAGGTTTTAGTCGTCTCCAAGAAGATCCCTACGTCTGTGCCGATGTTAAACCCTTGGAATAACGCATAGAGGACTATCTGGCAGAAGAATCCCGCTCCAGGAGACAGGGGGGTGCAGAAGCAACGACATATCGCCCGGCATAGTCCCATAAGAGTTTTGCCGAAGCATTTGCAGAACCCCCCTATACACTTTCCTATACACTCCATAATACACATGATGGCAGCGATGTAGTTGAATGAACTTTACAAAGTCTCTTTCAGTAATCTTTAAGGTTCTTTACTTCAAAGGCATATCCTAAACGATTTGTGTCTTCCAATTATCAAAGTTCCACATGGTTTAGAAGTTTGCGGAACAGTGGAAAGTTTTCGAGTTGGGATGTAGCTGTTTGGTAGACTGCGTCGATGCTCTTCTCATACAATCTACAATTCGAAACAAAAGCAAATACAAAATGTTTTAATCTTTTTTAATAGTTAAAATGATTAAAGCAATGGTAAAACGGGTTTAAAATTCAGAGAAAATAGTTCAGTGAAAAATGCGGAAAAGTAGTTTTGAAAAATGATAAAAATGGTGATGAAATTGATAAGAAAAAGACTAAAACTTTTTAAACCATCAAAATGGCTATTTCAGAAGATAAGGAATTTTTCAAAAGACGTTGACTAAAGATTTCAATTCTTCATGACAATACAGAAAATAATTTGTGTGAGCTATTATAAATTAAACTATCTTAAATTATTTTCGATTTTGTAGCTTCAAAATTCATGGAAATACAAAACAAACTATACCCAATACACAAAAAACTAATCTACAGAACAACCAACTACCCAAATAAGGCAGGGAAAAGTAAGACAATAACATTTGATAAAACTGAACTTTATCAAAAAGTACAATACGAATAAACATCGTTGATCAATATCAGCATCTAATTGATGTTTTGACGATCAAACATAACTTGTATTTGTTTAAAACCATTGAAAATGTAATTTGTATTCAAATTGAATAATTGCATTGGGAAAACTGTGTTTTCCATCTTTGGTTATTATTATTTTATTGTCTGTAAAAATGTATCTTAAACGACAGTAACAATATCTTTTAATTACGATGTGTAAGTTTTGTACATTTTTACCCCGACGAAGGATTAACGTGCAAAATGTCAGTAAATAACACTCTTTCAATTACGTTGTGTAAGTTACCGTTTTTTAAGTTTTTCAAGTTTACACTGCATAGTTAACGCAAAATTGCAAAAAAATATAATATATATTTTAGTCAGACATGTTTTATTTACTTGCTTGATAGTTTAATACTTTTTTGTTTCAAAATAAAAAGTAAATGTTCCATAAAACGCCTAGAAAGACGCAAAATATCACCATAAAAGGATGGGAAAAAATTGAATGATTGTCAGTCGAAAAATTACACTTTTCCTCGAACGCTTCAACATATGAATCAAAAATAGCTTAACCACAGTTAATACATCCTTTTTGTAATTCGGCGCTGGTAAAAATTACTCAGTATAAAATCCAGAATTTTTGGCAAACAAAAAGAAATTACATTTTTCGCGGACAATATTTCGTTTTTGGCGATTGAAAACCTCTGAAACTCAACTTCAGTTGTCTCGTTAACACATACTGAAAATTACTATTTTTTTCATAATATTTTTAAATTTTATTTTCATTTCAGAGATAAAATGATCTAATTGTAATTTTGGTTTAGTATTGTACTGGAATTCTTAACCGGCACTCAAGTTTGTTTTTGAAGCGTTTTGAGCGGTCAAAACTCTCATTGAATTGCAAATATCGTTTTTGAAAGGAAAAACATGTCGATATTATAAAGACAAATATCACAATATTTTGAATACGATGAAAAACATATTTTATGAGTTTAAAGTTGTTTTGAAAAGGCAAGAATATCTAGCAGAATTTATCTGAAATATTTTTATCTTCGCATGCAAGAACTCCAAGAATTGAATCGAAAAAAATGTGTAGTTATGGTAATATTCGCTTATGTTTGATTTTTGACATATTTGATTTTGTGGCCTTTCAGTGTATTTCAATTCAGTCTTTTTCAAAAACATTTTTGCCTAATTTATAGTATTCCACACATTTCCATAATGGTATTTCAAAAGTTAAGTTATATTTAAAACATTTTCTTCGATAAATAATCGCAAGAATGATGATCAATATTAGTCGAAAAAATTGACACTTAAAAGAAGGTTTCCTTTCATATTTAAATCAAAAAACAGAAAATGCTATTTTCAAAAAGGGAAATTTTACAACAAAATTCACGGTTTTTAGACTTTCAAGTTAACAGTACAGATAAATTATTATTTAGAGAATTCAAAAAGCAAACAAATTTCGAACGGAAAACGAAGAAGCGAAATTCGCTTGCTTCCGCCATCGTGACGGCTTCTTTTCGATTACTAATTCTAACGAAAATTCGCTTCCAACTACATGTAAATGTAGGATGTTTCCCACCCCAAAGGCTTGAAGTTTCTAGTTTAAATTCGATCAAAACATCAGGTGAATATTTAAAGCGATTCACCACGATGAAAGATCGTACTTTTTGAATAACATTACTCTTAGATCTCGCTTGTCAAAAACTGAATCTCACTACAAAAATAGGTTTTTGAAATCTAGGTTGAAATTCTCAAACCTTACCTGTGAAAACACACCCGTTTTGGTAGACGTTCGCCTTCTTGTGGACAAATTTGGCCTTTTCCGTATCGAAATTCCAGCGAAAAAGAAACGAAGTTTAGATTTTTCGAGGTGAAAATCCTCTCGTTCAGCTGTTTGAGGAGGCGTCCATACTCGGCATGGAAACGAGACTGTGGTAATTATCCACCCCAGGCCTGGTCACTTTGCTGTGCTTTATACCAATATATGTAACAGCTGGTTAAAAGTTAATGTTTTTAAAAGTAATTCTTAAATCAGTGCTGTTTTTCTTACATGATGCGTTCATTTTTCAAAGTTTTTTATGGTTGCTAGGTAAATAGATATATTTACATTTGTTTTCAGACCACATGACATTTATATGTGAAAGAATCAATTCCCAATGGTTGCATTACGTGGTCTGAAATGGGTTAACAAACAAGGAAGGTAAAGAGATCTATTCTTATAATTAAGATTGCACAAATCTTAAATGAATGAAAAAAAAAGAAATGAAAAGTAAAAACGATGGAAAGAGTACGTAATATACCAATCAAATTAAGATTTAAGGGAAATGGGATGAAAACTCGTTATAATTCAATCAAACATTTTGAGAGTTTTATTTTTAGGCTGACGCTTTATACAATCGGGAGAAGTATTTTTTTTTATTTGAATTTTTTTATTTATTTTCACTGATATACTGTACAGTTACATCAACGTGCTAATAGGCATACACACGGTATTAAATAGTATATTATTATATTTACATACGGTAGAGTGAGCACACTAAATCCGTGAGACAATTAATAATACTATTTAGTACTAAATATTGCTAATTAAACAATAGAAAACAAAGGATTTAGCTTAGGTCAGTACTATTAAATAATGTTCACGGATTAAGTGCGTCTACTCTATTCTGTACATTATGAGAAAGTACGCAAAAAAGGTTTGAAATTGCACGTAAATACAATTAATGCTCTTAAATTGGTTTACGATTTCAGTCTTGGAGTGTAACTTCTCGAGCATTCGAATGGATATTTTTTTACTAAAGATTTTGTCTTCAGTGAGAAAAAGCCCTTCAAACGCAGAAAGACGTGCTGTTGAATAGCTTCCGAAGCATTTAAATGGTCTCTAAATGTAATACTTTCCACTGAATTTTTTTTTTAAAGAAACCAGTGAAATACAAACAGACGCAGTTGAATGGTTTTCCTAGACATTGGAATGATTTCTAACTGGAATGAATATGCACTGAAATGGCTTTCTAGCTAGAGAAACTACTCAAAGGCACCCTGACGCAATGGAGTGGCTTCCGAAGCATTTAATTGGTTTCTGGAATACTTTCCACTGAAATGTTTTTTTTTTAAAAGAAAACAGTGAAATGCAAACAGAAGCAGTTGAATAGATTTCTCAGACATAAGAATGCTTTCTAACTGGGATTGTTTCACGTCTGCACTCAAATGGCTTTCTAGAGAAACCACTCAAATGCACCCTGACGCAATTGAATGGCTTCCGAAGCATTTGAATGGTTTCTTAGCAGAAAGACATTTAAAAAGCTGTCTCAGTCTTCACACTAGAAAAAGAACCAATTGTCTGGACGGAAAAAATCGTCTGGACGGACAAATTGTCTGATGACGGACAAGTTGTCTGGTGTGATAACATAATTATTTTAGACAAAAACGTCGTCTGATAATTCACATCAGACAAACAAATGTACAGTCGAATGTTGATTTGTCTGTGGAGATGATTTGTCCGTCCTCTAGTATAAAAAGGTGATGTAGTTCCCGTTTTATCTTCGTCCTATTTTCATGCATTCTATTCTATTATTTAGGCAGTATAGTTAGTTCAGCTACAAGGTCCCAGCTCTGATGATCTTGAATAGTCCGTTCACGTTATTCGTCTTGATCGCTTGTCTGCATGCAGAAACCACCTCTGACTTGGCTTTACCAACTACAAGAACAACAAGAAGAACAGGTGAACTTATATTAATGATGTAATATTTGCATGGCAACTCTGTGATGATGATTATAACAGTGATAAAATGATGATGATGCTGATGCTGATAACAATCGTGATGATGCATGGTGATGACAATGAAACATATATCACTGCAATGTACCTCTAAGTTTCCCAGCCTTCTGTATGGCCTGGTTGACGATCTTCAAACAACTTAACAGTTCTGTGTGATTGTTACATCGTATCTTGTAGCCATTGATCAAGTCTCTGTTCAAATCGTATAGCTCCATGTACCCTTTACGCATGTTTTTCCTGGAAAATGAAGAAACAAATACAATATAACAATCAAACAAACTGACAGACAGACAGACGACGAAATAGAGGCGACAAAAAATGACAAAAAAAAAACAACACAAAATGACAGGCAAAGAAACGAAATAAAGAATAAAAAACAAACATGGAATCAAACACACAAAGTTTAAAAAAACTAACAAACAAATCAAGAACAAAGCAAAAAAAAAGAACAACTCATCCTGTGAGGGAATGAACTTACATATCTGCCATAAGTCTAGCATCTTCTGCCCTGACAACCAAGCTTCGGATTAGATTAGAGTGATCAGCCATCTCTGCTGTTAGCTTTTGACGTACTGCATGAAGCTCGTCCACCTATGATAGCAATAGGATTGATCATGATGGTTGTCATGGTTGTGGTGATGAAGATGGTGATGATAGTCGTGGTGATGTTGATGAAGATGGTGGTGATAATGATGATAGTGGTGGTAATGATAAAGATGGTGGTGGGGGTGGGTGATGATGATGAAGGCGATGATGAAGATGATGGTGGGTTGATGATGAAGATGATTATGATGATGATGGTGATACTGATGATGACAATCATGGTGTAATGTTGATGATGCTGCTGCTGATGGTAGTTATGACGATGGATAAACAGGCATGAACTATTAATGAGTTTTTTAAGATAAGGTAAAGGATGATGATGAAGGTGGTGTTTATGATGATGATGATGATGATGATGATGATGATGATGATGATGATTATGATGATCATGGCTAATGTTGCTGATGAGGATGAGCATTGTAACAATGATAATGATAATGATAACAATAATGATGATTCTGCTGCTGGTACTCACCTTAATCAGCACAGCTCTCAGTTCTTCTAGATGTACAGGGAATTCAGCCGTAGTGTGAAGGTCCTGGGAAATAGAGTCAGGAGTTCATAGACCACAACATTATACAATACTCCAGTTTCATGTTATCTAGCACCACTGTACAATTTCACAAATGGCACATTTGCACAGGGATAATCTCCTGAACAAATTCAAATGTTTTTCTATTGTTAAGTGATAACATTTTCCCGTGCTTGGCTTGGAATTTGTGAATATTTTGACAACAAATATAGGCTTAGCCTGTGCAAATGCTCCTTTTGTCAAAAAGTACAGCGGTACTAGAGAACATGAAAGTTGAGAATTGTGTAAATCTTGGAGAAACTGGAGTATTTCTCAATTATTTAAATCAAAACTTGTTTTCTCTGACTTTTAAAAATGTAAAAATGTTCAGATTCAATTTCTCAACTGTTTTCTTCTTCTACCTCAAGTCCTAGGAAGCCTGCAAGTGCTTGTATCAAGTCACCAGCAAAGTCCATATCGTCTGTCTTCAGTTGAACCTACAACATATACACAACATGTAAGATTTATTGTACAAAAAGGTGAGTAAATATATATAAATAATTATGTACAGTGAGTCTGATGTATTTTGTTATGGTTTTGCCAACCAACCATTGTTATAAGAACAAAAAAAAACAAAAAAATCTATTGTTAAAATAAATGGCAAATTTAGCATCACAACACCAACACTTGTAAACACTACGCTCACCTATTAGATACTAATTAATGCATATTATTATTGATTAGCTGACTGAATGAGTGATTGTTTTTTGTCTTCTTGCATGACTGACCTAATGCATGGCTGAATTAATGCCTGAATGACTAAAACAACTGACAGACTGACAGACGGACTGAATAATTTACTGACTGTTTGAATATATAAAGACTGATTGTTTGACTGACTGACTAAATTCAATTTATTTTTTCTATAAAAAAATAATGACTCATTGATTATCTGCCTTACTAACTAACTGACTGACTCAGTGACTGACTGATACTTACATCACCACTTTGGTTCATACGGATCACCACAGGGTTCCCACTTCTTAATGACAAGAATGTAACATCTAGAGAGTTTTCCTTGGGTTGGATTTCTTCGTTGAGTAAAAAGTTCTGATTGACCCACATGATTACCTGACATGATAACACAAATAAAACATGATTACAATGATACAAAGCACTTGATATCAATAGGTTAAGTAGAAGTACACTAGTAATGTTCATCTAGGGCCAAATATTCACTAATTTATCCATTCATTCATTTATTCATTATTTTTTTCATTCACCCAGTCATTTGTCCCTCCAGTTATTTATTCATTTACCCATTCATTTATTCACCCATCCAACCATTCATTCACCCATTCATTAATTTATCTCATTCATCCAGTCATTTGTCCATCCATTCATTTATTCATTCACTCATTCATTAATTTATCTCATTCATCCAGTCATTTGTCCATCCATTCATTTATTCATTCACCAATTCATTAATTTATTTCATTCTCCCAGTCATATGTCCATTCATTTATTCACCCATCCAACCACTCATTCATCCATTCACTAATTCATTTCATTCATCCAATCATGTGTCCATCAACTCATTTACCCATTCATCCATCCATTCACCAATTCACTTATTCATCACTTCAATATCAAACAAATTAAACAACAAACAATAATATAATATCAAGACTTGGCTTTAAAAGTCATCCAAATCCTAGTCATCCAAATCACACCGACTAAGTGGAAGGGGGTGCTTCATAAATATCCCCAAAGGGGGTAGGAAGGGACTGAAAGAACAATGGTTGTGAGAATGATTTGTTACCCTATTAACTCTTTCACTGATGTGGAATGATACCAGTGACTGAGGTTCAGCATAGCCTTCTGGACAGGGTATGTACAAGGTGAATCTAGGAGAAATAATAAACAAAACTATTATCAATTTATGGATGTATGGATAATTATATTAGTGACCATTTATACTCAATCATTACAACTATTACACTCTTGATGATGACACCAGGTTGTGTTGAAATGTCACATATAAAAATAAGTGTTATCATCATAAACTTCATCGCAAAATGTTTAAAAACGAAATGCTTAGATGTATGAACGAATGGATAAATAGTTGGATAAAAGAGTGAATGGATGATTGATTGAGCAAATACAAATGTAGATTGATAAATAAAACAATAAATACAAGGATGGAATGAAATAATACTTAGTCTAGTTGATGGAAAAATTTATTGGATAATTAAATGAATGGATGAATGAATGAATGTATGAATGGCTGAATGAATGAATGAATGATTAAATGGTTAAATGAATGAATAAACCGATGAATGAATGGATGAATACATGGATGAATGAATGAATAAATAAATAAATGGGTTAGTGAATAATTGTGTTAACAAATTAAAGAATAAATAGAAGGATGCAATAAACAAATAAATGGATGGGATGGATGTACCTTGGTAACTGTCTTGTCAGCTCAAACACATGAAATTGAGAACTAAAAGAAAGAAATGTCAGTACACTCCTTCATTCTTTATTCTTCTCTCCTCTTCCATATTGGCATCATATCTTCCCTCCCCCTGCAAATACCATATCTCCCCTCCCCTCCCCTGATAGCACCATACCTTGATTTATTGCCTACAAAGGCCTTTATATGTAAATCTACAGGGACATCTTTAGAAGGGTAGATGGGTACATCACTCCCCTCCCCTCCCCTGTCATTACTATATCTTCCCCTCCCCTCCCCCTGATAGTACCATACCTTGATTTATTGCCTACAAAGGCCTTTATATGTAAATCTACAGGGACATCTTTAGGAGGGTAGATAGGTACATCACTCCCCTCCCCTCCCCTGTCATTACTATATCTTCCCTCCCCCTGATAGTACCATACCTTGATTTAGTGCCTACAAAGGCCTTTATATGTAAATCTACTTAGTTTAGTTTATTTGCTCTCTTTCAATATTACAATTTATACATAGAATTATTAATATTAAAATGATTTACAGTTTTTATTTACACTTTGGTTTTAATATAAGAAGAGCCTGGGGGCTAAATTAACTGTTAGGTTTTCTAGTTAGCCCCCAGTCTTTTAGTTACAATAGTAATTCAGGTTTAAAGAAAAAAATATATAAATAGAATATAATTACAATGGATAAATATAATAGAATTAGATAATTAGATAATGAGGTAAGTTGTAGAAATTAAGAAAGAGTAATATTGATAAATAAAACATATAATATGATTGATATAGTTTGGAAAATATCATATAATGTATAAGTGCATAATTTGAGTATACACCTAGACATTACATTCAATAATTTAATTGTTGATCAAGTAAATACTGTTTAAGGTTTTTTGAGAAAGAGTATGTCTTTTTACAGGATTTAAGTTCAATTGGAATACTGCTCCAAATATCGATTGCCATGAACGAAATCGATTGTTTGCCAATATTTGTCCTAATTTTCGATTTATATAAGTTACCATAACTTGCATATCTTGTATAATTGTAATTGTGCATATCTCCAGCATATTTAAACATAGTGTTAAAGATGCTAGGAAGTGCCCCAATGTGCCATAAGTGCATAAATTTTAGGACATGTAAGTAGTAAACGTTTTTTACTGTAAGGACATCCAGTAAGTTCATTAAAGGTTTAGCACTTGCTGTATCCTTACCGTAAAGTGTGGTAAAAAAGATTAAGCGTATGATGTGATTTTGCTTTGTCTGGATTTTCGTAAGATGAGTTGTGTATGTACTTCCCCAAGCCATGATGGCGTAAGATATATAGGGATAGATAAGATTGTAATATATCTGCTTAAGTTGTTTAACTGAAAGATAATGCCTTAATTTTGCAATAATCCCTGTATTACGAGATATGCGTGAGCATATGTACGAAATGTGATGTTTCCAACTCATTGAATCATCTATCATAACACCCAAATATTTTATAAATTTTTTCCTCTCAATGGGCATTTGCATTCCATTGGCTATAGGGATTTTTATATCAATTTGGTGATCTTTTTTCCGTGCAGATTTAACTATCATAAAATTCGTTTTTGCTGTATTTATTGATAGTTTGTTTGTATCGCACCATTCTTTGACTTTGCCTAGCTCCTGATTCATAATATTTGCTAATGAGTTAAGGTCTCTTGCAGAAGCAAATAAATTTGTATCATCAGCAAAGATTTTGAACTGGAGTTTATCCGTACTTTGTGGAAGATCATTTATATAAATCAGAAACAAAAGCGGGCCTAGTACACTGCCTTGTGGAATACCACATGTTATTGTTTGATGATCAGATTGTACATCATCAAGGACAACAAATTGTTTTCTATTTTGTAAGTAATTTTTAAACCATGACAACGGTAGACCCCGTATGCCATATTTTTCTAATTTTTTTATTAAAATTTGGTGATTTACGGTATCGAAGGCTTTTGAAAAGTCTACAAAGACCCCACAAGTATATAAGTTGTTATCAATAGCCTTCTTTAGATTGTCTGTAATTTCCGCTATTGCTTGCGCAGTGGAGTGACCTTTTCTGAAGCCAAATTGGTAATCAAACAAAATTTTATGCTTATCAATGTAATGAGTTAGTTGTTTGTGTACGAGTTTTTCAAATATTTGTGTAAAAGTTGATAGTGTGGATATTGGACGATAATTTCCTGGTTCAATTGAATTTCCGCCCTTATCAATAGGTGTAATCCTCGATATCTTCAGAGAATTTGGAACAACTCCCTGAAGGATTGATAGATTAAATACCATAGATAACGGTTCGGAAAGTTGATTGCATGCAATTTTAATAAACTTTTGAGGAATCCCAAGGGTAGACTTTTTGAGATTTAAGTTCATGATTGTATCGTGTACCTCTTCTGGTGTTATGCTTCTAAACATAAAACTATCGCGAAACGATCTTTTAATGTAACTTGACGGGCTTATGTCAGTTTTAGGAAGTTTTTCTGCTAAACATTCTCCTACATTGGTAAAGTGTATATTTAGTTTCTGTGCAATATCCTTCTTATCAATGTAAGGTTTGTTTTGATATATTAATTTAGTTATTTGCGCTTGTGAATTTTTGTTCTTGTTAAATAACGTCCCAATAAGTTTCCATGTTGTTTTTAAGTTTTGACTATTCAAATCAAATTGTTTTTTAAAGTATGACTTTTTTGATGCTTCTTTAATTCTATTCAATTTATTGTTGTATGCTTTGTAGTATTTGACTTTTTCAGGGTCTTTACTTAAACAATGTGTTTTAAATAGTTTTTGCTTCTTTTTAATAGAAACTAAAATTGCTTTTGTTATCCAGGGCTGTTTGTATAGTTTATAGCTTTTGTTTGACATACGTTTGACAGGCGCATGCTTATCCGAGATAATTTGTATGGTGTTCAATATTCTAGTCATACTTTCATTAACATTTGTATCAATAAGACTTTTGAAGTCGACTGTTTTGATTTCTTCAATAAACAAAGCTTCATCAAATTTATTAAAATCTCGAAATAATTTTTCTTTTTTAAATGTGGGAAGCCTGGAAGTCACGGAACAAAATATCGGTAGATGATCTGTGATATCAGCCAAGCAGATACCTGAGTTTGATATTTTTTGCGGTACATTCGTGTAAATGTGGTCGATGAGGGTGGATGTATGTTGAGTTATTCGCGTTGATTTAGTAATCAATGGAATAAATCCTGTATTAAGAAGCATGTCTAAATAATCAGATGTGTTATTGTCCGTATTGTAATTCATAAAATTGATATTTATATCTCCTAAGACAAATACTTCTTTTCCTTTATCATTAAGATTACTTAATTGGTCCCTGACAATTTCACAGAATTGGGAGGTATTGTAGGAAGGGTGTCGATAAATACATCCAATAACAATATTCTTTTGTCTTTTTCGCACTATTTCAATCCAGCAAGATTCCATTTCTTCAGTACGAAGGTCAAGATCTTGCCTCCTAATGAACTTTAATTCATTAGAAACATAAAGGCCAACTCCACCGGCGCAAGACATAGAATTAGTATTCAAAAACGAGTATCCGCTTATATCAACGTTGTATATATTATCATCTTTTAATTTAGTTTCCGAAATTGCAATAATTTCTGGAATAGTTTTAAAAGTCGAAAGAAGATCTTCCAATAAAGTCAGATTTTTAGTTAAACTACGCATATTCAAATGAATCATTGAGAATCCGTTCTGGGTTTTGGTCTTATGAAAAATATTCCCAGATTTTTTAATGCTAAAGTATTTTGATTCCATAGAGAAGCTTTGTAATTGCTCCTCGAGATTTTCTTCCCTTTCAGGACTCACAATGACATCCTGAAATAAATCTTTTGATTGTAATAATGAATCAGAAGATGTGTAAACCCAGCTCCCGATTAATTTCAAGAGTTCATCGCGATCTAGATCGTAAAAGGGTAATTCAGTTAATGGATTCATGAGTAAGGAGTAAGATTAATAAAATTTAACTGCCTATTCAATATTGTTAAATCTATATAAGTAATATACTGTTATCACTAAATATACGTGTAGATATTTTGTAATGTATAAAGTTTGTAAAGTATAGTGTTTCGGTGACAGTGTATAAGATAATCTTACTTGATTGAATGTTCACGTAGTTGAATGAACTAGAATTCATCATGTACTTGATGTTTGTTCTCTACAGGGACATCTTTAGGAGAGTAGATAGGTACATCACTTCCCTCCCCTCCCCTGTCATTACTATATCTCCCCTCCCCCTGATAGTACCATACCTTGATTTAGTGCCTACAAAGGCCTTTATATGTAAATCTACAGGCACATCTTTAGGAGGGTAGATAGGTACTTGTAGAGTAGATTTTGTATGTTGCAGCATTGGGTGAACCACATGACTCTCCCCTTCAAAGAGGCCCTCTGCAAATATCATAACAGTTCTTATAATGGTTTCGTTTGTTGTGGAGATCGACAGTTCAACATGTGGCTGGACTTGTTCACTTCCAGGATTGACCACTAAAGACGTCTGAAGCTGAGTATTGGCAGGAATAACACCCATTTGTGATTGGTCAACATCAGAGCCTGATTTACCAACCTGTAGAGGTGAATAATAAAAGCAAAAAAAGTTCAAACTAAAATAGACCAGTGTCACTGTACTATTTGACAAAAGGCACATTTGCACAGGGATAGCCTCAATGCAGAGTAAACTAAAATGTGCTTTCTATTGTTAAGCGATAACATTTTTTGATGCTTTTTTCTGCTGCTTTGCTTGGGATTTGTGAATATTTTGACAACAAATCAAGGCTTAGCCTGTATAAATAAATGCACCTTTTGTTAAATAGTACAGCAAATATATATATAACATGAAATTTAGGTATTCAAAGTACTGAAACACACTGGAACTTAATAAAACCCTTAAACAGTGTCAATTACCCTGGCATTTTCTTCATAATTTTTCAACTCAAGGAGCAGATTCTGTTTCCTCTGGGCCAAGTCTCTGAGTGCATCTTGTTCAATGTTGGTATCCATTAAATTACCCTTTAATTCTTGTGAAGCTGGTAGGTAACCTCGCACTAAAATTAAAACAGTTAAACATTGTGATTTGTATATATATTTTTGTGGTTCAGATTTATATAGTAATAGTTCTTAAAAAACTCATGAATAATTAATGAGACATTTACAAAAGAAACCATGACCATGACAAGTGTTGTAAATCTTCATACAACACTAGTGTTGCATAAGTTTTAACTTGTAATTTCACTGTGAAATTTATTTTAATCTTGAAAATTTTGGTAAAATATGAAAGAGCTAGCCTAGACATTTTTTAAGTCTCTTACAACATTCGCGTCAGGCTATACAATCACTTGCCTTTGGCTGATTGTACAGTATATGCCGATACAACATGGCCACTCATGTTGTAAACATTACATACTATTTCAGTACTTTCTGTACTGGCTTTACAATCCTACATGTGTATAGAGAACTGCTGCTTACGTTATATTTATTATTTACTTATTTCAGTGCTTTTCTTTTATCCTCAATTCTATTAAACATAACTTGATAATGGTTTTATAATGTTAACAACATGAGCAGCCATGTTGTAACGGCAGATAATTATATAACCAATTGTATCCAATACAACACGGATGTGAATGTTATAAACGACTTAAAAAATGTCTAGTTTAGCTCTTTCATATTTTACCAAAATGTTCAAGATTAAAGTTAATTGTGCTGAGAAATTAACACTACTTCTTTGTCAATGATGCTTTTTAGTTAGATATTTTCTTTGATGGGAAGTTTTCATACCTTCTCCTTCAACAGAAGAACAAATCAATTCCACCTTCCCATCCATCCTATAATCCCCTACTACGATTCCAGCAATGGCGTTATTGAAGTTATCCTTGAAGATCACCTCCCCTGTTTTGTCACTTCTTGCATCAATCTATGAAAACAAAATTATGATAATAATGATGATGATGACAATGATAGCAATGATGATGATAATGATAACATCTTGGCATATTGCTTTATGCAAACTAGAATGTATTTAACACAGACACCAAAGGGACAGAGAAAAGTGTCTGTAATACAGTGGATCCTCTATAATACAGACACCAAAGGACCAGAGAAAAGTGTCTGTAATACAGTAGAACCTCTATAATACAGACACCAAAGGACCAGAGAAAAGTGTCTGTAATACAGTAGAACCTCTATACCGGTAATACAGACACCAAAGGACCAGAGAAAAGTGTCTGTAATACAGTGGAACCTCTATAATACAGACACCAAAGGACCAGAGAAAAGTGTCTGTAATACAGTGGAACCTTTATAATACAGACACCAAAGGACCAGAGAAAAGTGTCTGTAATACAGTGGAACTTCTATAATACAGACACCAAAGGACCAGAGAAAAGTGTCTACAATACAGTAGAACCTCTATAATACAGACACCAAAGGACCAGAGAAAAGTGTCTGTAATACAGTGGAACCTCTATAATACAGACACCAAAGGACCAGAGAAAAGTGTCTGTAATACAGTGGAACCTCTATAATACAGACACCAAAGGACCAGAGAAAAGTGTCTGTAATACAGTGGAACCTTTATAATACAGACACCAAAGGACCAGAGAAAAGTGTCTGTAATACAGTGGAACCTCTATAATACAGACACCAAAGGACCAGAGAAAAGTGTCTGTAATACAGTGGAACCTCTATAATACAGACACCAAAGGACCAGAGAAAAGTGTCTGTAATACAGTGGAACCTCTATAATACATTCATCAAAGGACCTCTATAATACAGACATTTGAATAATGTACATAGATATTTTGTGCTATATATTATTAAATATTACAAGACATAAGCAGATCCTGTAAAGTTGCTGCTAACCTTTCCATTGGACCATCCTGTGATAAGCTCTGGTACTCCATCAGCGTTCAGGTCAAAACTGTGTATCGTGATGGCATGGTTCTTGGACTGAAAATGAATATTTTCACATGATTTGAGCTGAATTGTGTGCAAAATAATTAAAAGTAGAGGTAGCGAGTGTGTGTCTGAGTCTCCCCCATTAGTAGGGCACACATGTCCAGTCTAGAAGAATTGAGACGTTAAAAAAGTGATTTATTTTAATTATATATTTACTGTTATCAAATTTGTCAAATTATGATAAATAATTGATAAACTTCATCAGATGCAGCAATTTACTCTTTACATATATGCAATAATGAATTATTTCATTCCTACCTTAATTCTCCAGTATCTTGTCATCTTGTCGTACACACCAACTGTTCCATTGGCTAGAGCATAACCAAACTTAGTTCCATTGAGAGGGCAAAGTGATGTGACAGCCTATAAACATGACTTGACTTATTAAGTATGCTGAGACCTGACTGTTGTGCAGGGAGACAATCCCCTGCTCCTTTTGAATAGCACAACAGGGTCTTTTACGTCCACATTATATAGGAATTAGAGTGAAGGCAGACAGGACCTCTGGCTTTACGTCCTTATCCGAGAAGACGAGGCACTGAGAGAGTAAAGTGTCTTGCCTACAACGCAATCGCCCGGGATGGGAATCGAACCCAGACCATTAGCCCTGGAATTTGATCCCCTATATCAACATCATCAACACCATCATCATCATAATCACCATCACCATCATCAATATCACTATCATCATCAATATCACCACCATCATCATCATCATCAATATTGATATCACCACCACCATCATCAATATCACCACCATCATCATCACCACCATATTTACTGACCTCTGTTTCTGTCATTTCACCTATCATTTCATCCTCTTTAAATATTCTGATATCAAAGTCTTCAGAACCAACTAGAAGCTAGTAAGAAAAACATAGACAATCATTAAACGTATCAGAAAATAATAAAACTAATTTTACAATCATTGGTACCAACCTCAGTCTGTCCATCACCATTGAAGTCACACAGGGCTAATGAACAAACATTGTCACCAGTAACCTTGGAGACAAATATTACAGGCACAAGTAAGCATAACATTGTTGAATAGAAACTAACGAGTACACTAGTATAGGCTGCATCAGTGTTTGATATAAAAGATAGGTAATATAAAGAAATTTGTAACACCATAAAAAATGTTGACTTAACTTTACTGACGTTTCGAGCTTTAACCCTTCGTGGAGTAAAAGGGTTAAAGCTCGAAACGTCAGTAAAGTTAAGTCAACATTTTTTACGGTGTTACAAATTTCATTATATTACCTGTCGTTTATCTATATATTAACAGCAACAACAATAGAAACAGCATTAATAGTAGTAGTGAGAGTGAGATTAGAAGCTATAATATTGTCATCTTCACCACCACCGTTGTCATTATTCCCACTATCATCATCATTACCACCATTATAGTCATTATCAACATAATTTATGACCATTATCATCATTGTCACCATCATCACCACCATTATCATCATTGTCATCATAATAATCACCATTATCCCCACCATCATCATCATCACACTTTTCCAACAAATACAGATGGTAAAAACAACACAAAAAAATTTTAGAGAAAAATTCAGAAGTCACTTACAGTCCAGAACTCGTCATTGCCATCCATATCAAAGCCTTGAATGGAACAGTTTCCACCAACAAATGCTAATGGGTTATCATATCCACCAAGTTTGCCGATAATAATAGAGTTAACACCATCTGCAACCTGGAGAAATAATGATAAGAAGTTATGTAATAAACAAGGTTCTTTTTCATGTTGTACTGGATGCAATACTTCACAATTCTGTACATAAATTTATAGAAACTACGTACAATAAATCATAATAACATCCCAGTATCCGACACACGCACACTCACTACATCTTCATTAAATATTTTAGCATACAACACTGCTCATATGTTGATTTGTGTGTGTGGGGGGGTGGGGGGGTGGGGGGGGGGGGGGGGTTGAAGGGGTGGACTGGAGAAAAACTCTTGTAGCAAGAGGGACAACAACACATCAAACAAACTCTGTTCACTTGTCACCCTAGCTGGGAATTAAACCCAGGTCACTGTGGTGAAAGGTCAGCACTCACTGCTAGGCCACCCATGCCAGCCAAATACAAAAGGATAGCAAATATTTATAACAGGGAGGGAGGAAAAAGGGAGAAAAAGCCCTTGTAGCATGCTAGAGAACAACACATCAAATAGACTCAATTCATATATGATCCGGTGCCCAAGGTGGTACTTGTTCAGAACCCAGGCCACCTATGACCACTCCGCCAACGTTAAGTGACAAACTTACATCTTTGTAGAACAGGTCAGAGTTATTTTCAACATCATAAGCAAGAAGATTAGTTGGAGTACCAACTAATAATGTATCGCAACTAGTTGTGGTGAGTTGACCAACGGCAATTGCTGAGACTTGTTGATTGATATTCAATAAGCTGATGTCATTGTCATTGCTAGTCGCTGCTCTTCCTCCAGCTTTACTGCTTGTGTGAGGGTTATGTATAAAGACCTGTCGATAAATGAACTTGATAAGTTGTCAATGTTTGTAAAGAAACAATGGTAGTAAAAAATGTACAATAACTAGCGGTTAATGTGGATTGCAATAGTGTTTCTAAGAAAACTATTAGAGAGGGGGAAATAGGGGATTGTGGTGTGGTTGATCAATATTTTTTGCAGTGTTCTGGTGAAAAAAATTCTCAAAGTGTGGTGTTACTTGTTTGCTTTGGCTGCGGTGTGCAGTGAATTTTAAAGCTGTGGTGTTCGTTGTGTTTGGTGAAAGATATTGTGATGCGGTCTTGTTGAACTTTTTTTTTGCGGTGTTCAGGACCCCCCATTGTCCCCCTCATTAGAGTAAAAATGTACACTATAAACTAACCTGGGTATCAGGCTCTAGGGGAGGGGGAAGGAGAGAAAGAAGGGAGAGAGGAAAAACTAGCAGATAAACTAATGTATGACTGCATCGAAGCTCCTAAGAAGAAATTAAAGTAACGATATGGTACACGTGAAACCAAACAACGATATTGGGAACTGATTGTTTGGTCTTTGACCGTAAAGGGGTATGATTTCTACTACAACATGTAAGCTTATTAATAATGATTATCGCAGACTGACAACCGGTAAGGGCGTTCTTGTCATACTTTCTTCAACGAATCTTTCCTTAACTATTGGATAAGAATCCTTCAAACGTCATTTTTTAAAAGAAGGCCTATTTATTAAAATTAAAGGATTTTATGAAAGTAGACTTGAGTATGATGCGCTCAAAACAGCGTCTTTTCATACTATTTACTTCGATTAAAATCAACGAACACTTCCCAAAACCTAGGTGATCAACTGTCAATTTTTTGTCATTTATTAACGACGTAATTTTAAGATTAAAGTATTTTTTACAAACCTTCCCCGCTGTTGTTGCCCCTGTCAAACACGGATGAACGCCGTCAAATTTCCCAACTGCTGTTGTTCGAGGATGGATTTTATGGCCAAGTTTTAGCGTGAAAATAGGAACCAACATCTTGAATTAAAGAAGAGGAATTGTACTTTCTTCTTGGATCATTAAATTAACGATCGGTCGCAGTTTGGTATTTTATTTTGGGCATTTTTCGAAGTTGTTGAAATTTGCTGAAAGCTTCGTTTTGCTTACATGGAAACCAGTCGATGCGCAGCGCATGTAAAACTGGGGAAAGCAGCTGTTTTAACACAGGAAGCCCAATCTTCCAGTGACCAAAGTAAACAAAAATAAAATAAATTTGAAATAAAAAATATTTAAAAAAAAAATAAGCCCTTTTTTATTTTATCATAAAGTAATCTATGATTTAAAAATTTTTAGATGATTTTATTTTTTTTTGTGATAAAAATCACGCAAAGTAAAATTTTATTATTTTCATATTTTTTTCAGAAAGTAGGCAAATCGTTACATAAAAAATGAAAAAATCACAAAAATAGAAAATATTTTCTAACAATGATAAATTCAGTTCTTCTTTCTTACATACCACAAATTATTTTCTTAACATTATTAAATGGCAATTTAACTTTATTTTGTTTACTGAGAAGAACAATGAAAATAAACTTATTGAAATTCAATTGAGAGCAACACACGTGTGGTCATTTTCGCTGACAAGCACTTCTTTTTCCATTGTTCTGATTGAAACCTTTCACAGAAGAAGAAATATTTTAATATTTTAAAAATCCCTTAAAAAATCAAAAGTATATGCGATCGAACAAATACCTTAAGAAATTACAAAACACTATTGAGTTGGTCGAATTTCTGTGGTTTATTTTCGAGAGAATAATTTCTAGCTTTGAAATAAAATATTCTCAAAAGCGCGCAATTTTTGCGGCAAAACAATAGACCTTCAATCACGCGTAAAATAGCATGATGGTTTGAATTTCAATGTACCAATCAAATCCATCGTGACGTCAACGCCAGCCAATCAGCGTGCAGTACATATGGCGGAATATTTGAAGTGATGATGGGATCAACTATCGAGTCTCGACAATAAATCTCTGGACTTATGAAGATTTTGCGCGCTTTTTGGATTTTGTAGCTGGAAATCTAGGAGACTGGTCTTCGAGATGGCAACAGGATACCTTTACGGGTAAGTTCTTTCGTTTGCGAGTTAAAGTTGATAAATATTTGGTTTTAAAAGCTAGTTTTCAAGCGATTTGAAGGGTGGTGATTGCGCGATTCTTTGCATTCGTCAGTCTCCCCGCCATTTTTACCTTCAACAAACCTCGTGTTTACACCAAAATTTACTCCCGATCTCCAAGTATTTGCTCTAGTTGGGTGTATTTCAACTATATGTAGTCTTAGAAAGCTTAAAGTTTGAGAATTCGACGTAATTTTTGCGATCACGATGTTTGCTAGTGTTTGATGTAAGGCCGAGCTAGCCACGAAATCGACACGCTCGGGTAATAATCAGCATCGAGATATTTTTCCTTGATTTTCTGGACAAAGGACAACTAAAAACACATATTTTGAACTGTTAACTTATTAAATCTATTCCATGAGGTAGCTTGCTAGTTTTTTGCTCGATTTATGGTAAGATATGCTATAAAGTATTTATTTATTATTCCGCGCAAACACTCGTAGTTACGAAGCCAAGTCCCGATGCCGAGTAAGGCCGATCGATAACTTTCCCCACAGCATGGATAACCAAAACTTGTTATGATGGCGATTTCTTGCTTTCTCTGTGCCTTTCTGGGTTCTCAAGGACTAGTTGGAATATTTTTGGATTTATTTGTAATTTTATTTGGACGGCATAGAGACTGTAAATGAACATCCGGGGAATCTTTACGTGTGCTAACACGTGCAAATCCCTCTATGCTGCTGTGCGTCGCGTCTGGTTTTTACTCGCGTATCGTATTGTCCTTATTGCCACCTCATGAAATAGTTGAACAACACTAGAATGAAAATTGGCCCATCTCGACGAGATGTTGCTGTTGTTAAAAGCTGCAGAATCGGTGGCGGCAAAGTAAGTTTATTGTGTTGCAAATCGGTGAAGTTTGCGGCTTGATGCCTTCTCATGTTGGCAATCAGAAACTGCGAGTATAATTACTCGAGAAAGAAAACTTGGGAGTCAAACAAAACGGATTTGGTTATTTACTGCGTGGTCGCTTTATCTATTTTTTGGTTTGCTTTTCAGCGATTTCAACTTCAAAAGCGATGATGAAGAAGATGATGTTGATCAAGGCTACCACAAGAAGAAAAAGATCAATAAGGGAAGATGGACCAAAGATGAGGTGAGCGAAACGCTTTAACAGTGCACACCGCACCGTTAATCAATTCTTTATTAGATCTAAAAAAAACCTAAATTCAATAATTTATTCCACGGATTTCTTTCGACGATTGATCAACGTGTTTATCACAGAGTGCGAGTGTTTACGACGGGGCTTTGTTGCTGTTGTTGAATGTATAAAAAATAGTTTTGTGGCTTACGTTTCAGCGGAGCATAACAACGAAGAGAAACTCCGATTCTATATTTTTTGAATGCTTATTAACTGCTCTCATTGATCTAGACAGTTTATTTTGTGTTTATCAAGTCGTTTAAGTCGCTATATAACGGTGTGGTTTGTAGGGGCTGCTCTTTTCATTTTCTCGCTTGCATGTATTGAATCGTGTTTGTGTAAGCTTCGAGGCGTATATTTGAATCTCAAATGTCCGTTGGAAGGGGTATGACGGCTATATATAGGCAAATGTGCATAACTAAGAAACCTTAGATTGTTTTATTTTTTGTAAACGCGCAAAATGCTTCAAACGTGGCAGTGAAACAGTGAACTTGCTCCCATGAAAGACAACGTGTTTAAAGGGCTAAGAACGTTTGATCGGCGAAATGTACAAAATGGAAATAAATGCAAATTAATCGATCCGAAACAAAAGCCGATGTTGTCTCAAGCGTTTCTGCCAAGGTTATTAATACGCTTTGTTGGATAGTTTCTGTGATTCAGAAGCGAGCGAAAACCTGGTTAAACTAAAACAGGGAAATATTTAAAAGTAATAAATCAATGTTTTTAAATACTGCTATGCATTCCGAAACGAGTGACCTCGGTTGGCGTGTGGAATGCTTACGTAGCGTTGGATTTACAATGCTTGTTCCAGAGCTGTTGTTTGGATGGTCGTCATTGGCTCAAAAATACATAGATTAACATTTTGTTGAGTCTTTGCACATAACGACTGTTTAGATATGCAAGATTACAAAAAAACATTTTTTGATTAGAACCGGTTTCCGAATTTTCAAAGGTCAAGTATAAAAAGCGGTTTATATAAAATAATGAATTACATAGATTGCATAAATTACGATACAAACATCACAGGTCAACATATCTTAACAACAAATTTATTTCCAACTGTCACTCAAAGGAATTTATTCTTTATTGTATTTTGCACTGACTTTGAGTCAAATTTATATTTTATTTTTGAGAGCCTTTTAAACATGCATTTTTTATGTTTGCATGGATAGAATTTCAAGGGACCAAAGCTTAAAGCACACACATAAAGCTTAAAAGAATTTAATGGAAATCATAGATTGCAGCCTTAAGGCCCAGGGAAACGGTTTCAACATTTGCTCCAACATCCATTCGATTTTGTTGAATCGTAATGTTTTCATGCTTTTAAACTCTTTCAACATTGTTTAAACGTGTTGAATTGTTGTTGAAAGAGTTTAAAAGCATTTAAATATTGCCATTCAACAAAATCAAACGGATGTTGTAGCAAATGATGAAACCGTTTGTCCGGGCCTTAAGGCAATGCTCAAAGCAGCAATTGAAATTATGTCTTGTATGTGGTTTATTCAAAACCTGTTCAAATAACAAAATGACAATAAAATGGAATATTAAAAACCATTGTTATAGCTATAAAAGGTAAAAAAATTGCACTCTGTTATCGAGGGAACATAAATATGATATAGCTCAAAAAATGTTAACCAATATATTTTTTAGTGTACATACAAAATTGTCATCAATAACCAGAGAATTATCAATCAGCTGATGTATTTCTATCAATATTAGAAAAACTGATTTGAATTTAATATTTTTTTGAAATTTGCATAAATGAACCAAAACATGTAATTTTCAAAATGCAGACTTCAACCCTCAACAGACTATAATAGTCACAAAATCTCGATTTGTGGTCAATCACGGATAATGCTACTGTATATTGATAACAGCATTTCTTTAATGCAACTAAGTTTAATAAAAATGTTTCTGTTGTTCTAAATATCAATTGAAAGTAATGTTTGGATTTGAGGCCGTTTTTGAAATTTACAAAGTTACATAGTGGTGGTGTTATTTACAAGATTAAAACCTCAAAACTTATCAAGTCTGGTCCATAGTTATATATAACACATCAAGGATTCATCATCACGAAAATGTCCTTAGGGCGAGTTATTTGAGTTGCTGCTCCAATAAACTCTTAAAGTTCATGTTGTCCATAATCATCTGTCTCGCCTGTTGTTGATCCACTCCCAGGATGTCTTCATACCAAGTAATTCATAATCCTCTGTCAAACAACAGCAGTGTACCATAGCAAAATTTCATGGCATACAACATTATTCATAGCTGTGTTGATTTTGTTCTAGGATGACAAGCTAAAGGACCTTGCTGGTGATTATGGACCAAGTGACTGGAAAGAAGTAGCATCAAAATTCCCTGATCGTACTGACACACAGTGTCAACAGAGATGGCACAAAGTGCTCAATCCTGAACTCATAAAGGGACCCTGGACAAAAGAGGTACAAAATATAGTCTGTTTATCTTATTTAAAACAATTGTGCTAAAAAGATAAAGCATTTTGATAGATAATATAGTAGAAAACTAACTTTGTTAGCTGTTTTAATTGTGGTGTTTTCTTTGCACAGGAGGATGAAAAAGTTGTTGAACTTGTGCACAAGTATGGTCCCAAAAAGTGGTCTCTTATTGCTCAGCATCTAAAAGGTCGTATTGGAAAGCAGTGTCGAGAAAGGTAAATGCTATATGCTTATTGTTTGTTTCTTTTGTTCGTTGGTTTTGCTTGTTTGTTTGTTTGTCGGGGTTTTCGTAGAGCGTTATGTAATCACACTGAGGAAAGTCTCAGAAAATAGACCAAAAGAACTATAAGATTTCATGCCAATAAAGTTGTTAAAAGTATTTAAACTGAGTTAAAAAAGATGAATTTAATATATATAATATATATATCTTATTGATTACTTGTCAGTGATTGATAATTAATATATTGGTTTTTAGATGGCATAATCATCTTAATCCAAATATCAAGAAGTGTGCATGGACAGAGGAGGAGGACAGGTTGATTTACGAAGCACACAAAAAGATGGGAAACAAATGGGCAGAGATAGCAAAGGTCATCCCTGGAAGGTAGGAATAGTGTACCAACAATAGTTAATTATATTGGGTCCTCATTACAGTTAACATGGGTCAGGTTATGCCTCCAATATGAGGGTTTTTTTATCAACAATTTTTTTTTGAGTAATAAATAATACATTAAAAAAAAAATACAAGGAAAATTTACATCACTATATGTCACCCAAGTGCGAACAGGACTAAGGCACCAAATACTTCTGGCTTAGACATGTATTATATGTGAGTTGAGTTTGTTTGATGTCAATCTCGAACCCCGAACCTTCGTTCCTCTTGGCCAGCCGAGTAACGTAAGACTCTGGGGGACCGGAATTCTCTGCTTATGCTGATTGGCCCTTGAAAATACAATGGTCAGACCGGAAACAGACGAAGTAAAAGCTCTGATTGGTCCATCATGTAAACAAATGTACATTCAAAATGTAAATTTTACGACGTCAACGGTGATAGAATATTACAGTGCTGCTAATTCAACCGGGGCCACCCGGAGTTTATTAGCCAATCACATTTGAGCTTAAGAACAAAAGATATCTACTTTATCTCCTTATCAGCCAATCAAATTATAGGCGCGAATGAGTTCAAATCTTATACGGATTGCAATATTTTGAAAAATGTCTGTCCAGCTACGAGAAAATCAAAACGGCGGCATTTACGATAACGGACGTCGAAATTCTCGACTTTTACGCGAAAGAGTTCTGGATTTGAACCATCAAGGGTTTTCACAGAGAAGAATTGCTCAAGAAGTTTGCTCAAGTCGCCACTTTGTAAATAATGTTTTGCTTGAGTACGACATTACAAATTCCAATCAGCCGCCAGCTAAGAAGCACAAGGGTCGTACTGTTCTCTCTCCAGATGCTTGTGAGTGTATTGAGGTGGAGAAATTATGTAAGCCAAGTGTTTATGCAGCAGAATTGCAAAATCGACTTGTGTTTGACGGGATTGTACATCCCCTTGACATTCCACATCGCGCTACAATCGGTCATTACCTGAAAAAAGATCTGCTGATGACGAAAAAGAAAATACATTCCCTTCCATCTGAAGCCAATACTAGAGCAATAGAAGAATATACAGACTTTTATCTCGATCAAATTAGCAATTTGAACACAAGCTCTCTTCATTTTTTCGATGAGTCAAGTGTTACAAAGACCACCATGAATCGCAGATATGGCAACGCGCCGATTGGAACCCCAGCGTTTGAAATTCAACGATGGGCATCAAATGCTAACTACACGATAAATCTCATGCATTCTTGTCTTGGAGTTGACTATGTAAATGTTATAGAAGGTGCATCTAATGGAAACGAGCTTTTATTTTTCTTCGAAGAGGCAGTTGAAATTACGAGGCCTAACGGTTCTGTACTACTCGAAAGAAACGATACTGTGATAATGGACAATTGCCCATTTCATCATGGCAGATTCACTGAAATGGCATTGAGATATATGCTTGCTGACTACGGAGTAAACCTGATATTTCAACCTCCTTATTCTCCACACCTAAACACTTGCGAGCTTTGTTTTCATCAGGTCAAAGCTTTTCTCAATCAGAACCAGATACTAGCTGACAACGAGACTGAAATCGCCATCTACCAAGCATGTAGCAGAATTTCCCCTGAAAATTCTACTGCATATTTTAGACATTGTGGATATTTCATTTAGATTGGAAAGGGCAACAACTTTAGGTCAATATATTGCCCAGACATTTCACACTATATAAAGCGCTGTGTAGTTTGCCGTGTGAAAATTACAAATTTTCAACTGAATTGTGACAGTGTTGAAAACAAAATTAGTGAAAATACGTGTATGAATTCATAGCGTATCAAAACGTTTTTTGTTAACCAAGAATAAAACAATTGCAAATAACCAATGTTTATTGAAATCCGCTATTTCTAGTATCAGTTCTAGTACATGTTGTCATGCAAACCCTATTCTAAAATAACTTCAGCTGGACATTGATAAGGCCACTCGGAAGGATATCTAATGTAACTCTATTTGACCATTAGGTACATAATGTAGTGCTAATTGTAAAGATTCTAAAATGTCTATTGAGTCTTCTGGTGAACAATAAATGTGATAGTTACAAGGGATGATAATTCCACCTCCTGTCGACCAAACACTCGGCCAGGGTGCGTGGCTTGGTAGCGGTAACGCTGTGATTTCACTGAAAGGGAAAGTAATCTGGGATAAATTTTCTATAGAGCCGGCTCACCAATGAATTACTGTGTAATAGTTAAGCCTTTGTGTATATACCATTGACTTGAATAAATCGAAGCTGATGATTCTCTTTTTCTGCCTTGTGATTCATTATTTCACACACAGGTTAATGAAAACTACACATATAAAAGATAAACTAATTACACTTACCACAGTACTTGTATCCTTGCTATGAATGAACATAATAAATCGGAAATTGTGGAGCACAACCCTGTTGGAATGTGGCCTATAATTTCATGATTATGGAAAACTGCGACCGCTGTTGGATCATTTAGATTCCCAGGCTCACAAAAACATTCACATATATCTCCGACAGCCACTATATTCTGATAAGCATGATGACCCTTTACGACAGCGTTTTTCAATTCCACGTGTGGCATTTTCAATTTATGGTCTTACAATCTAGTTCACGATGGATTTTTCCCCACGTATCCTAGACACTTGATTGGCAGTTGCTACAAGAAAATAGAGATGGCTATCTGATTAGGTCTACTTCTAAACAAGAAATAAATGTTTTTTGTTTGATTGACGCCGTTTGTGATCGAATAATAAGTGAATAATAAGTAAATAATAAATAGGTAAAGTAGGAAGTAATATCATGTATATAGACTCTCTTTGCTATTATTATAAAACCTTTTCTATACCGTGTACATGTGTAGCATAATTACGTCACAATGAGTTTGACTAAATACTGAAGTTTCAAATTGCTTTATTTGTGCATGAACTATTTTACAGGTTTTGCTGTCAATTATTTCCGGTAGATAGTGGATATAATATCTTTTTCAAAACATTTGTTTATATACATTTGATAGATGAACAGTAACCATATCATAATTTGAACTAAAAATAGCAATACTTTATGGGTTCGCATGAATTCTTTCTCATTTCTATAATAGTAATTAGCATTACTTATATACAGCCCAACTTTTGAATCCGAGAACACTTTGAGAATATTATTTGTTTATACATTTTGATAGATGAACAGTAACTATATCATAATTTGAACTAAATTCCAATTCTTTATGAATTCATATTCTTATATCTATAATAGTACTATCTTTTCAGTCCAACTTCTGAACCCTAGACCACTTTGAGAATGTGATTATGTAGAGAAAATATCAACATTTGCACGCTTATATCGTTCAATAATGTAGGGAAGTTCCCAATCCATGCGGTCGTCCATTGGGACTTTGTTTCCTAGCGCTCTCTTGAGTATCATGAGGTCTCTGTCTAATGCACTCCTGTCTACGTACTTGATGGCATTTTGGCTTCGTAGCCGCGGTCTCATTATGGCGAAAAAACTTGAAGAAGCTCTTTCTCTGGCTGCTTTGAATACATCGTAATCGTTCTTAGTTTTTACTTCTTTTTTCTCCAAGTCCTTCAAGATTCTCTTTAATTCTTGGATTTCTGATTTTATCTCGGGGTGTTTGTCGGTGTATCGGCAATTGGCGATTCCATTACACGGCCCGTTCTTGCACTTGGTTTTGTTGTGGCCGGGAAAATGGCAATGGGAACAAACCTTTTGGCGTCTGGAGCTGCTCTCTTTATAATCTTCTGTTGCACGAGTTTTCTCCTTGAGGAGTTCTTCCACACTTCTTTTTTTAGCGGCCATGAGCTCTTGGTCTTGCTTCATTTCTGTTTGGCGCTTGTCAAGATAGGTGCTGCTATGCTGGCTTGCACTGAACTGCGAACTTTGAGTTTGAAGAATCGTACTTGACGCAGTAGGTGTAACTATATTGGATATAGTAGGTGTAAAACCACAAACAGTGGCTGGATTAGATGGAGAAAATGTCAAATTGGGACTAGCTAGACCTGAACTCGTCGACGGGGTCTGGTCTAAACACTCTTCGCCAGATGACTTTGATTGAACATTGGAAGTTGGGAAATAAAGTACTGATCCATGATTCTGTGGAAACAATTCCCTTGGCTGTAGATTAGATGTTTTCTCCTTCAAATTGGCGAGCTCTGTCTCCAGAATTCTCTTCTCTGCCATCTTTAATTTTTGTGGAGTTGGAAACAAAACATCGAGATCGGGCGATCTAAAGTATTTCAAAGACCCTACGGTGCTAAATCCACGACTTTCAAAGTCCTCGGCAAGTCTTTCTAGGCCAAGGCCATTTGAAATTGACTTTAACCACTGGAAAACTTCTGACATTGCTACTACAGTTTCCCGCGTGAACTAAACTACGCCGGAACTTGACGGATCGTAAATGTCTGGTTCTTTTGTTCTTAAGCTCAAACGTGATTGGCTAATAAACTCTGGGTGGCCCCGGTTGAATTAGCAGCACTGTAAATATCGTCGTTTATGGAATATATACGAGTCGCGAAGCGAAGAGATGTTGTATCGCCGCTAAGCGATATTAACCTTGACAATCCTCAGACCTCTGGCATCCAGTTATTCACTAAAGGTCAATCGTACCACGAAAGCAAACTAATAACCGTTGGAAAACTATAAATAAATCGACGGTTAAAGCGATCGGAATTGAAGGAGATTTAGACGCGTTTTTATATCATTATATAAATCCTGATGGCCGTTAAAAACCCTTCCTAAACTTTAAATGTTTCATTAGTGAGGAAAATGTTTATATTTTGGCTTAGAAAATATTTAAAATGCTACTAGGTCAATAATATTTTGAATGTCATTAGCGTACTAAGTAACACAGGATGCCCAAACCCACAGATCATTATAATATTAACTAAGCATGCGCATTCCAAACCGGAACTCCAAAATTGGAGCTGAAAATTCCGTTCCCCCAGAGTCTAATGTCGGGCGCCATAAGACCGCTGACAAAAAGTCAGACGTGACTCTGGGCTCGAGATTGGTTTGATGTGTTGTTTTCTCCCTTGTCTTAAGGGTTCTATGTGCTTAGAAATGTATTGACCAAGTTTCCTGTTGCAAAAGTTTGTTCAACCAGGGCATCGCAATAAAAACATTGGTAAAGTTTCTTCTTCTAAATTATTTTGTTGTTTGTTTCCATCATAGGACTGACAATGCAATCAAAAACCACTGGAATTCTACCATGAGAAGACGAGTTGAGTCGTTTGGTTATGAACACTACAAAAAGAACAGATATACGGTAAGCATAAATTAAGTTAATCATGTAATGATTAATCAGTGAGTCATTCTTTAGCTGTGTTACTTATTATGTGTCTATATCTACTCTAGGGTGACAAGCATGGCAAGCATCCTGGTAGTAGACCTTCCTCGCTTAAAAAAGGTATTTAAATGAAAATATGTAAATATTTATAATGTATAATACTCCAGTTTCTTATTATCTAGAGTGTAAATATTATACCCGTGAAACGAGTAGTACTACTAAACAGTGCTAATTAAACAATAGAAAACAATAGATTTACCATAAAATATCGCTATTTAGTACTATTTATGTTTCACGCTTTTAATGTTTGTACTCTACCACCACTGTACAATTTTACAAAAGGCACATTTGAACAGGGATAATTTCAATTCAGAGTAAATTTGAATGTGTTTTCTATTGTTTAGCGGTAGTATTTTTTCATGGTTTGGAATTGTGATTATTATTTATAGAAAATCGAGGCTTTGCCTGTGTAAATGCGCCATGTGTCAAACTTAATAGCAGTGATAGATAACATGAAACTGGTCTATTGCCAAGAAAGTTAGTTTATCTTAACATATGCTTTTTAAATGAGAGGTTTTTTGTTTGCATAATAATTACCAAGACATTGATAAAATCTTAAGAATATAGTTGTTTGGCGAAGTCTGTAAAATGCTAAGTCCATAGACAAAAGTGAGAAGAACTTTTAAAGCTAAAAGCACATTTTTGTCTAGTAAAATTTTTTTTTTGCTTTTTTGGAAGTACACCATAAGTCAACTTATATTATATACTCACCATTATCTTGCAGAGCGAAGAAGAAGAGAAGATTTCATTAATGAGATCAACCAGCAAGTACCTGTTGCCATGACAATGCCTTCAATGACAACAGTTGTCCTTGACCATGGTAAATACCCAAGAGCATCACCACAAGTTGTTTCTGATGCAATGACAAACATTAGACCAAGAGGTCAAGTACATCAATATGGTGTCTCTAAGGCAGGGAAAGGAATAAGAAACCAAACAGGAGAAACGTCACCATTCAGGAGCTACATACTATCACAAAGCTTACTTGACTCTGATCCTTCTACATGGGGGGATCTGAGCACATTTGAAAATGGTAATGGACCTTCAAAAGGACAAGGGACAACCAAGCTGACTTCTCCTGGCACAAGAGGTGAGTGGCTTGACCTGTTCAAATTTATCACTTTTTAAATCAAAACTGAAATCTTACATGTTCAAATAAGCTTTTAAACTGTAATTATGTATTTTGATAAAAAATAAATAAACGCTTTATTAACAAATTATTATAACTATTTTGGCATAGTAGAGACTCTTGAAATGTTTTTTTTTTATGCATCTAGTCTGTAAATGGTTGTAAAACAAAATTCTACATTGTCTGTATAGTTGTTATATTTTTCTCCCATTTAATTTTCCAGGATACAGATTTGATGGCAACACCCTTGCAGGAATTAGGTCTGATGGGTAAGTGACAATATTCCTTTTAAAAACATTCCTTCTCATTGTTACCAGTAACAAAACTGATCATTATCAATATTTTTTGCAGATCTTTGATTCCAATCACATCTCCAGTTCTCCAAACAAGGTTCAGTACTCCACCAACTATCCTTAGAAGAGGAAAGAAAAGAAAGGTCAGTTTGGTAGTAGAGATGATGATAATGGTGTGGATAATGTTGATGGTGATAATGTTAAATAAATATGAATATGTTACAACCATCACTCCCCATCGGGGCTCTTCCGTGAGGTTCACTCACTACCACTACCACTACCACTACATTCAATATTTACAGCACACAACTCTGCTTGCGGATAACCCGGAGAGAAACCCTCGTGGCATGAGAGAGAACAACACATCAAACAAACTCTATTCACATGTCGCCCGAGCCGGGAATCGAACCCAGGCAACAGTTGTGAAAGGCCAACACTCTCACCGTTAGGTCACTCATGCCACCATACACATCATAATGTTGATTGTGATGATGGGGATAATGTTGATTGTGATGATGGTGATAATGTTGATTATGTTGATGGTGATAATGTTGATTGTGATGGTATCCATAGTGATTGCTATGGTGGTGATGATTATGATGACTTTTGTGGTGATGATAAAGATGATGATATTGGCATTAATGCCAGCCATAATATCATCAAATTGTACTCTTGAAAATACACAAAACTCACAGATATAGAATTTCAATTCTGTAATTCTTCTTTTAGGCTCCTGAAGAAAATGACTCCACAGCCAGCATCTCCATGGTGATTCCTCATGACCGATCTGACAGCATATTCAGCTCCCCAAAGACATGTACACCAATTAAATCACTGCCGTTTTCACCATCTCAGTTTCTTAACTCTCCTGGTGCCAAAAGGAGAACTTCAACGCCAACTGAACAAAAACCACCTCCGTCAACAGTCACCAACACTCTTAACACTCCAACTGTAATTGACACAAATAACAATAATGAAGGCAATTACCGTACGCCGAGAATTAGACGGACATTGCTACAAATGTCTCCAAGGACTCCAACTCCATTCAAAAATGCTTTGAAGATTCTCAATGAAACTAAAATGGCACATGTAAGTTTTATGCAAAATTATGGTGATAGACCAACACAAAGTATGATAAACAATTTGAGATTGACTAGCTTTAATATCATACATCCCAAAAAACATGTTTTTATAAATTGTAGTCTATGTGGTGTATCAAAATATTAATATACTCAAATTTAGTTTGTTAAATGCGTTGTTCTCTACCGTGCCAACAAGGGTATTTTCTGGGTAATTCATTTTTTCTTCACAAAAATCAACATGTGAGATTTGATGTATGAAAAATATTTAATGTAGTGGTAGTGATTGTGAGTGCTAGCAGAAGAATAACCACTATAATTTATGTTAGTTTCAAAATACTTTGTAGAAAATGTGTCTTATTTCAGAGCATTTCAAACATGTTCTGTGTAAATTAGCTGCTAGTCAAAGCAGCAAAGCTAGACTATCTTTGTAGAACCCACAATAATTTCCCTACTTCTATTTCAGACTCCAGCTCATTTTGATGAAGACTTCAGTGAAATTATCAAAAAAGAAGCTGAAGAGAGTGGGGTTGACATTTCATGCTCAGCTGTTAAAGAACCAGCAAGCAAAGCAAGGACATCACTTTGCAAAAGAATGGAAGACAATATGGAGCTAGTCGCGCCATCTTTATTTGGTGGAGAAAATAAGGCTCCTGTCAAGGAAGAAAAACCCATCATGGTAACAAGCACTTCTGTAAGCAAATCAGAAGTCATGGTAAGTGATAGTTTGGGGACATTTTTCTTTCTCTGAAATGTGTAACAGGAAAAAAAATTAACTTCTTCACCTTGAATTATTGATAACCTTTTGTATGTATTTATCTGGAAATAAGTCTGAGTTTTTTTGCACATCATTTTGTCATCCGATCACAAATAAATTTATATTTCTAAGTGAAAAACAGAGTTATCAAACCACATACAACTAACTTTTTTTAGGCTACTTCCTTGAAAAGGTGAAGCCACCATTCCATAGTTTAGAATTTTTGTTTTGTTTAACATGTGCTCAGTTGCTCTATCGATCCTCTCCCTTCTTTCCTAATCCCTACAGATTGTTTATGCACTGTGCAATGCAGGTACAAATAAGCCCAAAATGTAGAGTGATTTATGTTAATTTGCTTGTCTTACAGGATGACTCTGGTATAGGGCAGACTTCTTCTCTTCTGCTGTCACCAACACAAGATCAAGCTATCATCAAACCATGTGAAATATTTGGCAAACAAGACCCATTTGTAACTCCAAGCACCAACCTCAGCAATGAGTTATGCGTAAGTGTACTTCTGCAGTCTTAATAATGTCACGACCCTTATCTATATTAATGTGAAACTCATTCTTTTGCAGACGAATAAACGAAAGAACAATTTAATGAGGCCTTTGCAGTTTCAAGAGACTCCAAGAAAAAGCCAAAATATTGGAGTATGTAGAGAAAAAAATGATATATTGTGAACCACTCAGTTCGCCCTTTGTTTACCTTTGTTCCATTGCTTACTTACTTGCATACCTAATAACAAGTTTACTCACTCATTCGCTTACTTGAATACTTAAAATCAAAGAATATAGTTGTCATTGTACCTATAATACCAATTTAAAAAGTCAAATTACTAAAAGTTTCTTGTAATTTCCAGATGGATACTACTTGGGAACAAGTCGCTTGTGGTAAAACACCAGACCAACAGTTTGTCACAGAGCAAGCCAAGAATTTCATTGCCAACTACCGAACAGCAGCAAGAACGTTGCAGTTCAATGCACCTACAATGGCATAAAATATCAAAAGTTCAAATACTTATGGTTCTGCATGCCAAACACAAAGAACTTATTAAGCATGCTTTTGGTTGTGTAGACAATTTTTATAACCGCGCAATGGTTAATTATTAAGGTTTTTCTATTAGCGAGAGTAATTTTTACAGCAGTTAGAAAGCAGCAAAACGTCAAAAAGGACACATAAAGTAGCACTTGTTCTTTTCCATAAGTATTCAAAAGATGTCAAATTCTGGCAAGAAGTGTACATGTATTATAGGAGTGTTTTGATTCTTCCCTGAAAATCAACAACCAAAACACTCATTGAAACTACGTATAAATCAAATAATAATAATTTATTAATATCTATAAGGTGATTGGTACTTTTTACTATAAAAGCAATAGAAACAATAGTCATTATAAATGTCAAAAACAAAGTATTTTTGAAGTACCTGAAAATGATCACAAACATTGTTTGTTTATCAGCAAAATTTGAATTAGTGTATGCATGAAACTCAGCCATTCATTGCACTGAGTTGTAGATGGTAAGAGGAGTAGGCATTTGTGATGAAACATGAATGAATTCCAATGAGTATGAATGCATAGCAGCAGGTTAAAATGTAAGATATGTCAGTTTGTGTATTTGTTAATACATTACTCATTTTGGTGATGGTTGAATTTTATTTTGAAAATTTATTTTGTATAAACAGCAAAAAAAAAAAAGACACCAATATATCAAATGGAACATGATTCAATGTTAGATGTATATAGCTAAACAAAATGATTTTTAGTGAATCCTGTAGGAACCAAACTGATCATTATTCAAAGCCAAGTTACAGGAGTTATTTGAAATAGCTCAATTGGCTTTTTCAGCCACCAATTTATTGAATAAACTGTATTGCCCTCTCAAGAAACTAGCATGAGGTTAGGATCTAGTTGGATGCATGGGCACTTGGCAGCTTGTTTGGTTGTGTTGGCGGTTATTCAAATATAATACTTTTATAATTTCATAATATGTTTGCCGTAATATATTTGAATAACCATTATGTGACTGTCTACACAAAGTAGTAACCAACTACCCAAATATCCTTTACAATCCGTGTGCGTCCAACTTACCACGCTTTTTTCTGGAGAGGGAAATTGTGTTTAGAGTTTTAAACTTAAGAGTTTATTGAATTAGAAATATAACTTGTTCATTTGACTGATTTAGCATTTCATTGAGTAATGATCAGTTCACAGGATGCATGTTCACATGATGCAGTGATGTCAACAATTGCATTGTAAGCTGTTTCTTTGATTCATTTTTTTTTTGTCAGGTTTCACAGTATTTTTACTATTTTTATAAATGAATATAAAAACAGCACATTCTCCAACTGTTTACATGATATATCAGTTTATCAGCATTTCTCAATATTCTGTAAACCTGGGGCCGTTTGTAAGAAGGGTGAATAGGGCTATCCAGCGGATAAATCCTTATCCAGCGGATAAAATCTATACAAAACCTATATTGCAGTGGATAACTTTATCCACCCTTTGTACAACCGGCCCCTGGTGCATAATGTTAATCTCTCTTTGATTTCTGCTTTTTTGCTGAGTGTGTTTAAGGTAAAAAAAAATATCAATTTAGGCAATCTACCAGCTATAATGAGTAGCAATGTATACACATATAGTTGACCATTTTCATAATCAGCATTTAAAGGTTACAGAATATGGTGAATTGCTGCTGAACAGTAAAGTTTTTGTGTTGACATCTATAAACTTGTTGGAGAGCATTTAATCATAGTGTGCAGTGCTACAAAGCCATAATAATATAAAGGGTTTCTATTTTGTAAATACAAATTTTTACAATCAAATAAAAAGTTAGCATTGATTTCTCTCCTGTGTTTTGTATTTGTGATTGTTGGTGTTACCAAGGAAACACGTACATTTGGAGTAATAAAGGTTTCTTCTTTTCTACCCCAATAACACGCTTATTATAAAATAGCTTGTTTTCTTTGGAATCTGGAGGGAAAAGTCAGGACTGCTTACAGTCTAAATATACTGCACCATATAATTAATAATAGTATATTTATATAGCGTCTATCCAAATCTGCTTTAGGTACATTACAAAGCAACAAGATATACATAGAAACAAAATGATAATAGTCCTTAATTTTCACTGCTCAGTGACCACAAATAATAGTTTCAAGTTGAGGTTTGAGTTGCTGCGCATAGCAACTTAGTGGTCACTGAGGTGGAACTGTGAAAAGGACTTTTAACAATTGTCCTTTTCCAAAACCAGTTAAGGACTGGGTACTAGTTTCCCTAATTAATGTAATTTAAAAAATGAAATAGAGCACATCAAGATATGTAAGATTCCTGAGTTTGGTTGTATTCTGACCAAGATATAGTCTCGTAGAAATGCCTAAAATAGAAGCGAAATGTATGCAGGTTTGGAAGGATGCCTGTCCTTCCAATCCATACATTCCTTTGTAATTTTGGGCAGTTTTGAATATCTGTAATTCACTCGATATCCAACCCAAAGCACCAAATCTCAGGAATCTTACATATCTTTTTGATATATCTCTAGTTCGGACTTCCAAAGACTTTGTAAATTTCATTATGTAAAAGGGAATAAACCGTCTTTTACACACTTAAAGCCAAGAAATTTATTTATAAAGGAAAACTAGTTTTGTCTTGTCGACCTTATCAATTACCTATCTTGATCATATCTTCTCTTTTATATTATGAGGTTTAATTACATTAATTAGGGAAACTAGTACCCAGTCCTTTACTCGTTTTGGAAAAGGCCAATTATTTGGGGTGGGGATGGCTGTTTCTTTTAAAATCCAAACAAGTTGTTTATTTGGTAGAAGTTAAAATAAAAAATATTGCTAACTAGGTGCCCCCTTATTTTTTTATAACCTATGGGGGTGGTGGTAGCGGGATATTATACTCGCCCAGTTCTCCTCCAAAAAGGTAGGAACGCCTTTCAGAGTTTCACAATCAATTTTGAACACTCGCATAGTCACAATTTTTTAACTATTCTGAACCGAAATCTCTTCTTTTTGACGGCAATTTTAAAGTTGAATTATCCAAAGTATAAATAGAATTATTAAAAACATGAGCTCGGTGGAAAAAGACCGTGAAAATTTCGACGCCGCTTTTGCGAAGCTGGTCAATGAACTCGCTTTGGAGAACGAGGAAAACGCTGAGGTCGCGGATGCTCTGAAAAATCTACGTGAAGTAAGTTTGCTTATACCGCTAAAAACATCTGTTGACAATTAATTTGACGACAGAGTGCAGTTTCTCTTATGACAACATTGAAATTTTGTACAAAGATAACGATACGAAGACGAAAACCTGAGAGGATTTTGCAAACTGGTGGATTAATAGGTGTAATCCTTTTGTGACAACAATGAAAATATCTGATACAATTGCACATTTATCAACAAGAGTAACTCCATATGATTAGCTCTTATTTTGTATCAGTTAGACAGCGCAAAGTCACAATTATAAAAACATAGAACATGATTAATGTAGTATTGATTATCATAGCCAAGTTTGACTCTAAAGGGATTGGCCTTATTTTTGACTGGAAAAATTGGGATTGGATGCCCTGGGACTGGGATTTACAAATAAAAGAAAAATAGAAACTGGGAATGGGATTGGAAACATGAGAAAAACTGATGGGATTATGGGATTTTTGACTCTGATTTGGTCCAAATATAAACTGGGAAATGGGATTCGGACCCCCCCCCCCCCCCCCCCCCCCCCCCCTCCTTCAGGACCCTCTGAGAAAAGGCCAACCGTGCCGCCCATAGAAAATAGTTCATAGGTTTTCAGCCAATTAATTGGTGCTCACATTGTATCAATCATTGTGTCTGTGTGTGCACTAGCTGTGACTGGCTATATATATATATATATAAGTGGTACTTTTTTAATTGTCCTGATCTCCGTTGTTATTATATCATCTTATATAGCTTTCTCTAGAAGTTATTTTATTACAAATGATTTTTTAAATACTCGGTGATATAAACTAAATAGCTATACTAGACAATTCCAAACTTACTACAAGTATATCCAACCTTAGAAAGAGGTCCCCGTCAGGACCATAGTCTAATACGATTTTTTAATGTCTTTGTTTCATTTATGGTAACATCAACATTGCACTCTCTCTAGGTTCTGGAGTACAATGTCCCAGGAGGTAAGATGATACTCATTATTGATAGAATTATCATCATCACTGCAGTCAATCATCATCACTGTCAATCATCATCACTGTCGATCATCATCACTGTTAATCATCATCATTATGATTCTTAATGATCATTATCATCATTTTTGTAATTATTTATATAGACATGTACATCATTGCCATCATCATCAATATCATCATTATCATAATCATCAATATTAAAGTATTATTAATATCATTTTTTCAGGCAAAAGAAATCGTGGTCTATCAGTCATAGGGTCATTAAGACATCTAATGAAACCTGAAGAAATGACAGAAGAAATTGTCAGTCATGCTATACTACTTGGGTGGTGTGTTGAATGGGTAAGTCTAACTCTTCACTCTCTCTTTAGTTTAACTCTCACTCCAACGAAAGGCTGTAACTTTAAACGTTGATCGGTAAAGTTGAGTCAACATTGTTTTTACAGTGTTACAATTTTCATTCTATATTAAACCTATTGTTTAAATATGAAACACTGATGCTGCAGGAATACTGCTTTAATTTGAAATTATGCTGCTAACAATCATGAAGATTTAGTAATAACATAACAATACAATAGACTTTATTTGACAAGTAATATATACAATATGAGTGGCCAATCTGTATCCGATATACAACAGCGAGTCGAAGACGAGCCGTTGATATAGCTGTTGGATACAGATCGGACGCGAATATTGTATAGAACTTATGAATGTCCAATGTTAGTTCTTTCATATTTTACTGAAATTGTCAAGATATCTGGCCGAGAAAATTCAAGTTGGAACTTATGCAAATCAGGACGAAATCTGTATGAGATTTACAACCTCCGTCACGGACGTGAATTCTTTTGTCAATTGCTCATTAATTATTCATGAATGTTATAAGGGAAAATACGATTTAACACTAAAAGTTATCTAACATACCACCCTCTAGTGGCTACCCTAGCATCAGTGTAACTATAGCCAGATACTGATCATAGAGAACTTATGGCAGATTATGAATTCACAAAACTCATCAACCCTATTTAATTCTACTTTCAGTTCCAGGCATTCTTCCTTGTTGCTGATGATATAATGGACCAGTCCTTAACAAGAAGGGGTCAACTGTGCTGGTATAAAAAGGTGATTGTTATAATCAAACAATTTCTATAAAGCTGTTATTCATTCAACCATTTGTTTGTCTATCAATTTATTCAGTTACCCATCTATTAAATATATAGCCATTGGTTTATTCAATTGTCCACCCATATATTTTTTCATATATCCATCAATTTATAATCAATTCATATATTCAATTATCGATTCATTTATTCATTTATCCAAATGGTCGATATGTCAGAAATAGAATATTTCAATATTTTCAAACACTTAATTAGCACAATCAACAGAATGCCACAATGCCTGTTCAGATAAGTGTTTTGAAATAATAGATCAAGGTACACAATACACTATTAAGTTACCAACAAATTGCTCATGTTAATTTATCTTTAAATATTTAACATTGTTTAATACATTCCAACACATTTAATTATATTGGCCTTCATATAAATAACTGTATTCTCAGTAATTAATTCACACTGCAGATGAGGTGGGTACACCTCGAAACATGTCTGGCAATAAAACTCTGAAAATTAAAAATGTCATCAGAGTCATCAAAATTATTATTCATTTATCCATTTATCCATTCTTCTATCCATCCATCTATCCAGTTATCAATTTGTTTATTCATTTATCCATCCTTCTATTCAACCATCTATTCAGTTATCAATCCATTTATCCATTTATCAATAATTTGTTTATCCATCCATTTATCCATCCATTTATCCATTCATTTATCCATTTATCCATTCATTTATCCATCCTTCTATCCATTTATCCATCCATCTATTCAGTTATCAATTTGTTTATCCATCCTTCTATTCATTCATTGATTCAGTTATTCATCCATTCATTTACGCATCTGTTAATTATGATCATCAAATATCAACAATAATCATCACGTTTTTGGTTTTATTTTAGCCTGATGTTGGCCTGGTTGCCATCAATGACTGTATTATGATAGAACAAACTGTCTTTGCACTGCTAAAGAAACACATTAGAAATAAACCCTACTATATTGATGTTCTTGAAATCTTCCATGAGGTATGGAATGTAGTGTTTAAGGTCCAAGCAAACGGCTTCAACATTTGCTTCAACATCCTATCAATTTTGTTTAATGGCAAAGTTGAAGCTGTTTGCCATCCCATTTCAACATTGTTGAAACTATTTGCCCCCTACGTTCAACATCGTTCAAGAACCATTCTATAGTATTTAACTAAAACTAATGTTGAAGCAAATGTCGAAGCCGTAACTAGTACAATTTCAAACCCATATACACCTATAATAGTCCTTTTCACAGTTCCCTTCAGTGACCGCGAACAATAGTTCCAAGTCGAGGTTCCAGTTGCTGCGCATAGGAAAACTATAATTTATCATGCACACCAACTCAAACCTTGACTTGGAACTATCATTGTGGTCACTGAACGGAACTGTGAAAATGACTACTGCAAGAATGCTGCCACATGAAAAAAGAAAATTAGTAAATAAATATAATAATAATTTATAATTATATAATAATAATAATAATTTAATAATTTAATAATTTATAGAGCGCATAAATCTATATACATAATAAAAAAGGAATAACAAAATAAAGAGTTTTGCTTGAGTGATCTTCTTTTGTCCTTTAATGGTCAGATTCCTTTCCTATTAAATTACAAAATTCTTGCAATTGAGTGTAAGTTAATGTACTTTACAAATTATATGTCAACTAGTCAAATGTATGGACTGCTGCTGATCGAGAGCATGCACTTATCATTGGAAGCTAGTACATGTAATAAATAATACTACATTTTATTAGAAGCATTCAACAAGGTCTCTGAATGCTCTGACAACATTAGTTTTAAAAATGTTAACTTAACGTGTACTTAACTTATAATTATATGTCATTAATATGTGTCTAAGGATGAACCAAGCAGAGTTTGCAGGTGGTATCATTAATTTCTAGTTTTAATACTACTGTAGGTAGCTTACCTGACATCTCTTGGCCAGTCAATGGATCTCATTACCAAACCTGGAAAAGATTTTGAAAATTTTACTCTTAAAAGGTATTGTATAATTAATATACATAAAAGTACAGTCGTCTATTCTACTATTCTATTACATGCAGTAACTATAAAAATATATACAAAACAATACAATTCACAACCGCATAGGATTATGTGCGCTCTCATTGGCTCGCTATGTGAAAACTTTGTCTTTATTCTTCACCATTAATGTTAATCTTTTACAGATACAAAGCTATAGTGAAACATAAGACAGCTTATTATTCGTTCTACCTTCCTGTAGCACTGGCAATGCATATGGTGAGACTGATTATATTATTTTATAAAGACGTATGATATATATAGTGTCATCATCATTATCATCTTCATCATCAATAGCAACGTCACATTCCCATTTTAACATCACCACAAATCACCATTATCATCATATTCATCATTGTATCATCATTATCATCATCATCATCATTATTATCATCGTCATCACTATAGCATCATCACCTCTATTATATATCCCGTACGAAACTTTAAGGGTGAACTCAGCGAGAATCAAGCGTGATTCTAGCCAGACAATGCTTTTGAAGCCATGACAAGAGCGAGACAGAGCCTAACAGGGATATTTGTCTGGCTCGCACTGATGAACCATACAGTTGTTTGGCTTGATTATGGGTCCGAATCAGGCTATAATCTTGTGTGAGCTATCAAGTGATGCGACGTGAAGCAGCGGCAAAACATCAAGATTTTTTCAAGCCAGTTAATCACCAATAATCAGGCCCGACATTTCAGTCTTACGATAAGCTATTTTTTTTGTGTGCGAATTGATGTATAATTACGGTAAATCGATTATCGTTGTATTACAAAACTGCAATTTTTTTGTGCGCGAATTAATGTATTTTACGTTTATTTTATTAATTTTTATTTTACGAATCTGCAGTGTACGTTGCACGAATAGAGAATCGATTACTGCAGCCAGCTGTCAAATAAGTCAGGTCATCCTCAGGCTGATCATCGTTGTTGTCTTCGCTAATGTATTCGCTGTAATGTTCTTGATAATTTCCTTCTAGCTCATTGTCCTCGATCTGAGCTTCTATCATCTGTTGCTCAAGGACGACTCTTTCACAAATATCATCGCAATATTGATGAAATTCCCCGGGTTGCTCTTGCCTCGCGTGAGATAAAGAATTATCTTGCGTTTCAGGCGTAATACTATGTCACGGATCTGATTGCTTTGATTAAGTAAAGGAACAATTACCTCGACATATTTTTTCTTGTTGCCTCTAGTGTGACTTTCTGCCATAATTTTACGATTTAAGAAGTTTATGATATCTACACCGTAACGTTCAGCAAGTATGCAGTAAATGGGTTGGCGTGCAACTAGGCATTGTGTTAACAAGCCCTTGTTGACCTCGGGTATCAAAGGCACGCAACATATACCTTCATATTTGATTTTGTAGCCTGATCCCAGCTTTCATTCAGCTCTTTTGATAATAGTGTAGGGTTTCAAAATGTTTGACATTTTGGCGCTCAAATTGAGACATTCGTTGAAAACGCTCTAGATCTGTTGGAGAACATTTGCCTGGAGCAGTAAAATAATTGTTTAGCGAAAACCTTATCATGTCAATTCTCCATGCCTGCATATATTTTGCATCAGACAAAAGTATTGCGGTGATTCCAAAATCGCGGTGTACTCTAAGGGGTAGTTTCTCCCCTGGACAAGATGTAGATGTTATGTGGAGACTGAGCAGTGGATCTCGAGAAAGATATCTGGGTAGGATCCTTCAAATTGGCCCCAAAGGTATGTTTTAATAATATAATTCTATATAAAATAAAAAACAAGATTGATCAATAGTATTATACCGATTTTATATATTGGAGAGGGCAAATTTATCATCATATTCAAGTTTTACTGACGACCGCCTTCAGCTAGTCCATGCGTTTTGAAAATTGGGCGCCAGAAAAACGTCCTTGAAATAATTATTTCTTAAGCCTCATAAAACAAACTAGATATTTCAATCGGTTATCTCAAGTCACTGTTAGATCTTTTCTAAGCATACCAGTATTGTTTTAACTATTTTACCCACAAGAAAATTTATGTAATTAGAATATATATATATATCAGAATTTTGGCGCCCAATATATTCCATGTACTGCTCAAACTAGTCTCAAACTGTCTCACGGCTTTTTGAAAATCACTACAACCAATGATTGTATTATTTTCTTTTACCATCGCAAAAGCGACTAATAAGAAATTTTTGATTTTCATTTCAGATTTTGTCACAGCATTTGCTATAAAGAATAAAAAAGACCTACCGCTTCCAAAGCAAGTGAACGAGACATTCACGCAGCAAATTAGCTATGCGCGCGTCAAAGTGAACAGGCAAAATAACCCTAGGTCACAAGCTAAGTGAAAAAATCTATATATAATTTTATTTTTTTATCTTTATTTTTTATTATTATACGAACTGTAGTGAACATTTATATATCACATACTGTAAACCTAATTGCCGCCGTGACAAGATTGTATTAAATGTATTGGATTACAGCTAGAGTTGATGATATCTTAATTAGCGTTATGTCTGTGCGAGCTCGAATTACAAGCCACGCAAACAAACCATAATCAAGCCAAAATAGCAGCCAGAATAGCGCCATACGTGTATGGCCCGACAAATGTCACGCTATCAGCCTGAAAATTATCGTCCATTTAACGCTCGTTTTTCACGCTTCTGTCAGGCTTAATTATCGCTATGTTTGGTTCATTGCTTTCACGCTCAGTTTTCGCTTCTGTTTGGCCGAAATGTCAGGCTATATTTTGGTTCTTGTCTGGCCGATATTTTTTGTACGGGATACCACCCAAATCCTTCTCATCGTCACCACAAATCATCTTCATCATTATAACCATCATCATTACCATAAATATCCATCATCATCATCATAATAATCATTATCATTATATTTCTATATCTATCATTATCATAACCATCATTATTATATTTTTTATATTACCGTCAACATCATCACCGCACTTACTATTACAATTAAGCATCATCATTTTCTTGATCATCATAATTTTAATGACCATCATAAGTCATCATAATTTACCATCATTCTCACCATCATCATTGTCATCGCTATCATAATTTACCATTCTCACCATCATCACTATCATAATTTACCATCATTCTCACCATCATCATTATCGCTATCATAATTTACCATCATTGTCATCATCATCATTGTCATCACCATCACCATGGTTATCACCATCATAAACTTGATATTTGTTCAAGGAATAGAAACAAATGCAATTATCATTTCATATTTAAGTCTGGTTTAGTTGAAAAAGAGCTGCTTGAAAACGCCAAAGCTATTTTACTAGAGATGGGGGAATATTTTCAAATTCAGGTAAATAAAATCCCAGATCCACATAGAGTACAAACACTAAAAGTGTGCAACACATAAATACCACTAAATACTGCTAAATTATGCAAATTCTTTTGTTCTCTATTGTTTAATCAACACTATTTACGGTGGTAAATAGTACAAAGTATTGCACAATTTTAGTGTTTGTACTCTAGTAGCTAGGTAATCTTAATTGTTAGTTAAGTGAGGTAGGGGCATGGGTGGTCAAGTGATTAGTGTTTGGTTTTCCTGGATTAGAGTACTGGCTTGGTCATGAAAAAAAAACAATGTCAATTCCCGATACATTCCTCTAGAGAAACAAACTTTGTTCATTTGTCCCTATGTTTTCCCACTAATTATCTTGGGAGATCATCATCATCATCATTATTATTGCCATCATCACTACCTCCATCATCATTACCAACTCTAGCATCTCCATCATCATCACCATCATCATCCCAATCATCACTACCTCCACCACCACCACCACCACCACCATCATTATTATTGCCATCATCTCAATCATCACTACCTCCATCATCATAATCATTGTTATCATCTCTAACATCTCCATCATCATAATCATCATTATTATTGTCATCATGATCTCCATCAACACTTAACCTCTATCATCATCCCAATCATCACTACCTCCACCACCACCAACATCTCCATCATCATCACCATCATTGTCCTGATCATTGCTACTTCCACCACCACCATCATCATCATCATATTAGTATGATGCATATAACCTCTGTAATGTTTGGTAATGTACAGGATGATTATCTAGATGTATATGGTGATCCAAGTGTAACAGGGAAAATCGGGACAGATATTGAAGAAAATAAATGCACTTGGTTAATTGTCAAGGCTCTTGAATGGGCTAACCCAGAGCAGCTTAATATTATTAAGGTACAAGTAAACATCATCATCAATATCATAGCTACAATGATTATATATCATTACTTCCACCATCATCATCCTCATCATCATCCTCATCATCATCAATATCATAGCTACAATGATTGTCATTACTTCCACCATCATCATCATCATCATCATCAATATCATAGCTACAATGATTATCATTACTTCCACCATCATCATCCTCATCATCATCCTCATCATCATCAATATCATAGCTACAATGATTATCATTACTTCCACCATCATCATCCTCATCATCATCATCATCAATATCATAGCTACAATGATTGTCATTACTTCCACCATCATCATCATCATCATCATCATCATCATCAATATCATAGCTACAATGATTGTCATTACTTCCACCATCATCATCATCATCATCATCATCATCATCAATATCATAGCTACAATGATTATCATTACTTCCACCATCATCATCATCATCATCATCATCATCATCATCAATATCATAGCTACAATGATTGTCATTACTTCCACCATCATCATCATCATCATCATCATCAATATCATTAGCTACAATGATTATCATTACTTCCACCACCACCATCATCGACAAATAAACAAATAAATAGCATACTATATTAACTACAATTAATATCATTATCATCACTTTTGTCATGTGACTAAAACACAACATATCTTCAGGAAAACTATGGAAAGAATGACAAGGACTCTTCAGCGAAGGTAAAACAAGTTTACAACGAACTTGCCCTGGACCAGGTATTTCATGAGTATGAAAACGTCAGTCACCTTAACATGTGCCAATTACTGGTAGACAAATCCGTTGGCCTACCAAAAGAAATGTTTGCAGAATTTATGGCAAAAATATACAAACGCAAAAAATAAGCTAGAAACAATGGTCTCATTCGGTGCAATTGAATAAGTGAACATTATACAGGGATAAATATAGGCATTTAATAATTAATATTAGCAAACTCTAGCAATGAATCAAATAACACAGGTAGTCCAAATATTGAACTGTGATTTTTATCAAATATGTTGACCACAGATAGCCCAGTAAGTAAACTGTCAATTTTTTCAACTACTATCAATACCATAATTATCCTATAAGCAGTAAACTTTCAATTTCTTGGCCATGGTTACCATGTTAACTTCAAAACACAGGAAGCCCAAATGCATTAAAGTAAATACTGGTATAACAGATTGTTCATCATGCAAAATGTCATTTCTTTGTCTCATTAATGTTGAAGTTTTGGACCACAATATTTCTACTGCTACTGCAAATCTTCATCATCGTAATTAGCATAAAAGATTGTAAAGAGAAGAATTTTTTTTTTAATGATTTTTATTTGCTTCAATAATATTTATACATGGTTCTATTTCAAATAAGGCTGTTGACTATGAACGAATACAGCACTAAGTACTGTGTCCTAGATTTGTTTACCTATTGTTGACAATTAACGAATACAGCACTAAGTACTGTGTCCTAGATTTGTTTACCTATTGTTGACAATTAACAAATACAGCACTAAGTACTGTGTCCTAGATTTGTTTCTCTATTGTTGACAATTAACGAATACAGCACTAAGTACTGTGTCCTAGATTTGTTTCTCTATTGTTGACAATTAACGAATACAGTACTAAGTACTGTGTCCTAGATTTGTTTACCTATTGTTTACAATTAACAAATACAGCACTAAGTACTGTATTCTAGATTTGTTTTCCTATTGTTGACAATTAATGAATACAGCACTAAGTACTGTATTCTAGATTTGTTTTCCTATTGTTGACAATTAACGAATACAGCACTAAGTACTGTATTCTAGATTTGTTTACCTATTGTTTACAATTAACGAATACAGCACTAAGTACTGTGTCCTAGATTTGTTTACCTATTGTTGACAATTAACAAATACAGCACTAAGTACTGTATTCTAGATTTGTTTACCTATTGTTTACAATTAACGAATACAGCACTAAGTACTGTGTCCTAGATTTGTTTACCTATTGTTGACAATTAACGAATACAGCACTAAGTACTGTGTCCTAGATTTGTTTCTCTATTGTTGACAATTAACGAATACAGCACTAAGTACTGTATTCTAGATTTGTTTACCTATTGTTTACAATTAACGAATACAGCACTAAGTACTGTGTCCTAGATTTGTTTACCTATTGTTGACAATTAACAAATACAGCACTAAGTACTGTATTCTAGATTTGTTTACCTATTGTTTACAATTAACGAATACAGCACTAAGTACTGTGTCCTAGATTTGTTTACCTATTGTTGACAATTAACGAATACAGCACTAAGTACTGTGTCCTAGATTTGTTTCTCTATTGTTGACAATTAACGAATACAGTACTAAGTACTGTGTCCTAGATTTGTTTCTCTATTGTTGACAATTAACGAATACAGTACTAAGTACTGTGTCCTAGATTTGTTTACCTATTGTTTACAATTAACAAATACAGCACTAAGTACTGTATTCTAGATTTGTTTTCCTATTGTTGACAATTAACGAATACAGCACTAAGTACTGTATTCTAGATTTGTTTTCCTATTGTTGACAATTAACGAATACAGCACTAAGTACTGTATTCTAGATTTGTTTACCTATTGTTTACAATTAACGAATACAGCACTAAGTACTGTGTCCTAGATTTGTTTACCTATTGTTGACAATTAACAAATACAGCACTAAGTACTGTATTCTAGATTTGTTTTCCTATTGTTGACAATTAACGAATACAGCACTAAGTACTGTATTCTAGATTTGTTTTCCTATTGTTGACAATTAACGAATACAGCACTAAGTACTGTATTCTAGATTTGTTTACCTATTGTTGACAATTAACGAATACAGCACTAAGTACTGTATCCTAGATTTGTTTTCCTATTGTTGACAATTAACGAATACAGCACTAAGTACTGTATCCTAGATATGTTTACCTATTGTTGACAATTAACGAATAAAGCACTAAGTACTGTATTCTAGATTTGTTTCTCTATAATTTGTTTACAATTAACGAATACAGCACTTAGTACTGTATTCTAGATTTGTTTACCTATTGTTTACAATTAACGAATACAGCACTAAGTACTGTATTCTAGATTTGTTTCTCTATTGTTTACAATTAACGAATACAGCACTAAGTACTGTATTCTAGATTTGTTTACCTATTGTTGACAATTAACGAATACAGCACTAAGTACTGTATTCTAGATTTGTTTCTCTATTGTTTACAATTAACGAATACAGCACTAAGTACACTGTATTCTAGATTTGTTTCTCTATTGTTTACAATTAACGAATACAGCACTAAGTACTGTCTGTATCCTAGTAAAGAGAAGAATAAAGATGGGATGAAAAATAAAAAAGGGAAACAATATTGATAAAACGCCTGCATGTAGTTCCTTCAGCTAGAAGTAAGCTGACCATATAGTAAACCAACTGTGTGTAATTCTTTTCCCCCTCTCTCCATCAATCCTCTGTTTTATGGGTATTTAGAGCTACCAAAATGTAAAGAAGTAATAAGATGAGGGCACTGACAATTAAACTTGAGACCACTATCTCCGGTAATATTTAATGAACAATAATGATCTCAGTTTCATAATCAATGGTATATCTATTATTTTGGTGATATTAATTCTTTGTTGAAATAAAAATGGTATTTATTTAAACTTGTTGGTTTGGACATAAATCCTTAATTCTCATTGAACATGATTGTGATTTTATTTATTTTTTCCAAACAAAAATCCTGAATTTATTCATTTATCTATTTTCTCTGTTTCTTTCTTTATATATTTGTCTATTTACCTTGATTATTTCAAATAATTACTCGGGATTCCACAGGAATCCCGAGTTTAAAATTCGGCATTATTTTTATTTTTTTTATTATTTTTCTTCGTCATCGCCAAAAAGACGCGCACGCGTAGTATCGTCCAAGTTCTGAATTACTTCAATTTCGGCAGCCATTTTGTTTCTAACTTTGACAGTACAGTGTTTTAGTAATCAATGTCTTTAAATACACTCAAATCGCTTGCAAATCCACACACCATTCGCGGTATAGCCACACTAAAAGATGTCAAGCGTTTTCGGAAAGGAGATTTAGAGAGACGCCGTGAATCTATAGTTATCGTCAAACTGACTATGAAAATGCCTATCGTGGAACTTAAACTATGTATTCAAAAGCGAATTATAATCAAACTTATACAAACTCTAAAACAACAAAGCTCAACTACAGAATGTGAACAAAGGTCTACCGAAGAAAAAACGAGGATTGCAAGCGGCATTTTAAGCGAAGAAGATTCAAGACTAGCGACTTGTGTTTACAGTCAACCAGACTCAAAGTAAGGGCGCCTAGCTTCTCAAAAATGATGACTTCTTTCATATAATAATGCTAAGTACCTTGCTTCTTTTATTATTTTTAATTCAAGGAAGTATTTTCTGTTTTTCCTATTTGATATTAGTCTTTATTAGGGTACAAAACAGTCAAGTTCTTCGACTGCTACACTCAAACTATTGTCATTTCATCGTTCAGTGATTGTGATATATTAGATAAAATTAGTTGTTTGACTGTACAGGTATGAATGTATATAATGATGCAGAAGTAACAATAAAGATTACAAATAATACAAGATCTCGTTATACAAGACTTGTTTATTATAATTATAGACATTTTCGCTCTCATCATAGTTGTGAGACAAGTACAAAATGTAGAATATCATCACGATTAATACAGGCGTTTAGTCTTTATTAGGGTACAAAAAAGTCAAGTTCTTCAACCGCTACACTCAAACTATTGTCATTTCATCGTTCAGTGATTGTGATATATTACTAGTTGTTCGACTGTACAGGTATGAATGTATATAATGATGCAGAAGTCACAATAAAGATTACAAATAATACCAGATCTCGTTATCCAAGGTTTGTTGACATTTTCGCTGTCATTATAGTTGTGAGACAAGTACAAAATGTAGAATATCAACACGATTAATAAAGGCGTTTAAACACCAAAAGTAGGAAGCTTAGACGGTTTGTATATCATAGAATACGCTCAAATATACCAAGGTCTTCTGAGTTACATAATTATATTAACTGTGCAAAGGTCAAAATCGAGCATTATTCTTCAAAGTTCAAGGGGATTGGGACACAAGCATTTATTTCTCAAAAAAGGTTCAAATGTAAATCCAGTCGGTATATATATATCGTCCCTTTCTTGTAATAGACCGATGTCTCTCTATAAGACTCTGTCACATGTAATGAATTACTGTAAGTGTAAACTATATTATGATGTAGAGAAGAATACTGGTCCTAAAAACACACTATATGTTGATCCAAGCAAGACAATAACAGCACCATATAGCAAAGGTAATGCTTTTACCTTTAAAATTACGACAATGTGCTGCAATGAGTTTATGTTCTTTAATTTATAATAACAAAAATGAAATTAATTCATCAAATGAGCTTGTAATGATCATGAATATTGAGGATCAGTTCTGATTGTCACAATCGGCATGACAGTCATTTCTCATGAAATCAGAACTACCCACAAGTTTAAATGTGTTTAATACTGATTATGAACTTCAATTTAGTGACAGTTTTACAGGTAATCTACAAAAAGAAACTGCAAATTATTCATATCAGATATAGGTAGATAAACAAATTTCTGATGAAAGTGCGCGTTCACGCAGGCGTCTATTTTCATGAATTGTACTTATAATTAAACGTGTAGCTAGAGCATCGAAGAGAATCCCGAGTTCACGCAGTTATGCGTCTAGTTATGTATATAGAAACCTAAGAAAATATATTAATAGTTAGCTAGCTAACTATAATGACTAATTATGTCCTAAGTTGTACCTAAATTTGATTAGCTAATTCTCTAAGATGCACGTTTCCACCCAATTCGCAACCTCTGGGATTATTAAGAACTTGTGTTCCAAACATTTCCACATGATATCCAACTGACAAAAGACGTATACAAAGGGCCTATCCAAGGTATGTGATCAGAATTGATGGGATCCCTGTGTTCTGACCACGTGATTCACGAAGACTCGGTTCTCGGAACTTGAATGGTATTTTTTGGCTTGAAAACCGTTCTACAAGGCTTCTAAACAAACGTAAGTAAAGGAGTAGAAATAAGTATTCTGTAAAACTAGTAAATATATATTTAACTTTTTGTCGAGAAATTTCGCGTCTGAGAGTTAATATTTTGTAACGTTTATCAAACTCGCCAAAGATGGTAAACTTTATTTAAAAAACACTGTAAAAGCACGGGTTAACATTATACAAAAGAAATATATATAAAAACTATTTTACATGCTTGCCGTGTGAGTACGAGTCTATAAGACTAACGTAGTGCAATTATCAATACACATTTTGAATGTATTGAGGGAACTAGTGCATCTTAAATTGCTTCAGTGGGTAGATTATTCCACAATTTGGCGCCACTGAATTGGAAACTTCGTTTCAAAGAATTAAAAGTTTCATTTTCTTTCTTCTTACAAGTAGATGCACATAATGTTCCTAAAGAATTGAAGAACAATTTAGATGGGTCTGTTCTTGGGTATAAAAACGAAGACGTTGCTTATAGTATAGTAAATATAAGGGAGCACCCCCCCCCCCCCCCCCCCCCCCGGGCGGAGAAGGCGATGTATTCTACCCTAAAATTGTCTTAATCCTGGAGTAGTCAATCGATAAAAATCGATATCGATACAAATCAAATTGTGTATGAGTATATATGTTCGGCGCGGAGTATAAATGCACTTGTCATCGGCTTGTTGAAAGGCATGCATATAGTATCAACACATATCTAGTTATTAAGACGAGTACTTTCCCTTACTGCAGTAAACTGAGCAGCTGTTCTGGCCTGTTCGGCCGCCATGTTGTCTAGGTACCAGTCTACTAGTAGTGTGTCTCAACACAGCAACCCCAATATTGATTAATTGAAGACAAAACGCAAAAACGTCGCTTGTTCATAGTTGTATTTGCTTTTTAAGTCATTGGTGACCAAGACTTATTTATTAACAGCCCTGTATAAACAATTCTAATGCTTTTGGAGGATTTTAAACCATTTTACCTATCCACCACAATTCTCCCAGGGGCTGGGGGAAGGATTTAAGTCACCATATTTCCTCCATATTTCCCCCAGTCTAGCCCGGGGTCCCCCCCCCCCCCCCCCCCCCCTCGTGGAAGCTGATGATAAGTGCAAAAATTAAAAGCTGTTTTTATCGATTTCTATCAGAAATCGTTAGAGATCGGTAAAATAAAAAGCGTTTTTATCGAATTGGTAATTTAGTGTTTTTATCGTTACCTTTTTATCGCCATAATAATGTCAGTGGCGGATCCCGCTAGTGGGTGCAGGGGGTGCGCACCCCTCCCTGAGATGAACTTATACCCTCATTTAACCCTATTTTGTGTGTCTCCTTTGTGATAATTTTGTGGTGTTCACCCCCTTATCAAGTGACCTGCACCCCTCCCTGAAGAAAATCCTGGATTCGCCCCTGAATGTGCAGTTTTCAGCTAATTCACGTATAGCGACACTAGTTGTGTTTACTTCACAGTCTTCGACATCATTTTCTATCGTAAACTTGGTATATTAAATTACAATGATTAATCTTAATGATCGATAATTTTACGCCATTAGGTCCCATTCTAGGGTTTTATGCTCGATAATTATTCACTTGGTTACCTTTTTTCTACTGTAGTTTAATAATTTCTCAGAGTCGTGAGCTTAGGTTAATTTTCATTCATTTGTGTGTTTGTCTATTCCCGGAGTAGTCAATCGATAAAATCAATATCGATACAAATCGATAAAAATCAGCTGATTTTTATCGATTTCTATCGGAAATCGTTAAAAATAAGTCAATCGATAAGTTTTTATGAAATGATAGTTGTAATATTGATAATCAACATTACTGAGCAGTCAAAATCTTTCTCAGAATTAGACGAAATGGCATCAAATTTGAGAAAGAATCTTGAGGACCAAGTGACATGTGCTATTTGTCAGGAACATTTCAAAGATCCACGATTACTGCCATGTTTACATACTTACTGCAAACAATGCTTGACAGATCTTGTTAAAGCATCATCTATGAAAAGAAAAGTGACATGTCCTGAATGCCGAGAACCTGTACAGGTATGCATTTGTCTGTCTGTCCGTCAGCATCTACCGGTCTGTCTGTCTACGTGTTTGTTTGTATGTTTTTCTTTTTTTGGTTTTGCTGTCTGTCTATCTTTGTATTTCTCTTCCTGCCTTTTCTTTGTCTGTCTGTTCGCCGGTCTGTCAATGTATATATCTGTCTGTCTGTCTGTTAGTGTCTACATGCCTGTCTGTCAGTTTTTATTTGTCTCCATGCATGTCTATCAGTGTGTTTATCTCTTTGCCTATCAGTGTCCGTCTTTGTCTGTATGTTAGTGTGGCTGCCTGTCATTGTCTGTGTGCCCGTCTGTCAATGTGACTCAGGTCTACATGTCATTGTCTGCCTGTCATTGTCTGTCTGTTTGTCAGTGTGACTATCTGTCTACTTGTCAGTGTGTGTCTGTCAGTGTGTATCAGCCTGTCATTGTCTGTGTGCCTGTGTGCCTGTCTGTCAGTGTCTGTCTTTGTCTGTCAGTGTGTGTCTGCCAGTGTCCATCTGCCTGTCATTGTCTGTGTGCCTGTCTGTCAGTGTCTGTCTTTGTCTGTCAGTGCAGCTATCAGTCTACTTGTCAGTGTCTGTCTGCCAGTGTCCATCTGCCTGTCATTTTCTGTGTGTGTCTGTCAGTGTGACTCTGTCTACTTGTCAGTGTCTGTCTGTCAGTGTCCATCTGCCTGTCATTGTTTGTGTGCCTGTCTGTCAGTGTGTTATCTGTCTACTTGTCAGTGTCTGTCTGCCAGTGTCCATCTGCCTGTCATAGTTTGTGTGCCTGTCTGTCAGTGTGACTATCTGTCTTCTTGTCGGTGTGTGTCTGTCAGTGTCCATCTGCCTGTCATTGTCTGTGTGCCTGTCTGTCATTGTCTGTCAGTGTGACTATCTGTCTACTTGTCAGTGTCTGTCTGCCAGTTTCCATCTGCCTGTCATTGTCTGTCTGTCTGTCTGTCAGTGTGGCTATTGGTCTACTTGTCAGTGTCTGTCTGCCAGTTTCCATCTGCCTGTCATTGTCTGTCTGTCTGTCTGTCAGTGTGGCTATCTTTCTACTTGTCAGTGTCTGTCTCCAAGTTTCCATCTACCTGTCATTGTCTGTCTGTCTGTCAGTGTGGCTATCTTTCTACTTGTCAGTGTCTGTCTGTCAGTGTCCATCTGCCTGTCGTTGTCTGTCTGTCTGTCAGTGTGGCTATTGGTCTACTTGTCAGTGTCTGTCTGCCAGTTTCCATCTACCTGTCATTGTCTGTCTGTCTGTCAGTGTGACTGTCTACTTGTCAGTGTCTGTCTGCCAGTTTCCATCTGCCTGTCATTGTCTGTCTGTCTGTCTGTCAGTGTGGCTATTGGTCTACTTGTCAGTGTCTGTCTGCCAGTTTCCATCTGCCTGTCATTGTCTGTCTGCCTGTCAGTGTGGCTATCTTTCTACTTGTCAGTGTCTGTCTGCCAGTTTCCATCTACCTGTCATTGTCTGTCTGTCTGTCTGTCAGTGTGGCTATCTTTCTACTTGTCAGTGTCTCTCTGTCAGTGTCTATCTGCCTGTCATTGTCTGTGTGCCTGTCTGTCAGTGTGGCTATCGGTCTACTTGTCAGTGTCTGTCTGTCAGTGTCCATCTGCCTGTCATTGTCTGTGTGTCTGTCTGTCAGTGTGACTCTGTCAACTTGTCAGTGTCTGTCTGTCAGTGTCCATCTGCCTGTCATTGTCTGTGTGTCTGTCTGTCAGTGTGACTCTGTCTACTTGTCAGTGTCTGTCTGTCAGTGTCCATCTGCCTGTCATTGTCTGTGTGCATGTCTGTCAGTGTGACTATCTGTCTACTTGTCAGTGTCAGTGTGTCTAACTATCTGCCTGTCTTTCTCTGCATGTACTGGACCAACCACAATCTTTTAATTGATAAATTTTCTAGATCAATCCAGGTGGGATAGAGCAACTAAAAGTGAACTTTCAGATGAACAACCTCATCTCCTTTCTTGCCATCTCTTCTCTGGAACAAGACACCAAGAAGTCAGAGTTGATGTGCGAGAACTGCAATAGTAATGACATCGCTAAAGGACGGTGTGTGGTTTGCTTCAATTTCTTGTGTGATTTCTGTATCAAAGCCCACAAGCGTTTCCTAGAAACACAAGATCACCGCGTAATGACGCTGGATGAAGTCAAGAAGCATGGCACCCCTGCCATGTCACAGCAACCCAAGTGTGGCAAACACAAAGGGGAAATACAGAAGCTCTACTGTGAGACCTGCCAGCAGTTGATTTGCCGTGATTGTACCATCATTGACCATCGCGATCACTGCTATCAATTCATTGATGATGTTGCAGGACAACATAAGAAAAGCCTGAAAGCTGTTCTTGATGGGGCCATTGAAGCTAAATGTGAAGTAGAGAAAACATGGGGCTTGGTTCAAGAAATGAAGTTAAAGATCAAGACTAAGTGTGAGAATGTGCAAAAAGAAATTGCAAATACAGTAAATGAGCAAATTGCATTTTTGAAGCAAAAGGAAAGAAATCTGATAGCTGAAGCCAAGAAACATGCTGAAGAAAGAACAAAAAGTCTTGATGAACAAGAGCAAGTACTTGCAACAAAGCTGGAGAACTTGACCAGTTCTGTTCAATTCACACAAGATATCTTACAAGATGGTGACAATGTGACTATATTATCAATATCTACTGAAGCCAATAGTCGCCTAGCAACGTTGGTTGATGAGATGCGACTTCTAGAAACAAAACCTCGTCAGGTGGATAATTTTAGCTTTGAGGTTAACCGGGAGACCCTGCAACAAAGTGTTGATAATGGATTGTTTATTGTACAACAAGAGAGCATTAACTTGAGACAGCAAACGAAAAAGAAGCCTCGCAAGGGAAAACAAGGAAAGAAGAAAGGTTTAAGATTTTCAGAGTTGCAATTAGAACTAAGTGAAAGTAAAGTAAGTGCAGATCAGTTCCAGGATAATCAATGTTTTGAAGAAGAAGACTGGGGTGGTGAAGTAACTGAAGATCAATTTCACAATAATCTATATTTGCAAGACTGGGGTGACTGGGGCGACTGGGGTGGCAAAGTAACTGAAGATCAATTACAGGATAATGATTTTTTTCCTACAGGAGACTGGCAGTAAAATAAATGAAGATCAATTTCACAACAATAAATGTTTTATGGATAAATGGTAACTTTGGTCATTAATCCTTCTGACCTTATCATTGAGCATGACTGGACATGATTGTAATTTTTTTTATTTATAAAAATCCTAAATTTATTTATTTATATTTTCTTTGTTTATTTTTTTATTTATTTGTCTATTTATTTATCTTCTTTTTTTGTTTGTTTATTTGTTTGTTTATAAGTGCAAACATGTTAATGAATGCAAAATAATATACATGTGACGTCAACGAACCATTTAGTGCAATAATGTATGCCAATTCTATTGTTTAATTAGTACTAGATAGATCAATGCAGTTAGAGTGATTTTCATATGACCGTGAAAGAATTGGCAAACTAATAGTTGTTACTACACTCTGAATCTATTGTTTTCTTTTGTTCTTTACCAACGTACAAGTACGAACTAAATAGTCGTTTTTCTTTCACGGTCAAATGAAAATCACTCTAAACCATGAAATGCAATCTACGAAAGTATACTAACAAATGCAAATAGTCACTATTTTCTCACTATTGCTCAACCAGAACATCTTGAGTCAAAAGAGTAATACCCAAGAAACCTCATTATCCTTTGTTTTATTTTTTTTTTCTGGGTGAATAGTAGCAACAATTAGTCACGAAATACCGGTATAGTCTGTGACTATTTGGTATTTGACTTGATATTATTTCATGGTTTAACTGCATTCGCTCTATTTGTTTCACGGTATATTATTTGCACTCTATTTTTTTATTTATTTGTCTATATATTTCTGTATCTATATGTTTATTTATTTGTCTATATATTTATGTATCTATATGTTTATTTATTTGTCTATATATTTATGTATCTATATGTTTATTTATTTGTCTATATATTTATGTATTTATATGTTTATTTATTTGTCTATGTATTTATATGTTTATTTATTTGTCTATGTATTTATGTATTTATATGTTTATTTATTTGTCTATATATTTATGTATCTATATGTTTATTTATTTGTCTATATATTTATGTATTTATATGTTTATTTATTTGTCTATATATTTATATATTTATATGTTTATTTATTTGTCTATATATTTATGTATCTATATGTTTATTTATTTGTCTATATATTTATGTATCTATATGTTTATTTATTTGTCTATATATTTATGTATCTATATGTTTATTTATTTGTCTATATATTTATGTATTTATATGTTTATTTATTTGTCTATGTATTTATGTATTTATATGTTTATTTATTTGTCTATGTATTTATGTATTTATATGTTTATTTATTTGTCTATATATTTATGTATCTATATGTTTATTTATTTGTCTATATATTTATGTATTTATATGTTTATTTATTTGTCTATATATTTATATATTTATATGTTTATTTATTTGTCTATATATTTATGTATCTATATGTTTATTTATTTGTCTATATATTTATGTATCTATATGTTTATTTATTTGTCTATATATTTATGTATCTATATGTTTATTTATTTGTCTATATATTTATGTATTTATATGTTTATTTATTTGTCTATGTATTTATGTATTTATATGTTTATTTATTTGTCTATGTATTTATGTATTTATATGTTTATTTATTTGTCTATATATTTATGTATCTATATGTTTATTTATTTGTCTATATATTTATGTATTTATATGTTTATTTATTTGTCTATATATTTATATATTTATATGTTTATTTATTTGTCTATATATTTATGTATCTATATGTTTATTTATTTGTCTATATATTTATGTATCTATATGTTTATTTATTTGTCTATATATTTATGTATCTATATGTTTATTTATTTGTCTATATATTTATGTATTTATATGTTTATTTATTTGTCTATGTATTTATGTATTTATATGTTTATTTATTTGTCTATGTATTTATGTATTTATATGTTTATTTATTTGTCTATATATTTATGTATCTATATGTTTATTTATTTGTCTATATATTTATGTATTTATATGTTTATTTATTTGTCTATATATTTATATATTTATATGTTTATTTATTTGTCTATATATTTATGTATCTATATGTTTATTTATTTGTCTATATATTTATGTATCTATATGTTTATTTATTTGTCTATATATTTATGTATCTATATGTTTATTTATTTGTCTATATATTTATGTATTTATATGTTTGTTTATTTGTCTATATATTTATGTATTTATATGTTTATTTATTTGTCTATATATTTATGTATTTATATGTTTATTTATTTGTCTATATATTTATGTATTTATATGTTTATTTATTTGTCTATATATTTATGTATCTATATGTTTATTTATTTGTCTATATATTTATGTATCTATATGTTTATTTATTTGTCTATATATTTATGTATCTATATGTTTATTTATTTGTCTATATATTTATGTATTTATATGTTTATTTATTTGTCTATGTATTTATGTATTTATATGTTTATTTATTTGTCTATGTATTTATGTATTTATATGTTTATTTATTTGTCTATATATTTATGTATCTATATGTTTATTTATTTATCTATATATTTATGTATTTATATGTTTATTTATTTGTCTATATATTTATGTATCTATATGTTTATTTATTTGTCTATATATTTATGTATCTATATGTTTATTTATTTGTCTATATATTTATGTATCTATATGTTTATTTATTTGTCTATATATTTATGTATCTGTATGTTTATTTATTTGTCTATATATTTATGTATTTATATGTTTATTTATTTGTCTATATATTTATGTATCTATATGTTTATTTATTTGTCTATATATTTATGTATTTATATGTTTATTTATTTGTCTATGTATTTATGTATTTATATGTTTATTTATTTGTCTATGTATTTATGTATTTATATGTTTATTTATTTGTCTATATATTTATGTATCTATATGTTTATTTATTTGTCTATATATTTATGTATTTATATGTTTATTTATTTGTCTATATATTTATATATTTATATGTTTATTTATTTGTCTATATATTTATGTATCTATATGTTTATTTATTTGTCTATATATTTATGTATCTATATGTTTATTTATTTGTCTATATATTTATGTATCTATATGTTTATTTATTTGTCTATATATTTATGTATTTATATGTTTATTTATTTGTCTATGTATTTATGTATTTATATGTTTATTTATTTGTCTATGTATTTATGTATTTATATGTTTATTTATTTGTCTATATATTTATGTATCTATATGTTTATTTATTTGTCTATATATTTATGTATTTATATGTTTATTTATTTGTCTATATATTTATATATTTATATGTTTATTTATTTGTCTATATATTTATGTATCTATATGTTTATTTATTTGTCTATATATTTATGTATCTATATGTTTATTTATTTGTCTATATATTTATGTATCTATATGTTTATTTATTTGTCTATATATTTATGTATTTATATGTTTGTTTATTTGTCTATATATTTATGTATTTATATGTTTATTTATTTGTCTATATATTTATGTATTTATATGTTTATTTATTTGTCTATATATTTATGTATTTATATGTTTATTTATTTGTCTATATATTTATGTATCTATATGTTTATTTATTTGTCTATATATTTATGTATCTATATGTTTATTTATTTGTCTATATATTTATGTATCTATATGTTTATTTATTTGTCTATATATTTATGTATTTATATGTTTATTTATTTGTCTATGTATTTATGTATTTATATGTTTATTTATTTGTCTATGTATTTATGTATTTATATGTTTATTTATTTGTCTATATATTTATGTATCTATATGTTTATTTATTTGTCTATATATTTATGTATTTATATGTTTATTTATTTGTCTATATATTTATGTATCTATATGTTTATTTATTTGTCTATATATTTATGTATCTATATGTTTATTTATTTGTCTATATATTTATGTATCTATATGTTTATTTATTTGTCTATATATTTATGTATCTGTATGTTTATTTATTTGTCTATATATTTATGTATTTATATGTTTATTTATTTGTCTATATATTTATGTATCTATATGTTTATTTATTTGTCTATATATTTATGTATCTATATGTTTATTTATTTGTCTATATATTTATGTATTTATATGTTTATTTATGTGTTGATAATGTAATGTTATTAATATATTTTCTTAGGTTTCTTTATACATAATAAGCTAATTATCTGAGGGGCTGTTTATATGATGGCGAGTTGTCCCTGCTAGCCGGGATAACTCCAGTATTGTTTTGTGTTCCCCGGAGGACTCAAAACAATAGAGTTATCCCGGATAGCAGGGATAACTCGCTTCCATATAAACAGGCCCTGAGATGCACGTTTCCACACAATTCGCAACCTCTGGGAATATTAAGAACTTGTAATCCAAAAATTTCCACATGATATCCAAATACAAAAGACCTATACCAGGGCTATACAAAGGGCATATCCAAGGTATGTGATCAGAATTGATGGGATCCCTGTGTTCTGACCACGTGATTTACGAAGACTCGATTCTCGGAACTTGAATGTTTTTCGCTCACAATTTTTCGATTTAGTCAAGGAGCATGTGTACTTCCGTGGGACTTTCATGAAGAAAGTTGACAACCTATCTAGATATGTTCAGGGACACCCAAGGAACAAGAAAAAAATTGTTGACAATCTGTCAACTCGCTATTATCGATTTTATGGGAGTTTAAAAATACACCCAGCATGAAAACGAGGCTGGGATGTTATTGCCCCCCAAAAACATGTTATGATTGAGCAGTCATCATGACACTGACAGGCATCAACATATAGCTTCCAACCAACAGTTTTATATTGTTGTTGCTTTAGTCACGTGACCAGAAAGTGGTTGCATGAAAACGAGGCTGGGTATTTTAAATGCTTTTATTTGCTATATTTCTGTGCTTTATTTAAAGTTAATTTGTACTAAATGTTTATCAAAATACTTTAAAAACTGTTTAGAAGTGTTGGCAATCAATATCACGTCATCAGCAGCATCAAATCGAGGCTAGTGAGGTAACTCAATTAAGTATTATGCTAATTAATGTTTTTTGAAAGGAATTTCATTTAAATACCTTAGAACAACAAAATATGATTTTTTGATAAGTCTTCTCCACTATTAATAATCTGTGTTTTATAACACCATTTAGAGTTCTATCTACTTTGTCTGATGCTGGAGACAGTTGTATCAGTACTGGTTACATATCAAAATGCAGCCAACGTAGCCAGCTTTGTAGTGGGTCCTTTCCTATGGCTTCAAGAGAAACAGGTTGTTTGAGTGAAAGAATTGTGGTTAGGCCTGATTGTTGATCTGTTGAAGTGGATTTGTATCACTGATGACCAAATATATATTTGAAATAAATAATGTGAAAGTGTAATGGTATAATAGTGTAATGCAGTCAATTCTTCATAGTGATGGATGGTTCCAAACTTGGTAAATACAACTATAAAGATGTTTAATCTGACCTATTTATATATACTGGTATCTCTAAATATATTTTGTTCTCTAAGGTATGTGTTTTATTCTCTAATTATTCAATTAAATCAATAAGTCAATCACAGACTTGGACTTTACCGACGATATTGCGCTGCTATCCAACAATGTTGAACAGACAGAGAGACTGCTGGCCAGTGTAGAGAACGAGTGCAATCAAATCGGACTATTTTAATGACAAGAAGACCAAGGTGATCGATGTTTTGCAGCGTGACACTCTTCAAGTGATGGAACGGCACTTGATAATGATGATGATTTCAATTATCTAAGGCTAGTGGATTAACTCAAACAATAAGGACATCACAGTGCGCAAAGCTCCTGTCTGGAAGGCACTGAACGATATGAACAAGGTCTGGAAATCTAGAATATCTCTTTAGTTAAAGCGTAGGCTATTTGTGGCTACCGCTGAGTGTGTCCTCCTCTATTGGTGTGAAAGCTGGTCACTGACCTCATCCTTACTGGGAAAATCCCTTGATGGCTTCTACACTCGAATGCTGCGTGCTGTGCATAATATCAGGTGGCATAGCTACATAGCAAATGAAGACCTATCCTGGATATGGAACCCTCCCTATAATCTCGGACCAGGTTGCCTGGCAGAGACTTGGTCTTTCAGGTCAATGTTACAGGCACAAGAACTTGCCTGCTTGGGAGTTTGTGCTCTGGGAGCCCTCCCACAGACACAGAACCATCCTGGTCACACTGTGATAGTCAGCATTTATCAACACTCTCAAGCGAGACGTGGGTGCTCCAAGCACCACTGAGCCAGCCACAGGCATGGCTGATCCCCAGGATTGGAGTTCCAGGAAAATGATTCAATTAATTCCATCATTAGCACTGCATATGTAGTTCCATAACCATAACAAACTACGTCATTGTACGGCCACCTATAGCAATGCAATGTGCTGCTTATAAAGTGCTTAATCATGCGAATCCCCATGTGCTTATTAAAATAAGCCAACATAAACATAATCAATGGCCCTATGCCCATATCTGTCCTTTTTGGCTGTCAAGTACCGTAAAATGAAATCCAATTTGTAATAAGTTCATGACAGTCCTATTTCTGGAGAAATTGTGGAAAAGACTAATTACGTATACAGTTTGTTTTGGTCTAAATCAAGCCATATTTCTCCAGGGAAAATGTTGTTATTACTATACAGTAAGAATCCAGCCTACCAGCCAGCCTCTCTCTTATAAGATATAATAATAATATAATAATCTTCTAGCAAATATAATACATGCAGCTATCTTGGTTAACGTTTTAGTTATTATATACAGCCTGTACCTATCTTCCTGGTAAAAACAATCACTTGTAATCTAAATACGAAAGAGGTGCTTATTAAAATAAGGTACTTAATTATTAAAATAAGGTATATGTCTGTCTATGACAGCTATGGATCTAACATGTTTCAATTCGCTTATAAATTGAATCATATTTTGTTGTTTTTGCAAATGCGGAAAGTTATTTTTAAACGATATCCCTTTCAAAATCATATATTAACAATATTTAATTGAGTTACCTCACTAGCCTCGATTTGATGCTGCTGATGACGTGATATTGATTGCCAACACTTCTAAACAGTTTTTAAAGTATTTTGATAAACATTTAGTACAAATTAACTTTAAATAAAGCACAGAAATATAGCAAATAAAAGCATTTAAAATACCCAGCCTCGTTTTCATGCAACCACTTTCTGGTCACGTGACTAAAGCAACAACAATATAAAACTGTTGGTTGGAAGCTATATGTTGATGCCTGTCAGTGTCATGATGACTGCTCAATCATAACATGTTTTTGGGGGGCAATAACATCCCAGCCTCGTTTTCATGCTGGGTGTATTTTTAAACTCCCATAAAATCGATAATAGCGAGTTGACAGATTGTCAACAATTTTTTTTCTTGTTCCTTGGGTGTCCCTGAACATATCTAGATAGGTTGTCAACTTTCTTCATGAAAGTCCCACGGGAGCTATTTTTTGGACATTTGCTCCTTGACTAATTCTAATCTACAAGGCCTCTGAACAAACGTAAGTAAAGGAGTAGAAATAAGTATTCTGTATAACTAGTAAATGTGTATTTAACTTTTTGTCGAGAAATTTCGCTTCTGAGAGTTATTTTGTAACGTTTATCAAACCGCCAAAGATGCATCTGTTCTTGGATATAAAAACGAAGACGTTGCTTTTATATATCGGTAAAAGGCGATGTATTCTACCCTAAAGTTGTCTTAAACCCGGAGTAGTCAATCGATATAAGTCTGTAGTTTAATAATTTCTCAGAATCGTGATCTTATGTACGCTGGTTAATTTTAATTCATATTTGTGTGTTTTTCTATTCTCGGAGTAGAGTAGTCAATCGATATCGAAAAAAATCAGCTGATTTTTATCGATTTCTATCGGAAATCGTTAAAAATAAGTCAATCGATAAGTTTTTATGAAATGACAGTTGGAATATTGATAATCAACATTACTGAGCGGTCAAAATCTTTCTTAGAATTAGATGAAATATGGCATCAAATTTGATAAAGAATCTGGAGGACCAAGTGACATGTGCTATTTGTCAGGAACATTTCAGAGATCCACGATTACTGCCATGTTTACATACTTACTGTAAACAATGCTTGACAGATCTTGTTAGAGCATCAACTATGAAAGGACAAGTGACATGTCCTGAATGCCGAGAACCTGTGCAGGTATACATGTGTGTGTCTGTCTTTCTGTCTGCGTCTACCGGTCTGTCTGTATACGTGTTGGTTTGTATGTTTTTCTTTTTATTGGTTTTGCTGTCTGTTCATCTTTGTATTTCTCTTTATCTGCCTGCCTTTTCTTTGTCTGTCTGCCTTTTCTTTGTCTGTCTGCATCCCTGTCTGTCATTGTATGTGTCTGTCTGTTAGTGTCTGCATGCCTGTCTATCAGTGTGTCTATCTGTTTGCTTTCAGTGTTTGTCTTTGTCTGTCTGTCCGTCATTGTCTGTGTGCCTGTCTGTCAGTGTGACTCAGGTCTACATGTCTGTGTCTGTCTGTCAGTGTCTGTCTGTCTTTCAGTGTAACTATCTGTCTGTCAATATCTGTCTGTCAGTGTGACTATCATATCGATCTACTTGTCAGTGTCTGTCTGTCTGTCAGTGTAACTATCTGTCTGTCAGTATCTCTCTGTCAGTGTGACTATCGATCTACTTGTCAGTGTCTGTCTGTTTGTCAGTGTAACTATCTGTGTACTTGTCATTTCTAACTATCTGTCTGTCTTTCTCTGCATGTAATATACCAACCACAATCTTTTCATTTCTAGATGAATCCAGGTGGGATAGAGAAACTGAAAGTGAATTTTCAGATGAACAACCTCATCTCCCTTCTTGCCATCTCTTCTCTGGAACAAGACACCAAGAAGTCAGAGTTGATGTGCGAGAACTGCAATAGTAATGACATCGCTAAAGGACGGTGTGTGGTTTGCTCCAATTTCTTGTGTGATTTCTGTATCAAAGCCCACAAGCGTTTCCTAGAAACACAAGATCACCGCGTAATGACGCTGGATGAAGTCAAGAAGCATGGCACCCCTGCAATGTCACAGCAACCCAAGTGTGGCAAACACAAAGGGGAAATACAGAAGCTCTACTGTGAGACCTGCCAGCAGTTGATTTGCCGTGATTGTACCATCATTGACCATCGTGATCACTGCTATCAATTCATTGATGATGTTGCAGGGCAACACAAGAAAAGCCTGAAAGCTGTTCTTGATGTGGCCATTGAAGCTAAGTGTGAAGTAGAGAAAACAAGGGGTTTAGTCCAAGAAATGAAGTTAAAGATCAAGATAAAGTGTGACAATGTGCAAAGAGAAATAGCAAATGCAGTAAATGAGCAAATTGCAGTTTTGAAGCAAAAGGAAAGAAATCTGATAGCTGAAGCCAAGAAACATGCTGAAGAAAGAACAAAAAGTCTTGATAAACAAGAGCAAGTACTTGCAACAAAGCTAGAAAACTTGACCAGTTCTGTTCAATTCACACAAGACATCCTACAAGATGGTGACAGTGTGACTATATTATCAATATCTACTGAAGCCAATAGTCGCCTAGCAACGTTGGTTGATGAGATGCGACTTCTAGAAACAAAACCTCGTCAGGTGGATAATTTTAGCTTTGAGGTTAACCGTGAGACCCTGCAACAAAGTGTTGATAATGAAATGTTTATTGTACAACAAGAGAGCATTAACTTGAGACAGCAAATGAAAAAGAAGCCTCACAAGCGAAAACAAGGAAAGAAGAAAGGTTTAAGATTTTCAGAGTTGAAATCAGAACTAAGTGAAAGTAAAGTAATTGCAGATGAATTCCAGGATAATCAATGTTTTCCAGAAGAAGACTGGGGTGGTAAAGTAACTGAAGACCAATTCCAGGATAATCAATATTTTCCAGGAGGAGACTGGGTTGGTAACGTAACTAAAGATCAATTTCAGAATAATCAATATTTTTCACAAGAAGACTGGGCATGGAGTGGCAAAGTAACTGAAGATCAATTCCAGGATAATCATTTTTTTCCAGCAAGAGACTGGTAAAATAAGTGAAGATTAATTTCTCAATAATATATGTTTTATGGAAAAAGATAAATGGTAACTTTGGTCATTAATCCTTCTGACCTTATCCTTGAACATGACTGGACATCATTTGTAATGTTTTTTATTTATAAAAATCCTCAATTTATTTATTCATATTTCTTATATATATATATATATATATATATATATATATATATATATATATATATATATATATATATATATATATTTATTTACATTCTTTTTTGTTTGTGTATTTGTTTGTTTATAAGTGCAAATAATGAATGCAAATAATATATGTGTGCCATCAACGAACCATTTAGTGCAATTGTATGCCAATTCTATTGTTTAATTAGTATTAGATTTAGCAATTGCAGTTAAACCATGAAAGGCAATCTAAGATAGTACTAGAGTAGACGCACTTAACCCGTAAAACAAATACTAATTTTTAGTACTAAATAGTGATAATAAAACAATAGAAAACAAAGATTTTTTTATGAAATAGTACTAATTAGTGTCACGGATTTAGTGCGTCTACTCTAACAAATGCAAATAGTGACTATTTTGTCACTATCGCTCAACCAGAACATCTTGAGTCAAAAGAGTAATACACAAGGAACCTCATTATCCTTTGTTTTATTATTTTATTATTTTCTGGGTGAAAAGTAGCAACAATTAGTCACGAAATACTGACTATTTGATAGAGTGCTTACACTATGTCCATGAAATAAAATCTAAATAGTTCCTACCTAATAGTTTTTATTTAGTGACTATTAGTCACTATAACTCAACTGGAACAGCTTTAGTAACAATACACAAGGGAAACCATTGCAAACTGACTCAAGACAATAGAAAACCAATACTTTATTTAATAACCCGTGAAACCGGCAAAGTTTACTTATTAGAGTGTAATAGTCCGATTCAAACAATAGAAAACGTACAAAAGAATTAGACTGTAATAGTACTAAATACTTCACGGGTTTGTGAAAATCACTCTAATGAAATGCAATGTCGAAACAATAAAGTATGCCTCTATTGAATAAAGTTTAAAACTTTCTATGGTCTTGAGTATTTGTTTTCCCTTGTGTATTGTTACTGAAGCTGTTCCAGTTGAGTGATAGTGACTATTATTATCCAACTAGTCATAGACGAGTAAAAATATCACAGGAGTAGGACTGGATCGAGTAAAAATATCCAGCGATATTTTTACTCGTCTATCTAGCGCTCAAGTAAAACAACATTTTGCATTATAAAAGAACAAAAACCTTTTGATTGGATAATAAATAACTTATTAAACAGTTTAATGTGTAATATGGCTGGATATTTTACTCGTTAACCTGCATTTTGACTCGCCCGGAGGCTCGTCAAAATACAGCGTTTCACTCGTAAAATGTCCAGCCATATTACACATCAAACTGTCTAATAAGATATATATAGTCACTAAAAAAAACTATTAGTTAGTAACTATTTAGATTTTATTTCATGGACATAGTGTAAGCACTCTATTTGACTTGATATTATTTCATGGTTTAACTGCATTTGCTTTATTTGTTTCACGGTATATTATTTGCACTCTATTTATTTATTTATTTGTCTATGTATTTATATGTTCATTTATTTGTTGATAATGTATGTTATTAATATATTTTCTTAGGTTTCTTTATACATAATTAGCTAATTATCTGAGATGCACGTTTCCACCAAATTCGCAACCTCTGGGAATATTTTAATAAAATAACTAAAAAAGTTCTTAAAAGAACTTGTGTTCCAAATATTTCCACATGACATCCGAATACAAAAGACCTACAGCTATTTTAAAAAACGTTGAAAACCAAATAGTGCATTCCAAGACCAAAGGGCATTGTGGGTCTAATTGATTCGTAATAAATAATAAATATACAGCGACAATTACCCCTTATAACTATCTCGTATATTGGGGAAGGGGAGGGTAGCCCCAAAAAAATACGAATTAATAAAAAAACTTTTTTCCTCTTTTCAATATGCTTCATTTTCACACACACACTAGCCTGCGTAGCAAGCGTTTCTTTTGGGGGGAACGGGAGAAAGTTGCTTTTTGGTTGTTTTGGGATAGCTGTGTTACCGATATGGCCGCGTGAAACCTAATACGAGTACAAAAAAACGAGGGTGGGGGAGGGGGAGGGGGGAAGAGCTGAGGAAACGCTTGCAAACAAACCCCGGGATTCTGAAAAACGCCCCTATAACCTTTCACGGCTGGGCGCCGCTGTCTCGTTTGCTCGGCACTCGTCTATCAACAGTTTTAAAAAGCAAACAGATATCGGATACTCTTATTTATAGAAAATTTCGAATCCAACGCAAATTGTAGATAACATTCTGATCTTTAGCAAACAGTTGATAGTATTTACAAAGAATAGTTATAGTTCATTGAGTTAGTTTCTATGGTGTGTGATTCGTTGTGGCGAACACAAACCAAATTACGACCCTTGATTCTACATAACTTTATTTTCTTCCGTATTACAGTAAACTAAGTGAGGTAAAACGAGTCTTGTTACACGAGGTGTTTTGTAATCTATCCCATAATATAATAACACAGGGATCCCAGTTCGTGGAATCCACGACACTCCCGGCGAGCGAGTTTGTGGTATTTAAATGTCAACAAGTTATAAAGTCAATCAATACAATAACTATAAGAATGTTCCTTCACAAGTATGACTTTAAGGATTCGACAAGTTTCCTGGCTTTTATTGCAGCTTGTCTTTGGGGTCTAGCTTCTTTATCTTTTGGTAGGTGTCTTGGGAGAGCTTCCTTTGAAGGGTTCTTGGTTGTGTTCTCTTTAACTGTACCTTTTGAACATTCCAGTGGGTACATCAAATTCAGTGGTCTATTCACTGTTCTTTTAGAAGGTAACATAACGTCTGCAGATCTAATCTGCCCATCTTTACTTTTGATAACATTCTTAACTATGGCAAGTTTCCATGAGCCTCGCGGCAGGGTTTCATGAAGTAGTACTACGTCACCAATAGATATAGTTTCAGTTGATGTCACTCGTGCAGACTTTAAGTTTGGGTTTCTGTGACGTTCACGTAGACTGAGTAAATAATCTTCTGACCATGTTTTCCAAAAGTGATTTAAGTGTATTTGACTGTCTTTCCAAGTTTGCAATAGCTTATCAGCTGAGTCTTGCTGTAAAGTAAAGTCGGGGTCTTGTTCCAATTCCCATTCAGGTGTTCCTGATTTGACATCGGCGTTCATTCGTAGCTTAGTTGTTGATTTCGAAGGAGTGATGACAGCATGATGTGGTATATAATGTTTCTTTGAGTTAGACTTTGTTTGTTTGTTGACTTTCTCAACAACCCCTTTATTCACTTGGTCTTGTATAATAGTGTCATATTGCTGTAGCAATTCAGAATTGTTTTTCAGCTTATTACTTAATGATTTCAGTCTTCCTAGGGCCAAGTTGTAGTTGTCAGGCAGTTCAGTAGTATTATCTTTCCATGGCCAGGTAACTTGATATCTTCCATTCTCTTGGGTAATAGTTTCATTGAACTGCTTAAATGCAACTTCATCATCTGATACTGTAGGTGAATCTTTAATGCCAATGTGTTCTAAGTTCCAGAAGTCTTCAATGTTAGGTTTAATTGGCAGTGATTGATCGGGTGATGGAAACACTTCCTGTTTAGAGATTTGATCATGTCCGAAGGTAGGAATAGTAAGCATGCTTGGCCTTGGACTCTCAGTAGTTGATAGTTCTGTGGAGGTTCTTCCAGTAAGGATCCATCCTAGTTTTGATCCCATTAAGTAAAGTCCAGGTTGAATGGTTATCCGTATATTTTCTACAATATCAAGATAGTAGTCATTACCGATCAATAAATCAATCTTTGAGCATTGACGTCCAGTTGGTAGTTTATCTGCTAGTGGTAAGTCTTTCAATAAGTGATTATTCAAAAGTTTAGTATTAACAGGCAGTTTTTGGATCTCTCCTGTAATTTCTGGTACAACATTAACAGTTAATTTCAATACAGTTCCATCTCTTAAAGACACGTCAATTGTTGTTGTTGGTGTTTTCAGGACAGTAGTTGTAACCTTACCGAAGGTTACTAATTTAATTTCCTCCTCCTTTCCTAGTGGTAGTTTCAAGTCTTTGGCAAGTTTCTTTGAGATGTAAGATCTATAACTTCCAGAGTCTAGTAACAAATTTGCAGTTTTCTTTGAGTCTAAGTTGTTTGGATTTAGTATAGTTGCTGTAGCAGTCTGCATAAGGACTGTATCCTCAGGTGACAACAATGATTGCTCACTTTTGTCAGTTTTAGTAGCTGTATTCTTGTCCAGGACTAGTGTTGAAGGTTCTGTTTCTGGTGGTGAAAATTGTTTAGGACACATACTTCTGTGATGATTGTGTTTTTGGCCACAATAATAGCATTGCTTGTATACCTGACAGTTTTGGACTTTGTGATTCTTACTAAAGCAAATGTAACAACGTCCTTTAACTCTTTCTCTTCTTTGATGTGTTGTTGCATATTCTTGACACTCATCAGACCAGTGATCCTTATTACAGTAGACACAGTTCTTTTTAGTTGATTTCACAGGTGACTCTTTAGCTAACAGTGCTTCGCCAGTAGACTTATAAGTCTTTGAATAGTTTCTTTGAACACTCTCTTGTGATTTTGAAGCACCATGATGTAGCTTAGGGTTACTTTCAGTTTGATTTGTTAATGTCTTGTGCAATTCCAGAGGATTGTTGGCTCTGTCAGCAGTTTCTCTAGCAGTTACATAATTGTCTAATGCCTCAATAAGTCCATCTACAGTCCATTTTTGATTCCTTCCCTTTTGTATTTCAAGTTGAGTAAGAACATCTCTTGGTAATTTAGAAGTTATCATGGTAACAAAAATATCTTGTGAAGTATCTTGTTTGAGGACACGAAGGCTTCTCAGATGTGTTTTAATTTTATCAGTTAGTGATCTTAAACTCATAGTGTTATTTCGTGCAGAGGGTACATCAATAAGTTGAACATAATGTGCATTTACAATTGCTTGTTGATCTCCAAATCGTTCTTTAAGTATTTTTAGTGCTTCATCATAATTTCCACTGCTCAGAGACAGACCACTGATAGACTCCATTGCATCACCTTCGAGTTTGGTTCTTAAGTAAGTGAATTTTTCAATCGGTGATAGTGTGTAGTTTTTATTAATACAAGCATCAAAAGCATCCCAAAACTCTTGGAAATGAATTATATTACCTTTAAATGAGGGAATATCCAGTTTAGGAAGTTTTACTGATGTTGATTCAGAACTTGTAGGTTTCTTGTCGCTTTGCACCGTTTGGCTAGCTAGCTTTTCCATGATTTGAGTTTGTAATTCAAATAGTTTCTCCAACTTCGTATTGTCTTCCTTTTGTCGTTTAATTAGTTCATTTTCCACTTCAGAAAGTTCACAAATAGCTTCAAGAATAGTTCCGAGGAGATGAGTCGACTTTTCCTCTTCTCCACGTTGTAGTTTCTGTTCATTTTCGTCTTCGATGGCGTCAATTGCAATCGCTAGTTTTTCACAAGTAGTTTCGAGCTTTGAAGCATATTCCTTAAGCTTAATTATCGTTGCTGACACTCTTCGTCGAACAGCTAAAATATCATCATTTTCAGCACCTAAAGCTTCAGTAATTAAAGCTTTAGTTTTATCGAGTTCCTTAACGATTAAGTTGACATATCTGGTCTTTAATCCTTTGAGATATGGAAGCGACATGTTGTTGTCACATTTTTAACAAGTTTTCTCGTAGAGTTTACCTTGAAGTTGAGATATTTGACGGGTTTCGGCACCATGTGGCGAACACAAACCAAATTACGACCCTTGATTCTACATAACTTTATTTTCTTCCGTATTACAGTAAACTAAGTGAGGTAAAACGAGTCTTGTTACACGAGGTGTTTTGTAATCTATCCCATAATATAATAACACAGGGATCCCAGTTCGTGGAATCCACGACATTCGTATGGAATAACGGCTTTCAAGGAACGGCGAAAGCTTTAGAAAGTTATCAGCTCAAAATTCCCACGGCCGAACCAAATAGAAGCAGAACCGCTGCAAGTCCTTCCTCGCTTATCTCACTTTCTGCTTTCGATTGAGCCTTGATTCCAAAGTGATCTGCCTCTTTTATTAAAACGCAGCACTTTTCTTTGCTAAGTCTTTCCAGCGCTTTCCAAAGCCTGTTGACAGTACGGCGAACAGATCTCCCCCGAAAACAAGTTGTTTCAATGCTTCTTTCTGTTCTGGCTTGAAAACTAATTTAAATTGTAATGAAATGTCTTCTAAAACTTCCTCGAAATTGATTTGACTAAACAAAGTCGACGCCATTTATCAAGTGTTATTGAACGAACACGATATTAATATTCATGTTATGCTCTCTATGAAGACTCACTGTCAATCTGCTGTCATAAGTACCGAAACCCGGCATTTTGATTGGTGCGTTCGTGGGCGAACGCAGTTTTTCAGAATCCAGGGGTTTGTTTGCAAGCGTTTCCTTCCCTCCTCTCCCCCTCCCCCTAAGTTGATTTTTTGTACTCGTCTTAGGTTTCGCGCGGCCATATTGGCAACACAGCTATCCCAAAACAGCTAAAAAACAACTTTCTCCCGTTCCCCCAAAAAGAAACGCTTGCTACGCAGGCTACACACACACACACACACACTTTTCAATATGCTCCACGGTCCCTGATTTATCTATCCTTTTGACGAAGTACGGCAAAGCGATTCAAAGACTCCCGTACGCAGGCTTTTGTTTGCTATTGCTACGGGAGTCAAAATTGTTTAGATTTTCACAGTGATTCTGTATTAGGCTTTCCAGTTGAGGCAGAATCGGCGGAACGATGCTCAGGGGAATCGCTTAAGGTATCATGGAACAAATGGGTCATCTACTTTGAACTCCGTTAAATCGCTACTATTTACTCCAACTGGTATAAATAAACTATATGTTTTCTGAAAGGATATCTGAAAAGGATTACATATATTATCGTGTTTTTATCTTTTATTGTTTTATTTTTGATGAATAGAGTAATATTTGAAAATTTGGTGTTGCAAAACAAGTGAGCTAATGTCTCTCATTTTTACGTCGACGGATCTAATTTTTGCTTTATTGCATTATGCAAATGTTGAACTACAAAACGGTGCCTGCGTTTTGTATTTTTTTGCTTCTTTATTTTTTTTATTGATTTTTAAAAGTCTAAGATACGTAATTTTACGGGATTGCTGTACCAAACAATTATTATCTCGCGATAACGAAAAAGATCGCCAAAAATGGACACCGTTTCGAGTTGAATGATTACCAGAATGATTTTCATTTCAATAGTAGGGGGTTTTTAGCATTAACTATCAACTAATGTAAGAAATATATTTTTTCCATTAGCTTTGACTGGAATATTTTTTTGTGTAAGATATTTTTTTCCCACTGACGAGGAAGCCAGATATTTATTTTCAGTCAAACAGCGGTACAAAAGTCAAGTGGTCTGCTCCTAATTTTAAAACCTAAGACTGATAATCGCGGAATCCCTGTGGTATGATCATGTGACAAGGTCAATATTCCCGGAACTTAATGCATACTTATAGGAACTAAAACTTGTATTTCACAATACGCTGCTGTTTGATTCTAATCTACAAAACTTCTGAATAAACGTAAGTAAAGAAGTAGAAATAAGTATTTTATATAAAACTAGTAAATGTGTATTTATTTTTTTGACGAGGAAACGTTTTCCTAAACAACTTCAATCAAGTTTCGCTTTTGAGAAAGTCTGCATGGCTAATTATTTTGAACCATCACTATCAAACAGCGACTTCTTGATGCATGTTTCAACTAGTGCTTTTCTGGGGTTTAAGAACGAAGACGTCGCTTTATTCGAAAAAGCTGTAGGCTGGTTTTGAACGGCAATTAACTTACTGATCTTTTAATATTTTCGAACTCTTTGAGTCGCTGCATAACTTGCTATTTTGAGTAAATCGTAATGATAAATTAAGAAAGGTCTAAATGTTACTTTATTCACGTTTCTAAACGCTCGACATATAAATTTCAAAGGATAAATGCTCTAGATATTTTATATTACTATATGCGTAAAACTTGAACCGGCCATTGAGGACTTTGGAATTAAAAAAGCCCGTGTGTCATGGGAGGACTGTGTCCCCGGCGCGGGTAGCCAAGCACATTGAATATAACTCCTTGATAAAGCAATCAATCTCCTACTTTGTTAATGATATAGACAAAACAATCCCAACCCTTCGATGTTTCCTGGAAAAACCCTTATTTATAGGTATCAAAATGAAAACTTTTATGTACTAACCTGAAGAAAATACTTTCTTTAAACGCTATATAGTAATGAAATTAAACCAGCTTTTACCTGTATGTATTTGTAATATCAATTGTTACAGTGTGACTACTCGAACCAAGGCCACCCAAACAAATTTTTCACAAATTATTCAATCCCTATACAAGATAATTCTGGTGTTTTTTGTCGACACTTTGATATTGTATTTCGACAGTAAAATTTTCTGAATCATAAATTTCCCGTAATTCTATTGTTTAGATACTTGGACGTGGTTGGATGAAAAATTTGTTTGGGTGGCCTTGGTTCGAGTAGTCGCACTGTAAACTTCTTTTAATAAATGTTAATATGGCTGCATGCACATGAGTGATTATGCTATGTATAGACCCCATACCTCACTTGAATGATTCTTAATACAAAAGATTATTTTATCGCGGGCTAAACTGTAATAGCAGCTATTTTTACCAATTGCTTTTGGATATATATATATATATTGATAATCAAGGCTATACTGAACATGAGAGGTCACAAACTGTCTCATCAATCACAATCTTTCTTAGAATAAAACCAGATGGCATCCAATTTGATAAAGAATCTTGAGGACCAAGTGACATGTGCTATTTGTTAGGAACATTTCAGAGATCCACGATTACTGCCATGTTTACATACTTACTGTAAACAATGCTTGGCAGATCTTGTTAGAGCATCATATATGAGAAGACAAGTGACATGTCCTGAATGCCGTGAACCTGTGCAGGTATGCATATATCTGTCTGTCTGTCTGTCTGTCTGTCTGTCTGTCTGTCTGTCTGTCTGTCTGTCTGTCTGTCTGTCTGTCTGTCTGTCTCTCTGTCTCTCTGTATCTAATGGTCTGGCGTTTTTTTTTTGTTCTGTTGGTTTTGCTGTCTGTTTGTCTATATGTCTGTCAGTGTCTTTCTGTCAGTGTCTATCTGCCTGTCGTTGTCTGTCTGCCTGTGTGTCAGTGTGACTATCTGTCTACTTGTCAGTGTATGTCTGTCAGTGTGTCTAACTATCTGCCTGCCTTTCTCTGTATGTACTGGACCAACAACAATTAATCTTTTTATTGATTCATTTTCTAGATCAATCCAGGTGGGATAGAGCAACTAAAAGTGAACTTTCAGATGAACAATCTCATCTCCCTTCTTGCCATTTCTTCTCGGGAACAAGACACCAAGAAGACTGAGTTGATGTGCGAGAACTGCAATAGTAATGACATCGCTAAAGGACGGTGTGTGGATTGCTCCAAGTTCTTGTGTGATTTCTGTATCAAAGCCCACCACCGTTTCTTAGAAACGCAAGATCACCGCGTAATGACTCTGGATGAAGTCAAGACGCATGGCACCCATGCCATGTCACAGCGACCCAAGTGTGATAAGCACAAAGGGGAAATAAAGAAGCTCTACTGTGAGACCTGCCAGCAGTTTATTTGCCGTGATTGTGCCATCATTGACCATCGCGATCACTGCTATCAATTCATTGATGATGTTGCCGGGCAACACAAGAAAAGCCTGAAAGCTGTTCTTGATGTGGCCATTGAAGCTAAGTGTGAAGTAGACAAAGCAAGGGGTTTAGTCCAAGAAATGAAGTTAAAGATCAAGACAAAGTGCGAGAATGTGCAAGAAGAAATTAAAAATACAGTCAATGAGCAAATAGCACTTTTGAAGCGGAAGGAAAAAAATCTGATAGCCGAAGCCAAGAAACTTGCTGAAGAAAGAACAAAAAGTCTTGATAAACAAGAGCAAGCACTGGCAACAAAGCTGGAGAACTTGACCAGTTCTGTTCAATTCACACAAGACATCCTACAAGATGGTGACAATGTGACTATATTATTAATATCTACTGAAGCCAATAGTCGCCTAGCAACGTTGGTTGATGAGATGCGAATTCTAGAAAAACAACCTCGTCAGGTGGATAGTTTTCGCTTTGAGGTGAACCAGCGGACCCTGCGACAAGGTGTTGATAATGGAATGAGTATTATACAACAAGAGAGAATAAATGTGAGACCCCATACCGAATTTTTTTATGGATTCACATGCGGGTAAAACATGGTCCATATATGGAAAATATACGGTTCCATGGATGATATATGCGGGCCATATATGGGCCATAATTCTGCATATGCTGGTAAACGCAATTTGAGAGACTTCGCATTGCAAGAAAGGTAAAACGTGGAAAGAATAAATATGTAAAATTTTGATAGTTGAAGTCAACATTAAGTGAATATAAAGTAAGTGACGATCAATTTCACAATAATCAATATTTTCCAGAAGAAGACTGGGGTAGTAAAGTAAGTGACGATCAATTTCACAATATTCAATATTTTCCAGAAGAAGACTGGGGTGGTAAAGTAAGGGAAGATCAATTTCACAATATTCAATATTTTCCAGAAGAAGACTGGGGTGGTAAAGTAAGGGAAGATCAATTTTACAATATTCAATATTTTCCAGAAGAAGACTGGGGTGGTAAAGTAAGGGAAGATCAATTTTACAATATTCAATATTTTCCAGAAGAAGACTGGGGTGGTAAAGTAAGGGAAGATCAATTTCACAATATTCAATATTTTCCAGAAGAAGACTGGGGTGGTAAAGTAAGGGAAGTAATATATCAAACACGAGAAAGATTGTTTCATCAGGTTTTCAAACACTGATGTTTTCAAACACCGGTGTTTGAAAACCTGATGAATCACAATTTCGAGTGTTGGATATTACTTCTCAAATTATTGGATAATTATTGGAGAAATTCAAAGCGAAGTTGGCTTAATTTTATGCAAGTGTTTCATCAGATTTCAAACTCCTTCACGCTAGTGATTTTGTCTTTGTTTTCACTTCATTCACTTCATGAGTTTTAGAAGATCAATTTCACAATAATCAATACTCTCCAATTTAATTAACTTTGTTAGAAAACTTGATATAGCTATAACCCGAGCATAACCACAATTTGTTTTTCTTTAGGATCGAAATTCACGTTTAGTTTTGATAACGCATCGGCAATAAGTGACTTAAAATCTGCCATTTCGTTACCGGAAGTTAGAAATTATTGAGCATGCGCATATCTGACGACCCAGATTCTGGGTCTTCCGGTTTGTGTCCGACCAGAGCCTTTGATTTTTCATTAGAAAGCTGAGAAGGGTCTTGGGTAAGAGAATGCAAGTGACTGGTAAAAAAAGGGAAGATCAATTTCACAATAATTAATGTTTTATGGAAGAACACTGGGTAAAATGGTAACTTGTTGCTTTGGACATTAATCCTTCTCACATTATCATTGAACATGATTGGACATCATTTGTATTTTTTTTTTATTTTCACCTAATAAAAATCCTAAATCTATTTATTTATATTTTCTTTGTTTATTTTTTTATCTATTCGTCTATTTATTTAATGTCTTATGTTTATTTATTCATTTGTTTCTTTACAAGTGCAAATATGTTAATGAGTGCAAATGATATACATGTGAATTAAGAAACACCAAGAAGTCTGAGTTGATGTGCGAGAACTGCACTAGTAATGACATCGCTAAAGGACGGTGTGTGGATTGCTCCAAGTTCTTATGTGATTTCTGTATCAATATCCACCACCGTATCCTAGAAACACAAGATCACAGAGTAATGACGCTGGATGAAGTCAAAAAGCATGGCACCCCTGCCATGTCACAACAACCCAAGTGTGAAAAACACAAAGGGGAAATAAAGAAGCTCCACTGTGAGACCAGCAGTTGATTTGCCGTGATTGTACCATCATTGACCATCGCGAACACTGCTATCAATTCATTGATGATGTTGCAGGGCAACATAAGAAAAGCCTGAAAGCTGTTCTTGATGTGGCCATTGAAGCTAAGTGTGAAGTAGAGAAAGCAAGGGGTTTAGTCCAAGAAATGAAGTTAAAGATCAAGACAAAGTGTGAGAATGTGCAAAAAGAAATTGATAATGCAGTGAATGAGCAAATTGCACTTTTAAACCAAAAGAAACAAAATCTCAAAGCTGAAGCCAGAAAACATGCTGAAGAAAGAACAAATAGTCTTGATGAACAAGAGCAAGTACTTGCAACAAAGCTGGACAACTTGAACAGTTCTATTCAATTCACGCAAGAAATCCTACAAGATGGTGACAGTGTAACTATATTATCAATATCTTCTGAAGCCAATAGTCGCCTAGCAACATTGATTGATGTAATGCACCTGCGACAAGGTGTTGATAATGGAATGAGTATCGTAGAACTAGTTAATGTAATTGACCAAATGCGTGGAAGAGATGATGGCTGGTTTTGTGACATGTGTGGTAATAAGTCGGAGCAGAATCATGGCGCTTATGTTAATGAGTTTAAAGTTATGAGTAATGAAATTTGTGGCATTTGTGGTAATAAGATGCAGCAGAATCATAGCGCTAATGTTAAACCATTCCAGCGGATGAATCAAAGAGATTCTGAAAGAATCAGTCATTTCAGTCATTTCCCAGGCTATACCAAGCGCACCTCATTCAGTCGGAGCGGAATCAAAGAGGTGAAATTGGTAACTCGTCGGTCCGACCAAAATAAATTCTGGTGAAATCAGAAACAATTATGTACAACTTGGTCAACCCTGCGATTATTGCCAAAAAAGATTTCCATTTCAATAGTAGGGGTTATTAGCATTAATTATCAACTAATGTAAGCTTAATGTTGTATAGGATTCTTAGTGGATAAAACTCAAATTATGAACAAAAGAGGGTTTGGTCAAATCTTGATTTCAATTAGTTCCTTCCTCCTTAATGTACCATAGGAAGTGAGTTTTTTTCTTAGCCTGATATACAACAGGAAGCCACCATGTAGCATAAGAAAGGAGAGGACTATGGCGAATGGTCACTGACTCCAGTTACAGTTCCCTCCCGGCCTAATGCACAACAGGAAGCCCAAGAGAGAAAACAAATCAACACAAAATATATTTCAATGGTATATTTGCATTTTGTATAGTTCTTATAATACATAAATTGAAGCATTACATTTGTAGATAATGATAAACTATTAGTAATCTTAAAATATTAAGTATAGTACAGTGAAACCCTCCTTTACCAGACCCTTAAAAACTGGAATTCTCTTTAAACCATACATAATTTTCGTTTCCAACCCCAATAAACCAGAATCCCCGCTAAACAGGCCATTTTTCTTGGTCCATGCAGCACTGCCTGGTGTAGAGGGGTTTCACTTTATTGACGTGTTTGTTGACAATATTTATCAATCAAAGATTGATTTTCCTTTGCTCATGAAAGGAATATGTCTACCGGTATTTAGTTTGTTTTAGTTGATAAAAAGAAGAAAAAATTGTATCTTTAGTCTTCTACTAAGTTACCATGGGTACCAGAGGTTTTTCTCTACTTTCTATAGCGTTTGTAAATCTGACAGTTTGTGAAGGACACCCTGATAAATACAAATACTAGAGTGAAGACGTTTAACCCGTGAAACAAAATTAAATAGTCAAGGTGTAATAGTCAAATAGACACAAAAGAAAACAATGGAATTAGAGACTGCTAAGGTGTATTAGTCTAATATCTATTTCACGGGTTAAATGACTTCACTCTAGATCAAGAAACCCTCTGGTTTCCCGGGTTCTACTAAGGCTAGGTTTACATGGTACCGGACGAATTTTTGACCGTTCAAAAGATCGACCTGGACATAATGTTCACACGGAACCAATCATTACAATATTTTCGTTTTCACCGGTTAGGCGTCCAAATTGTTGCACGTTTAGCGCGGTCCCGTGTGAACGGAACCCCTAAGCGGATGTTTTTGAGGGGTCAAAAATTTGTCCGGTACCGTGTAAACGTAGCTTAACTATTACATTGACTATTCTTTCGGCATGGGAAAGATTAATCGCTTTTGTATTTAGTTGCATCTTTAAATAAAATGAATGAATAACTAAATGTATTATTATTAATTCGAACAAAATATATTAATGTAGACTATTTAAACTCTTGATTTGCTTTAGACTTAGTTTATTTGGCACCTCCCCTCCCCAAAATTTACTTTATTAGCTTCTCAAGAAAATAGAACTTTTCTTATACATAAGCTCTGATTGACTGTTTTCAAGTGGAGCTAGTATTGGCTGTATTCAACATACACAACTTTTCAAATCAACGCAAATTTTATGGTGTATTCGCTTTTATATCGGACCGCCAAATTGGTTGAAACTATAGGTTTTGAATCACTTGGGTTTCCTTGCCTTTGCTTTCATGCGTTTCAGAACGTTCCAAACAAAGGTTTTCGCTCTCATGGGAATAAACATGGCTGCAGTGTGATAAAAGCCGATAAAAAGTTTTCTCCGATAAACCAATATTGTTGCGATACTGTTTGTTGAACACAAAAACAAAAAAAATGTTGGATGATGTTTCGTCCAACAGAGTTTTCAATGGGCCCGTTTAAAAAGGCCCTTACCAAGGAACAGCGTTCGAAACGTCAGGTATTGCCATTTTTACTCCAACGAAGGATTAACGTCCGATAAAAGAAACCCTCGATTTTCAACACCATCTTCGCTGAATGTCGTCGTTCAAACACAAGTAAACTGTACGTTGACTGCAAACATGACAAAACCACACTTGAGACTTGTAGTAAAATAGACAGAACTCCGATTGCTGATAAATAGTTCGGAATAACTCAAAAGGCCTTTCTCAGCCTCTCTAGAACTTCATGAAAGAGAAATAGTTCGTTTTAAATTCGTTTGTATTGTCTTCATTTCCATTTCATTTGGTTGGATTCTCCTTTTGTTTCTTTCCTTTTTTCAGTTATATTTTCTTGTTTTTCATTTTATTACTTAATAAAGAAGTCCTTCTAGGCCAGCATTCGATGAAAAGGGTGCTGCACGAGAAGAATCGTCGTTCTCACCTGAAGAAGCAAAACAGGAAAAAATGAAATAAAATGAAACTGGATAAGTGAGATGGATTAAATGAGATTCGATGAAATAGAAGAAGATATCATGAGAAAGCATGAGAAAGATTTGACACGTTAAAAAAATGATTTAGTATTTTTATTATTAATGAGATAAATGATGAAAAAAGATGGAATTAGATAAGGTGAGGTGTAAAAGATAAAACGAGCGTTTAATTTGGATGAGAAAGACGAATGGAATGAAAACGAATACAATGATATAGGATAGAATACAATAAGATGAAATAATGAATAGGACAAAATGGAGTAATGAAATGGGACAAGATGAAATAATGAATGGGACAAGATGAAATAATGAATGGGACAAGATGAAATAATGCACGGGACAAAACAGACTGTGACTTACCAAATGACGTTAAAGCTCTCTTGGCTGCATTCTTTACATTGGAAACATCGCATCGACTTAAGTAACGAAGCTGCGAAACACTGTCTTTTACTTGAAGTACTGTTAATGCTATGCATGCTCCTTCTCTTAGTCGGTCATCTGATTCCTCTAAAGCCTCTGTAGCTAACGTTACAGCCTGTGGAACAAGAGATGATGATGATGGAGGCAGAGATGATGATGAAGGAGGCAGAGATGATGATGGAGGCAGAGATGATGATGATGACGTATCAATAATATTATGCAGGTCATGGTGATGACGAAGACGTATCAAAAATGTGATGGAGGTGATGACGATGATAGCATCAAATATGTCATGGAGGCAGTGACGATGATCATGGAGGCAGAGATGATGACGACGAAGACGTATCAATGATGTGATGGAGGTAGTAATGATGACGTATCAATAATGTGACGTAGGTGTTGATGATGATGATTATGATAAGTAAAATGATGATGTGGTGATGATGACATAAATTATGTGATAGAGTCGGTGACGATGATGACGAATACGTATCAATGACGTGTTGGAGGTAGTGATGATGACGATGTATCAATGTGACGTAGGTGTTGATTATGATGATGTGGTGATGATGATGATAATAATGAAGATGATAATATCAATGATGTGATGCAGTGGTGATGATGAGTTTATGTCAACTGATGACAAGTTAGGTGATATGTTGTGATTATGATGAGTAAGATGATAACGATAATAAGTAAGATGATGTGGTTACGATGAAAAATGAGAACGATAATTTTGATGATTCAATGAACACGATAAGATCAACATGATAGACCGAATCGAAATATGGCTTACTCTTATTGTTCTTGACTGTCCATAGAGTTTTCACATGTATGCGAGGTTGGGAATTCAACAAGAATTGTTATTCACATTGGCCGCCATATTTCGATTCGGTATATACAGGTGGTTATGATAATGAGTAAGATGGGCTGTGATATGTTATTTGTCTCACCTTTCTTCTGGCTTCACTGTCTTTCATTAAACTGCATAAGAAGTGTTCTGTAGACAAGAAAAAGAACAACTTACACAGAGAGAATAATGAGGTGAAGCATCAAGGTGAGAAAAGAAAAAAAAAGAACAACTTACACAGAGACAATAACGAAGAGAAGCATCAAGATGAATAAAGAAAAAAAAGAACCACTTACACAGAGACAATAATGAAGAGAAGCATTAAGGTGAGAAAAGAAAAGAATAAAGCCAGAACAACAAAAAGAAAACAATTTTAGACTTATAAATACATGAAACAATTACTATCTAGGGCGTAATAGGGTGAAGTCATTTAACCCGTGATATAGGTATTAGACTAACACACCTTTGCAGTCTCTAATTACATTGTTTTCTTTCGTGTCTGTTTGACTATTACACCTTGACTATTTAATTTTGTTTCACGGGTTAAATGTCTTCACTCTAGTCACTAAGAACTATTACACAGTAACGATTTTATTTTATATCATGGATAAAGTGTTATCGCTCTATCCACAAGTTTGTACAAAATAGTGCAATTAGACTATTAATATATTTAGTTTTGCTTCACGGCCATTTATGGCGTTTTGAAACAAATGGAAAGCTTGCTATGCGCATGTATTTCTGTAGTAAAACCTCTGTACAAACCTGCTGCCTGTGCAAGGTGGTTATCTGTATCCACAAGAAGCGATAGAACGGCACAGAAACATATTCTTGTCAAGGGTACTTCACTGTATTGCTTCAACTAAAAAAATAAAAAAGATAGACCTTATCATTAGAACTACAGACTCTGTAGGGAATGCTGTATGTGGATGGCCTGATGGGGAGTTATGTAGTGGTAATGAGTGAGAGCGAGCCTCACGGAAGAGCCCTGATGGGGAGTGCAGGTTTTAATGAAGTGGTAGTGAGTGTGAGCGGGCCTCACAGAAGAGCCCCGATGGGGAGTGATGGTTGTAATGAAGTGTCAGTGAATTCAGTGTGAGTGAACCTCACAGAAGGGCCCCTGAGGGGGAGTGATGCTGGTTGTAAAAGATTTACGATTCATATACGGGTAAAATGGCGAAATCACGGGCCTCACCTGAGCGATCACTGCTTCTTTCTCAGTCGACAGCAACCGTCTGCTTATCAACACTACAGAGAAAAGATTGGCTTAGAGTACTCACACTTATGCTTATTCTACTATCGTTACAATACAAGTATATGAATTATATTCTATATCAAACCCTCCAAAAACCGTAATTCTCTCTAAACCGGACACTAATTCTTACACAATGATTTCTACTAAATACTTATTCTACTATCGTTACGTTAAGTACAGTGGAACCCCTCTATATCGAACCCTATAAAAAACGGAATTTTCTCTAAACCGGATATATCTTTTAGTCCCAAAGTTTCCCAAAACTTCAAATAAAACCTCGATAAACCGGAACCCCCGCTAAAGCAGACAATATTTCCTGATCCCAGCACTGTCCGGTTTAGAAGGTTTCAGTACGTATTGTTTATCATCTACATCCTGTATCTTCAATTGTGCGATTAGTGCTATCAGAGATAATAATCCTTCTATTAAGTCTGGTGCTATTCAGTACTAATTAGTTCTATATTTGTTTCATAAGTTCAAATATATATTAACTTACATTCGTACGAAACCTCATCCACGTATTTGGTCGTGTTATGCCTGCAAAGAAACACAATTTTCATATAGTTTATTAGACAGCCGTTCTTAGTGTCGTCACGCAACGTTTCCTCGGACAGGAAGCCCAAAACTAATAACGGCTGCGAGGGAGACTAATAGTTTATAAGATAGACGTCAACTTTTATCATCATCATTAATCATCGTTATCACCATCATTATCAACAACATCAACTTCCTCAAAGTCATCTTCACTGTCATCAGCATCATCATTTTCCTCATCACTATCATTGTTATCATCTTTGCCATCATTGCATCATCTTCAACGATTGTCGTCATCAAAATCATCACCATAACCGTCGTCACTATCATCGTTGCCATCATCATCTACAACAACCTTATTTTTACCATCACCATCACTGTAATGATAATGTATTTATATAGCGCACTTTCTATGTGTATATATTCAAATGCGCTTTACACATTGTAGTTAGCTGTTAGTAGTTAGTATATATTAGTGTAAGTGTAGGCCTTTCACTGAGGATGGTCGTGACCTGCGTCCTCAGTCGTTCTTTTACGTCCCCCCGATTAATGGTTAGTGTGTGAGTGGCGAGACGGGACCTCCGATTTAACGTCCTTATCCGAGAGGACGCGAAGCCTAACAATTATAAACCGAAATAAATACAAAGTTATAACATTCTCCTCAATTATCTAAAGACCCTGAGTGATGGTCCGGCTGGGGTTTGAACCCCCGACCTCCCGGTTAACAGGCCGTGCTCTCCCAACAGAGCTAACCCGTTAATCGGTCATCATCATCATCACCATCACTATCATCATCACCATCATTGCCCCTTCTTCATCTACAACTACATCATCATTTTCATCATCACCATCATCAATACCATCATTATCACCATATCATCAATGTTATTATCATATATAACTGAATGGGTTTTTACCTGGAATGTTCCAGTAGAAAGTTTTCATATTGATACACTGATATAACTTCGTTATCATCAACAATAGGCTCCACAAGATCTCCATCTTGATGTATAATACGCCCGAGAATTGTAGGAAAAACTATCGAATAAAATTATAAATATAGTCACTATATCGTTTGGAATGTAAGACCTGATTAAACTGCGGATTTTAGTACACAGTTAAGAGAAGTGATCGATGTAATTTGAAACTAGCGAGTAAACTAGTATAGGCTGCGTCGGTGTTTGATATAAACGATAGGTAATATAATGAAAGTTGTAACCCGTAAAAAATAGAAATAGATACTAGCGAGTAAACTAGTATAGGCTGCGTCGGTGTGTGATATAAACGATAGGTAATAGCATGAAATTTGTAACACCGTAAAAAATAGAAATAGAAACTAGCGAGTAAACTAGTATAGGCTGCGTCGGTGTGTGATATAAACGGTAGGAAGTATGAAACGGTTCGAGCTTTAGCCCTTCGTAAAAACATTTTAACATTCTTTCTTTTGCGTCTATTTGACTATAAGACTTTCACGGGTTAACTGCGATGTAATTCAATCATCATCAGACAATTTTCACTAAATATCATTTTACCTTATATATTAAAGCTTATATATTGTAACTCATTATATATTAATACAACTCTTACCACTTTCCGCAACTCTGTTATAACTTTGTTTTATTTGAGATTTAAATCTTTCTTCGAATGATTCTTGAAGGTCTTTCACCATAACATACAAAGGCTAAAACAAGCAAATTTATCACATCAATTCTAGATCACAATATCTATTGTTCCGTCTCTTATAATATATAAGTGTTTATACTCACACTTGCTTTGATGCTACTTTGCCACATCGAACAAACCAATATATTGGAGAAGAGACCAGGGCATGCTGTGGAACGATAAACAAAGTGAATCTCTTTTATCCACGACAGATGACATTTTATCGTGTTATCTATTAGTATTGTTGTGGTTGATGAGTTAGGCCACAAGGCCTCTTCGTTATCGTTATCATCATCATCGCCGGTCACCACCATCATCATCATCATGGTCATCATCATCACCACCATCATCATCATCATGGTCATCATCATCATCATCCTGATCACCACCACCACCATCATCAGCATTGTCACCACCTCTGATCATCATTATCATCACGGTTATCATCATCATCAGTATCCTGATCACAACCATCATCAGCAGCATTGTAATCACCTCTGATCACCACCATCAGCATTGTCATCACCTCTGATCATCATCATCATCATCATCATCATCATCATCATCATCATCATCACGGTCGTCATCATCACCACCATCATCATCATCATCACCATCACCATCAGCATCATCACCACCATCATCAGCATTGTCATCATTATCATTATCACGGTCATCATCATCACCAGTACCATCATCAGCATTGTCATCATTATCATTATCACGGTCATCATCATCACCAGTACCATCAACAGCATTGTCATCATCATCATCACGGTCATCATCATCGCCGGTCACCACCATCATCATCAGCATTGTCATCATCATCATTATCGTGTACTATATTAGTAGTAGTATCTGTACTGTATTCAGTACCTCGTTCTAGTGTTATCTCTTCACTATCGTGGTGAGTGGCCAAATCAATAAGTAACTCCAGTATTCTTGCTTGATGACGTAGCTTGGTTAGGGCAACTGATTCCTACACAACAAGAAATCGATGAGAATGAACTGCCATCTGATAAATGGAGAATTCATCTTAATCACGATCATTACAACTATTACATATGAGCATATTTCGTATGACCATGAAAAGCTTACGGAACAAATGTGGTCAAGACAAGGTAAGACATAATATTCTAGAGACTTGGTCGCGGCAAGGCAAGCACATTGTACTGAACCTTTCACAGTCATACGAAATTCGCTCTAATCATCATCACCATGCACCACCACTATTACCATCATCATCACCTTCACTATATTCATCATAAACATCATCACAACCACCCTTACATCATCATCACCATGTACCACCACTATTACCATCATCACCTTCACTATCTTCATCATAAACATCATCACAACCACCCTTATCATCATCATCATCACTAACACCACCACTATTACCATCATCACCTTCACTATCTTCATCATAACAACCATCTTTATCATTATCATCATCAACATCATCATCATCACTAACACCACCACTATTACCATCATCATCACCTTCACTATCTTCATCATAAACATGATCACAACCACCCTTACATCATCATCAACATCACTAACACCACCACTATTACCATCATCATCACCTTCACTATCTTCATCATAAACATCATCAAAACCACCCTTATCATCATCATCAACATCACTAACACCACCACTATCATCATCATCATCACCACCATCACTATCTTCATCATAAACATAAACATCATCACAACCACCCTTATCATCATCATCATCAACATCACTAACACCACCACTATTACCATTATCATCACCTTCACTATCTTCATCATAAACATAAACATCATCACAACTACCCTTATCATCATCATCATCAACATCACCATTATCTTCATCATAAACATAAACATCATCACAACCACCCTTATCATCAACATCACTAACACCACCACTATTACCATCATCACTATCATTACCAACATCTTTATTCTCACTATCATTGGCACCATTACCATCAACATTATCATTAATACCATCATACCCATCATCTTTAAAATACCTTAAATTTCATGGGTCCAAACGATCCAAGGTACTAAAATAAAAAAAGAGCCAATTAATTAGTAAATGACACACATAGTGCAATTTACCTAAGAAATTAATATCGCCCTGGGACCCCTATAGTTGCCCTATACTTCTTTGACTGGCGCCTGCGTATCCAGCGTGGTTGGTCCTTGTTGTGTAGTGGCTAACACATCGGACTAGAAAGACGAAACCGTGGGTTCCAGTCTCCGAAGGTCAATTGATATTTTTTTCATGTATCTTTACATTAGTGCATACATTATCTATATGGTGTCTTACCCCTGTAAGTTCCTCGCACAGCTGTAAATGAGCAAGAATAACCTGAAAACAGCAAAGACAAAATCAACTTATTCTTATTTCTATATGAAATCGACTTGAAGGTACGTTAGACATATTTTGTCATTTCTGTAGTGATGTTTCGAAAGTTACTCCTCAATTTAGAGGACATAAATGTTATTATATACACCTATTTCAATAATCGTTGTCGCAATCAAACCTACAGTCCACACCCTGAAGCCTGCAAAGGATGTCGGTAATTCTTCTTATATTATCGATTTATTCATAGTATATTTTGGTTGTAGACGTGTTTATGTTATATGACCATCACAAGTTGTTGCAGTGGCAGATGATGAAACGAATATTCATTTCTTGAAAAACGTGTAATAAATCACAAATTATGTTTATATTACCGACATCCTTTGCAGGCTTTAGAGTGTGGACTAGCTTCCGGCTGCGACAACGATTTTTGAAATAGGTGTATATGATAATAAAGTAGTCGTTGTGTATAGGTGGGTAGTCTGTGTTATATCCTGCCGCAGGCTAATAGGTGGGAGATGGTCGTTGTGGAAAGATAGTCATTGAGTAAAAGATGGTTGTATACTGGTGGACATTGTATAGTGATTGTCATTTAATAGACTGGGGAGTCGTTGTGTAAAGGTGGTCGTTGTGTAGAGGTGGTCATTTTGTAAAGGTGGTTTTAGTAGAGGTAGTCATTGTGTAGAGGTGGTCATTTTGAAGAGGTTGTCATTTTATAGACATGGGAGTCGATCGTTGTGTATCGGTGATCGTTGTGTAGAGTTAATCATTGTGTAGAGGCGGTCGTTGTACAGAGGTCACCAATATCCCACCTACCTTGTCCAATGCCTTGTTCCCAACAGTAACCTCGTGACTACTACTCGACGAAAGGTTCGGGCTAATCGGCCTTGAGTCTTCACTACATGCAACTCCAACAGCGCCATCAACAGCTTGTTCTTGTGCTTGGTCTTCTTTCGACCTCACATCACAAACCTCAATGATTTCTTGATTATCTTCGATTTTAAAACTAGTAACAAAGTCTTCTCTAAATGAGGTCTCTATGATCTCAGCCGATGAGCTACTCTCAGACGCTTCTGCAATAGTTTCTGGTGTGAATTGTAGGTTCTTGTCCTTCTTTGATGGCGATTTGATCTGACTTTCTTCCCCGCTGCCGCCGGCGAAGTCGTCCGTGCTGTTGTATCCAGTGTCCAAGTGCCAGCTTCCGTCACTTCGTACACTATGAGCGATGCTTGCAATATCGTCGTTATCTTCTAGGAAGTCAAAGCTTTCCAGAGCACTTTCTACGGAGATTGAAATCGAGGATCGTGACAGACTGCATTTCTGTTGGAAAACACAAACATTGAACGTCATCTTCTACATACATTGAGTGTCAAAAAAGATGCGGTACAAGGCATTGTTCACTAATTCCAAGATGGAAGGGAATTACCTGGAATTGTAGGCATACACCTACTTCAAAAGGGTTGTCAAAGACGATTGTTCATGCATTACTAGATGGAGATGATGTATAGGCATACATCTATTTTAAAAAGGTTGTCCAAGGCAATTGTTCATGCATTACTAGATGGAGATGATTTATAGGCATACACCTATTTCAAAAAGGTTGTCCAAGGCGATTGTTCATGCATTACTAGATGGAGATGATTTATAGGCATACACCTATTTCAAAAAGGTTGTCCAAGACGATTGTCCATGCATTACTAGATGGAGATGATTTATAGGCATACACCTATTTCAAAAAGGTTGTCCAATGTGATAGTCATTTCTAGATGAAAAGGCATTATGGGTACACACCTTAATAAGGATAAGGTATATTTAATTGAATACATATTCTTCAATAAAGAGCTTTAAAGTACACTAGTAAAGGGCATAAGTGAGCGACGAAGAATATGGAAGCGGCTCTTTGACCAAAATAATTCAAAAGCAAGAAAATGAGAAAATACGTTTAAGAGTTTATTTATAAGCATGCAACCTTAGACGTACAAAGAGACCGTCATATATATTATCTAAATACAGATAATTTTCTCAAATGTACGATAAAGAAATTACACGAATAACCAATGACTGAAATGAGCCAGCTTATATAGAATGATTCAAGGCATACACAACTTTGCTTCGTCTTCCTCGTCTGCAACGAAAACTGCAAACGTGCCACTCTATGTGACCCAAACGCGCATTGAAAGAATGTGAATATGTACTGTGCCAGCTTTTAGCATGCAACTCTTTGCTTTTAAAAGTGGGAGGAAATATTCAGCATGCAGCTGTCAAATGCACAAAGGCACACTAAGTGTTTAAAAACATGCAACTCAACTCCTTACACAAAGAAGTGAGTCATGAGTGAGCATTCATGCAGATTAGATGAGAAAAGACTAACAACAACAAGAAAGAGAGTACTAACGATCAGTTTTTTGTAGATCTCTCCCTCGCCATGAACAATCAGTCCAAGAATGCTGTTCGTAGAAACCTGTTGTGTTGGTGATGTGGTAGTTAGAATAGGAAAGGTGATTAATTCAAGATACATATCCATAAAGGAATATTGTAATGAATGTGTTTCTATGATATGTTTGGACTATTGTAATGATGATGTGGCAGTTAAAATAGGAAAGGTGGTTAATTAGGAAATACATATTTATTATATATAGGAATATTGTAATGTCTGTGTATGAATAATGCGTTTGGACTATTGTAATGATGATGTGGCAGAAAGAATAGGAAAGGCAGTTAATTCAAGATACACATTCATAAATGAATATTGTAATGTTTTTATATATAATACGTTTGGACTATTGTAATGATGATGTGGCAGATAGTACAGGCAAGAAACTTTGAGAGACACATATTCAGTGCAGTAATATCATTGTGTAATGTTTGTATATGTATAATACATTTGGACTATTGTCAGTTTACCTTGAGAAGTTCTTCTAGTTTTTCTAACTGTTTGATCATTAACTGAAGCTCTGGGTACTGGTCTGCAAAGAGAAACAGATAATGAAGATATTAATACTAATAATGGAGATGATGATGATGATGATGATGATGATGATGATGACAATAGTGATGATGATGATGGCAACAGTGACAACAATGATGTTGATAATAGTGATGATGATGGCAACAGTGACAACAATGATGTTGATAATAGTGATGATGATGGCAACAGTGACAACAATGATGTTGATAATAGTGATGATGATGGCAACAGTGACAACAATGATGTTGATAATAGTGATGATGATGGCAACAATGATAACGATGATGTTGATAATAGTCATGATGATGCAACGATGATGTTGATGATATTGATGATACACAAAATAATGAAGATGAAGACGGTGATTATGATTAGAATGGCGATGATAATCTAATGGTAATAGTGATGATGATCAAAAGTATAATAGTCGTGATGATGATGGTGATGATGATGAATTCAGATGGTGATGATGATGGTAATGTGGTGATGATGATGGCAAAGATGATAATGACAAAATAATGCCTGTTATGATGGTAAACATGTTACCTTTATGGGACTGTAAAGTTGGTATCAAATGAAGTATTGCCCTGTCTAGCGAGGTGGCGTGTCGAAAGTCTTCATGTTCTTCAATCAGTCCATTCTCCACTATGTAACCTCTTTCCATGACTGGAGGTGAGTCTGTTATTATTGGTATCGGACCGTATGACTGTCAATGAGAACAGTGCAATTATTTATTAATTAAAATTCCCTAACACTACCTTTAACTTATAATATAGTCGAAGTCATTACATCCCAACCAGCAAATATAGCACGCGGTCCCTTTCACAGTTCTCTTCGACATTTTGAGAAGAAGCCCGCGCGTGCCGGTGACGAACGGTGAGCTTGCGATGATAGCCGAGACATACATGTATGAATAATTGTTCCGTGAAGTGTTAAAATGCCTCTATCAATGCAAGCTCACTGTTCGTCTCGTTTCGATGCAAAGGCATGGCTATCTTTCAAGATGGCGCAGAGAACTGTGAAAGGGACTAATGATTTAATTGGTGAATAGGCTACTATTTTAACAGTAAAAGCCTACAAAGTGATCTGACAGGCACACAAGTGAACACAATGTTTGGTAGTCTATTGACGGAACATGTGGTAATGCAAAAAGTGGTAGCTTGCAGTGTTGGTTCCATGTACTTACTCTTCCCTCTGTTGTAGGATTTCTTCTTCTTCCATCCTCCATGTCTGGAGACGAGCTGTGGTTTAAACAGAAAGAAAGGTTGCTGGTCACGAAAAAGACAAAAAGATTAAGAAAGAAGGAGTAGGCCGAAGGAGGCTTAGAAGAAGGAGGAGAGGAGGAGGAGGAAGAAAAAGACCAAAATGAAGACAAAGGTAGGGACAGAGAAAAACAGATAGAACAAGAAAAAGAAGCACACTGAGAAGAGATAAGAAAAGAAAGTAAGTACAAGAAAAAACAAATAAACACAAGGGTTTGGGAGTAAAGAACAATGAGGAAAAAACTATAAAGGAACACGAAAAAAAAAAACCAAAGAGAAGCAAAACAAAGAACATACAAGGGCAATAAACCAAGCAAAGAAGAAAAGGAGGGAAGAACGTAAAAAAAAAAGAAAAACGTGGAAAGAAGACCACTACAGGAACGATAATTACTTGCTGTATTGATCTTTATTACTGCCAGAGCTGTGCGCAGGACTAGTGGAGACAGGCATTGCATTCTGGGATTCCCCACCAGGAACGAAGATGACTTCAGAGAGAAGACTTTGTGGTCTTTTTGAACGTAACGTATTATCTGCTGTCCCTGAGAACGGTCTGATAACAAACAAACGTAAGGCATGTTTGTCAATACATGTAATATATGAAACATCAGTAAAATAGTTACGGAACAATAGCGTAAATACGTTTAAGTATTACGTATTTTTATATTATATTATACTATTATCGTAAATCAACGTAGTAATAGCCAAGTAATTACGTATTTACCGACGAAGGGCTAAAGCTCGAAACGTCAGTAAAGTTAAGTCACGCAGCCTATACTAGTTTACTCGCTAGTTTCCATTTATATTTACCGTAAGAATGAACTAGAAATACAGCGCAACGTAAAGAATACGCAACACAGCTCACGTAAAAATACACACGTACACTGTACGTAAAGAACTTAGAATCCATATCTTTATATACAGTTATCCTTAGCAAATACGCAACGCAAATCATAGTTAACTTTGCGCAAACTAAGTTATATTTACCTCAATTGATGGCAACGTAAGCATGCGCAATGAAACACAGAACAGTTTACGTAAAATTTATTGATATATTTGCGTACGTACCTCCATTCCACAGTCATTTTTAGTTTCATCGATCCAGTGCTATTTAACGGGACAGAAAACGTCTGCACACACCAAAAATATCGAGTTAGTTATTTAGGTCAAGCATTTTCAATGTGTCGAGCTCCCTGTTTCTACCCTGGCACAGGAATCCCAAGGTAATAAAGCCTTTTCTTACCTGTGGCCTTGCTTTGATATAGTTACGAGAACGAAGAACAACATTTCCTATAGAAATGTTTGCTTGAATTTTACGCATTTCAACGACCTGGAAAACAAAGAAAAATTAAAGATTGATAGAACTATTAGATAAATTTGATGAAAGACGTCACAATAAAACAAAGTCTAAGAAGTCGATAATTCATCGGAAACTTACGCGTATCGATAATTCGTCGTTTATTCTCGGAAGCAGTGGAAACTAAAAAGAAAAAATATATTAAAATATTAAAAAAGCTGCTATTAAATACAAACTGAGGCTGAATTTATAGCCAATCAAATAAATATTTCCATTTTCTCAATAAAGGCCAACAGATAGCCAATCAAATGGCTTTTTAAATTTTTCCCGCCCTTATTGTTGAAATCAACGCGCGCGCGCAACCGAACGAAACCAAAATGTCGGACTTTAGTATTCAGGAGAACTTTGGAAATTTTTTTTGGAGTTAAACGTAGTGGTTTTGTTGGCTTAAAAGGTGAGTTTTTATCAAAAAATTAATCATATATAGCTCAACTAATTTTATGCTACTTTTATTAAATAATGTATTTTTTGTGGACTTTTAAAAAGACCACTTTTTGACGAAAACTTCAATTTTTACCATGCAAAAAAGATTAACTTTTAAAACATTAGTGAACGCCAGTACGTTAAATTCTTTGGCTTTTTATATTGTAAAAAAAAAACACCATTGTCGGTCTAAGATGAGCGACATTTTTACCTCGTTATCAATCCATTTTTGGCTTTCCTTGTCAACTTTACATCTAGCTTTCCACTTGAATGTCGAACCATGCTTTATTAAAATCTATCAAACAAAATTATATGGAATATTGAATACCCTGTATCTACCACACAGTTATGATAACAATAATTATGATATTGATAGTGATAATAATGATGATAATATCAAACAATGATGGTGGTGATGACCATTATGATAATGATATTGATAATGATTAACATGATGAGGATAATTATAATGTTCAAAAAAACGCTAATGATAATGATGACAATATCGAACAATGATGGTGATGATGACCATGATGATAAATGATAAATAATTATGACGATCATTTTGGTGCAGAAATAATAACTACAAATGATAATAAATAGATTTATGTCTTTTCAGTAATGTGAAAATTATAATTAACTTTCAAATGATCATATTATATTACATACATCATACGTGTCTCCGCTACAAAGTCGACCAAAACCTGCTAAACCTGCATAAAAAAATATTGACTATTAGTTTATAAATATCTCACAAACAAGATGTCACATATCCCCTTAAGGATCTAGAGTAGCTCTACATACAAGTATTATAAATGCTCATTGCAGTGTACAAACTAAGGTCCTATGTGTCATGAAGTGGAGGAGAGGCGTAACAGTATACAAACCTTCTAATCTTATCTTAAAAATTCCTAGTTTGCTTTCTAGTTCTTGTTCTAGAGTACACAATCTCTGTGAATTATAATAAGAATATAAAATATTTAATATATACACTAGTTATACAATGATAGGTAATACAATGAAATTTGTAACAGTGTAAAAATGTTTACTTATAACATTACTGACGTTTCAAGTAAATTTAAACATTTTTACGGTGTTACAAATTTCATTCTATTACCTATCGTTTTTATCAAACACCAGCACAGCCTATACAAGTTTACTCGCTAATTTCCATCTAGTTATACAATGGCTTTAAGTGGTATACCATGGGATATTCCATGAGTCACTTGTATTTTCTAGTATACACACAAGCATTAGGTGAGTGTGTATGCAAAGAAAATACAAGTGACAAGTGTGATATTAACATTATTTTATCCCACATCATAGAGAGAACCTGCAATGTCTCATGGGAAGAGGCAGTTGAATACCACCGAATATACAATGGCTTTCAAGCATTCCGATTGGCTATATATTTTATATGATGTGGGATAAAGATGTTACATAATAGCTCTTTCGACATAGCCACATGATTCTTCTTTACTGTTATATTGCTGTTTCCTCTAGTAGAAGTAGGTGCGATAATATCTACATTATGTACTGCATGTACATGTACATTACCTCTGTGCATTCCTTGAAACTTGTTTTACATTTATCTAAGCCTTCTTTAGATCCTTGTTCTCCTAATGCATGGAGTAGATTCTTGGATCCTGAATAATAACCATAATAATAATCAGCTTCTTGTTTATATGTTAATTCTTTTGATTAATTCTGACTTTAAAATGTTTTAAACATTATTCATTAAAGAACTGATTCTTACCTTCTCTTATCTTTTGCTGGTACATATAGAGCTGAAATAGTTCTTCCATCTGTAAACAAAGCCCATAAAACAGATAAGTTTATCATACACAAAACCGTACGTAGTTAACAATAAGCGTGCACACACAGAAACAATCATAGAGATGGCCAAGATGGCCGAAAGCTTGGTATCTATTTCATGATAAATCATAACACAGAAAAAACGTAATCGTCAATTTTTAATTATTGATGTGTCTCTAGTATTCCCAGTTCAACGTTCGTCTCGATTTGATGCAAAGGTCCAACTACCTTTCAAGATGGCACAGGGACTATTGTAAACAATCATTATTTATAGGTAACTTTATTTACTTATGCTACCAATTATTTAACCCATATATGTTAAAGGATACATTGATCAAATTTGTGTTTTTAAAAATACCTCATGTAGTCTTGAATCCAAAAGTCTGTAAAGATAAAAATATGTTTATAAGGAAAAAAATCTAAATAACATTGGAATATAATAATAATAATTGTATAGCCTAATGTAATGTTGGGCGACAATAATTTCTAATTATCTTTTAACATAAATAAACAAAAATAAATCTTATAATTATAATTGATAAAAATAATGATTATTACTGTGCGACTCGCCGAACCGTAGTCACTTACAAAAACATTTGATGAATTTTTTTTTTTTTACATTTTTTCATCTCAAACGGACCAATCAGGTACAAGTTTATATCGAGAGGCGGAGTTTATATCGAGAGGTGGAGACTTTCGAAACTTTGATGTCTGTAATTGGTCCAATTGAGATGAAAAAATGTCAAAATAATGTAAGTGACTACGGTACGGCGAGTCGGAGAGTAATTATACCTATAATTATAGCTAGTTATTATTAAATAGAAAAATACAGTTGACTCTCTCTGAATGACCACCCTAATAAGCGACCATCCCCCATAAACTTGCGACCACTTTCTTCTGGTCCGAGGGAAGCCGCTTACAAGAGAGTCAACAGTAAAATAATTATACAAACTCACATCACAATTAAATACATCATTTAAATAAGACAAATATCATATGCCCTTGGGGGGAATTGAATCCAACAGTTTTGGCTTTCTAGTCCAACGTGTTACTACTACATCTGTATTTCACTAATACACTGAACCCATTTCAATTTTTTACATCATTACAGCGCGACGCACCTTACCGTGGCCACCTAATTAAAGTTTTGTACAAGTTAACCAACCAGAAAGCGAGAATTTGACCTTAATATAAAAGACATAACGATAAACACTTTGAAATGTTCAAAGCAAAGACAAGAGCGAAGTTTATAAGTGGCTGAAAAACCTCCCAGGATGTTTAAATTTGAAAAGGTGTAGCAAACAATTTGAAAAGTGAAACTTTTGAATGCTAAGCTAACTTGTACAAACTTTAATTGGGTGGCCATGGTATTAATGCTGTAATTACTTACTTGATTCTCTGCTCTACTAGTCTTTTCCTCTGGAATATTTTAAAAAGAAGAAATGGTTTAGTATCAAAATTAATATTTGTAAATGATAACAATAATAGTGGGTCTTTTACCTTCATTTCCACACTGTTTAAAGCTTCTTGAAGATACTTTGAACATTCACTAAAATGAAGAAAGATAGAGTTTAAATACACATTGTAAGGTTAAGAATATAGAAATTTACATTCATCATCAACATATTTATTCATTTTATTATCAATTAAATCATTAAAATAATCATTGTCATCATTATCATTAACCATCATCATCATTATCATGTTAAAGATAAGTGTATTGTTACCATGCCTGGTACATTAATGAAGGAGATCAATAGAAGACTTTGAGACCCGTTCTAAGCCTGAATTTTTTTTCCGGCCTCAAGCCCTAACCTGCGTTATGGTCTCTCTTTAATGCTTGTAGAAGTCTTCTATCCTTCTTCATCATTATCATGATTATAATAATTATAATTAATACCATTACCTGAACCACCATCATTGAGGACCACAAGTTTATTAGTGTTTTTACACTATTTCATGTGATACCCTCGTTTAAATAGAGATGTTATCATCATCATCATCATCATCATCATCATCATCATCATCATCATCATCATCATCATCATCATCATCATCATCATCATCATCATCATCATCATCATCATCATCATCATCATCATTATAACATTATATCATCGTCATTATCCTTATGGTAACCATAGTTTTCATTATGACCCTCATTACTAGCCCAACCATTGTCATCATCATTATCACTTTCACCACCATCATCATCATCATCATCATCATCACAACCACCACCACCACCATTATCACCATCACTATAACAATAATAGTATTATGAATCATATATATAAGCAATCACCTTAAACCAGCTTGTAGTTTAGTAAACATATTAAGTGCACTTTCAACTCTTGGCACTTTAATAGCAGCTTTAGACCCAAATAAACCAGTATGTCTACGCCTGACATTTTGAGAATGTCGCCTGTCAAGCTCAGCAGGTGAGGGATGTAATGGAATAGGTTTTATAGCACGTGAAGCTGCCGCACTGAAGGATTGGGAACTGAAAATGTAAAAAATGAATGAGTGGATGAATGAATTAAGAAGGAAATGAATGAAATGGAATATGGGTGAATGAGTGAACAAATGATTGATGAATAAATGAAGGAGTGAAAGAATGAATTTACAAGGAAGTGATTGAAATAATAACTGGGTGAATGAGTGAAATAATATATTGGTGAATGAGTGAGTGAATGGATGAACAAATAAATGAATAAATGGATGGATGAATGGATAATGGAATGGATGAATATTTCATGAATGGATGAATGGATAATGGAATGGATGAATATTTCATGAATGGATAAATGGATAATGGAATGGATGAATATTTCATGAATGGATGAATAAATGAATGAATGAAAAATGGCTGAAGGGGAGAACAAACATAATTGCATATTTGAGTAGTAGGACAAATTAATACATTTAAATGGATAATTCTATGATGGATAGATGAAGAAATAAAAAAAGAACATATGAAATGAGTCACTGAATGAAAAGAATAAACGGATGGATGGAATAGTGATTGATCATATTTCTCACCGATTGGCTGAATTTCCTTCAATGTTAAAATATGCTCTTTCCATACGTAATGATTTAGAGTGTCTGCTAGGGGGATTTCTAGTAACTCCATTTTCTTTTCCCTATAACAATACCAAGCATTTCAATTTGTATAATTATAGAGCATGAATTATAATTACATTGCTATTGTGTAATTGTTCTTATTTAGTGACTATATTAGTCACTATCAAAGACAAATAAATTTGCAATAAGTATTGTTTCCTTTTGTATTTGATGTTTCTTGTTGACTAAATAGTCACTATAAACTATTAGTTAGTTTTTATTTTACTATTTTGTTTTTATTTCATAGTTTTAGTGTTTTCGCTCTAATGTAACAAGTATTGTTAAAGATCCATTATCACTTACCAGCATGCATTGCATTGTTTTTTTCATCAGTCAAATTAGTCATGCAGTCAAATTAGTAAGAACTTTGCATTGTGACAAACCAAATGCTAAACGATTTAGTAAATGTAAATAGCCCCCCACATTGAAAAAGTAGATTACATGTATTTCCACAGATTAATTGACTTATGTGATACTAACACTAATATCACAATGTCTGAATGTGCAATGTTTGTGTTCCACAGTATACAATCTTTGACATGGTGCATGCTGGGAGGTGATTGTGGGTCCTTAATCATTATAATAACAACATCAACAATAACAATATTGAAGTTATAGTCAACATTTGTATTGATTACAACCATTATTTTCATTACTTTTATAAAATATATGAATTTCATAATCATAATCACCATCATAAACATTAACATAAACGTACTATTCTATATTTATTGTAAATGTTTTATGTGTTGCTTAATAAAATGTTGTTAAAAGTAAAAAAAAAAAAAAAAAAAAAACATTAACATCAATCAATAATATTATACCATTTATTAGAAAGTGAAATATTGCATTGTCACAACCCTGTATGCAGTGCTTAAACACAGGTAAATATACATATCATAATAAGAAAATAAACAGAAACAATTTCAGAAGAACACATCACACAAAAAGTCATCCACCAAATCACTTAAACAATTTACATTTTCATCTCTAGCACTGAAGTCTTAAACTAACATGATGCGAAAAAATATTGTTGAAGTTGAAATAAGCTACATGTTGATTGCTGATTGTACAGTAGTTACAAATAAGAAGAAATTCAAACATGACAATGCAGAAATTTAGAAAGTCCAGTCATGAATGATGGAAATATAGACTCGGATACACAGGGAAATAAATATAGTCGATAGAGCTAAACTTTAGTACCTCTGTGTGTGAAAACTTAATTATCATAGGTTGATCAATTACACACAAGCATATACACTGTATCCAACATGTAAATTATCTATCATTTAGTCTCTGATGATGCCATTGACGGCGAAAGCTCAGATCCTAATAAAACACATCCGTAGTAGCAATAAAGGCATCATTTGAACTATAATCCTAGTAACTCTTATTTACTAGGATGAGTAGAACATTTTGCTTACACTGCACTCCTTGTCCAGTTGTTCACTTTTTTGTTGTATATGTAAAGCGCCTATAAAATTAATATATTTTTTTCTGTAGTGAGTTTCTCTGTGTCAAACAAATGATACAATAATCTTTCATATTCCTACATGGAAATATTCACTAAATTATCGTCCTCTCAATTATCATAAAATATATAGAGGATATTACATGGGCGAGTGGAGATACAAATTTTATCTTCAGTGTATAAATGATCAAATTTTTGAAACAGAGAAATATAGGTATTTCATTGACAATTATATAATATATAATATTAGCTTATAATTCAATGGGATGTTAATAGCTTAGTATTTATCAAGATTACAATGTAAACATCAGTATATACAGCTAATAAATATATATTTTATTTCTGAAAGTAATAATTTGCATTAAAAAATTTTAACAATCAAACCCTCATTTTCATCAGTCTTTAACCACATCACACACCACCTCTACTATTTTCAATGTAAGTGGTAAAACCACAATAAATTATTTAACAAAAAAAATAATTGATGATATTCTTTTGTTTTGACTATGAGTAGTATTTAAATATTATAGAAATATAAATTGGTTTTACCGTAATTAAAAAATTATTATAATCATCATCATAATTATTACCTATGATTGTCATCATTATTATTAGTTATTATTATATTCATTATTATATTAGATCATCATCATCACCCATTTTTTTAATCATCATGTCATTTAATGTTATTATTGTTATTATCAACATCGTAATCATCATTGTCATCATCATCATCATAATCATAATTATAATGTATGGTAAGGAGAAGCCTCAGTCTAAATTGTTTTACTCTAACATCAACTAAGTGAAGTCAATATTTTTACAGTGTTGCAACTTTCATTATTTTACCTACATTGTATTGTATGCTAAGAAGATATACATATATTATTATCATCATCATCATCATTATTGCAATCATTGATATCATCATCATCATCATAATTTTAATCATAATCATAATCAAAATAATAATAAACTTCAATCATCACCATAATCATCACTTAAATTTATTCAAAAATATTTATGTTGCCTTATAAATGTTCCTAGCATTATTCATTACAAAATTCGGTAGATTAAGGATTTGTTTTTTAATTTTAATAACATTATAAGACCAGGGAAAAGCATACAAATCTCAGTTCTTCATAATCAAATAGAATACCCTCACACTAAGACAGAACATAGTCACAGTCTACTGTTGTGTGCAAAGGTTTACTTTAAGATTATACTATAATCCTTTCATGTCTATTTTTGACTAAGACTATTTATAAAGGAAATACAAAGACAAACAAACAGGATTTTGCTAAACCATGCAAAAATATACATTCAAAATAGAAAATAATCTGTACGATTAATGAAAAGAATGATATCTATGTTGCACAACTATATTATTATCCACAAAATTATTGTTTAAGAATTCAATATTATTATTTTATGATATAGATTCAAAATCTACTTTTCTTTTTAACAATTTGTACAGCATTTGTCTTAATTTTTTTTCTGATCTATTTAATGGTATTGTGGTGAGTGGTATTCAAGAATATTTATTTCAATTTCAGTAAATATTATTTATATTTTTTTTTATCTTAATAAACTATAACAAAAATATTTATTTCATCATACGATATGTAAGAACATCTATCTCTGAATCAATAAACGATATTTGAGAATACTTATTTTTATTAACACTATTTAAACTGATATTTATTCAAGAAAATTATATCTAAGAAAATTAAATTCTATCTTGACTGGTATTTAAGAAACTATATTTCCGGTAAAGCGACAATAAGAATGTTTATTTCAATAAATTTCTAATATTTCAGAAATTATTTTTAAAAGTGCCATTTAAGAATATTTATTCAAGAAAATGATATCTAAGAAAATTTATCTTGACTGGTATTTAAGCAACCATATTTCCGGTATAGTGACAATAAAAAAATATTTATTTCAATAAAATCGCTAATATATAAGAAACTATTTACATGAGTGCCATTTAAGAATATTTATTGCTATCCATCGTGTTTAAACATGAAGTATATTTTTCTACATCGCTATTTCAAGAAGAAATATTTATTCAAATTCCAACAAGGAAACGAAAGTACAACACACGTATTAGATATAGCTCTGATACAATGTTGTGTTCAAACGTGTGGTTTACAGATCCTTGAGTTCAAGAATACATACTACTTTTGTAACTGTCGATGAATAATCTAAGAACCCACACTATCATTCAATCCACTCTAATGGAGAATTTAGGGTTTGATTTCAAAGGAATATAACCGCGACTTTCTTGTAGAGACGAACGTCATTTATGATAATGGACAGGTTATAATGGACGGACAAATAATTCTATAAGCGTTTTGATTAAAGATTTCTTTTGTCGTACAACCTAATGGCAGTAAATTTCCCCTGTCAGGCCATAGTTTTACATCACTATCTTCGATAATCAAGGAATTTGTGATGTAAGAGGAAGAGCGCGAATTTTCGCGGTACGTAATGCATGAAAATGAAACAAAACCCGAACCTCAACGAACATTAAAATATATTAGTTGATTTTCTCGGATATCTTACATTAAAATGACTGGTTTATCCATTAGGATTAAGATCCTAACGTTTGAATTGGCCGTTGTCATAAAGTTTGTATTTTTACAAAACATTTTGAAAGGGGTCATGAAAGTGTTAACCTGAGAACCGACAGCACCATTGAACAACATGATTGAAATACTCACCATAGCTATAGCGATCTTGCTTCGATCTCTCTACTCTCACAAGACAAGGATTAACAAAAACTTCGGGTTATAACATTCGTCTCCACTTCATCGCATACCCGGTTAATCGCCAACAAAACAACTCTTGTACCATAGAAAATCTATTCTTATTTACTTTCTGCATCAGCGAACGGTGAAAATCACGTGACCGGAATAATAATTAGGTGTCCCACTCGTCCCACTGACATTATATCGATCTCTCCGATGATATATCGATTGTTTTTATCTCGTTCATACTTTTCATAAAAACATAAGAATTATTTTCCATTGAAATTATATTTTATATATATTTTTTAGCTAAGACAGTTATGTGAAAAATAGCTAAAAAGGTGTCGATTACGATATGGTATCGATTTTTTTCCGACCATCAATCGAGTGGATAGATAATCGGGAATATAAGCTTGAAGTTTTAATCTTAAATTCGAATTCAAATAAAATTGATTGCGATGTATTATATTTATGTAGATGCTGATGGTAGGTTCGGGCCATCGTCGTAGCGGTTTCGGTGGTTTCCGATGTGACACGAGTTGGCGAGTGACCTCGACACGGGTGAGTACAAACGTCTTATCTCGGTGTTGATTCAATTAATTAAACCCATCTTTTGTGGGCCACTTCCTGTAAATGTTCCAAAAAAACTCGCCTATGATTCCCTTGACATCTAGGTGGAGACCAAATATGAACAGAACAATTTCCAACAGTAAAAGAAAAAACATGCATTCTTTACAAAAACAAAAAAATGCCTTTTAACCAATCAAACGTTCTATTTTCATCGAAAAATTGAAACTTTTATCTTTCTAACAGATTGTTGTAATAGTTGTAACTGAATAGTAACAAAAACATATCTCAAATCAATGCGGTTAGTTCTTTGGAACCTACGTTGTCCGTATTTTCCTATTTTACTTTAACTTCTAGTGACGAAGGGCTAAAGCTCGAAACGTCAGTAAAGTTAAGTTAACATTTTTTACGGTGTCACAAATTTCATTCTATTATCCATCGTTTATATCAAACATCGACGCAGCCTATACTAGTTGACTTGCTAGTTTCTATTTTTATTTTTTACGGTGTTACAAATTTCATTCTATTACCCATCGTTTCGTATCAAACATCGACGCAGCCTATACTAGTTAACTTGCTAGTTTCTATTTCTATTTTTTACGGTGTTACAAATTTCATTCTATTACCCATCGTTTATATCAAACATCGACGCAGCCTATACTAGTTTACTTGCTAGTTTCTATTTCTATTTTATACGGTGTTACAAATCTCATTCTATTACCAAACTGTTTATATTAAAAATCCGACGCAGCCTATACTAGTTTACTTGCTAGTTTCTATTTCCATTTTATACGGTGTTACAAATCTCATTCTATTACTTATCGTTTATATCAAACATCGACGCAGTTTACAGTTTACAAGTTTACTCGGCTAGTTTCCATTCGTATTATAGAGGATCCACTATATAAGCGTTTGTCACGTTTAGCCATAAAACGTTATAGTAGAATAACATCATTTATATGAGTCAACATTACCATAGACCTTTCGATGCCAAAGTGTCTATAGCTAGTTTCTTAACATTTTACTTTCTTTTACCTAATATGGGCACGCAGGAAGTAAGAACCATACATTAATCTAGCTACACATGACTTCCGTTTTCTCGTAGTATGCTTTCGACCCTACCCTGTAGTATAGATTGAGCACAACACCCATTATTCTCGATGTAATGCGATAGGAGGTTATTTAAGATTAATATAAGACACGGAAGTGTAATTAATGGGGCATGAGATATGGCAGTAGACTTTGGACACGATCTGTCGGATCACGTTGAGTCACGCCTGGATTCGTCACTGATATATATCTGTATGATAATAGTAGCAGATTGCACTTGTATGATGGTGATGGATATGATGATGATAATGATGATTACGATGATGATAATGATAATGACTGATGATGATGATGCAGAAAGTAATGACGATGATGATGATTAAAATTGACAATGGTAAGAGTAGTGGTGATGATAATCAGATGATGATGATATTGATGATGATTACGATGATGATGATTGTATTGACAATAGTGATGATAATGGCGATGATACTTAATTGCAGATGGTGATCGTGATGATGATGACGACGATGATGATAATGATCGTATTGACAATGGTAAGGATAGTGGTGATGACAATCAGATGATGACGATGATGGTGATAATGGTGACGATGATGATGATAATGGTGACGATGATGAGGACAATGATGATGATGACGATGATGATGATGATCGTATTGACAATAGTAATGATAGTGGTGATTATTATTAGATGATGATGATGGTGACATTAATGATGATGATGATGTTTATATGTAAATATGACAATGATAGTGATGATCGATGATGATCAGCATATTAAATAATGATCATCATCAAATCATCATGATGATCGCGATAATCATGATTTGCCGTGACATGATATATATCTTTCGCATTGCTCATTGTTTCTTCATACGGTAGCCAGGTGTTTTAAAAATGGGTTTATGTAAATATATATGAATTACAACCAACAAATGATTCCAACTACAGCTGAAAACATTATCAACCAATGAAACTTAACAATCGAGTTTAGATGTATTTTGCAGTAGAAAGTCTATGATATTCAACAGTAAACGATGGAAATCGATACTTAGTCGACGAACAGAAAAATTACGTCCATTTATAATATTATCGATAAGGTAGTATTAAATCATTGGATATCGATAGAAGAAACTGTGACTATCCGATTAATCATCGATTATCGATATTAATTGAAACCAATTTAATATTTTTATCGATTTAATATCGATTTATTGATTTGAAAAACAATGATCGATTTCCTCGATTTTTATTAAAATCACTCCGGTAAATACTTTGTCAACTTATTTATAGACTAATTTATTTTTATACACTAATTTAAGTAACCCCAAACGCACATATTCACACGTTTATGTTCAATAACATAATTAATTTTATACAACACGTATACAAAACACCACTCACACTTATATAACACCTATATAATTACTATAACGACGTAAATATTATCTGCACACATAATCGACACATCGACACATCGACTCGATATCATTGATAAGAACTAATAATAACATTGCTAACAATTATATGTATATATATATCATATATGTACCATATATGTATATATCTGGATGTATCTTTACTGTCGGTAAAGTGCTCGAAACATTTACATGTAGAGCGTTTACAATTTACAGTTTATAACCATATCTATATATCTATGTAATTATATACCTACCCATACGCAAACATCTATATATAAATGTATAGGAAATCTATAGAGTATCTACTAGTAATTATACTTACCATACATAATCCACACATTCTACACAGTTGAATCATTGTCCTGTGCTAATCAAATTAATCGGCGAAATTATCGACGAAATGTAAACTGACAACAACTTCGTAACGTCTCTGTATAAAAGTCGATTTCCGCCTTCATATTCCCAGCTTGTAGATCAGTATAGTCGTTGTGAAGATCAATAACGTTTCAGTGCTAGTTCATGATTGTGGAGGTAAACTTGTAAGGATACAGTTCCGTATAGCCGAGCTTGATGTGTTAATTCGACAAATCCGTAAACGTATAGGATCTGTTATAACAAAGAACCGGGATCCAAGAACCGTGTACGATAATGCCGCAAACGTAGAATGTATTATTTAGTATACTCTGAGTGTATATAGCACAGGAGCGTGAATAATAATACCACAAACGTAGATCTGTTATTTAGTACTAAGAGTAAGTTATCATGAAGTAACGTTAAGTCATTTTAGTACTATAGAGTAAGTAATGGTGTACGATGATACCACAAACGTAGATCTGTTATTTAGTACTATAGAGTAGGAAATAGTGTACCGATAAATGCCGCAATTGTAGATCTGTTGTTTAGTATATAGAGTTAGTAATGGTTTACCGACGTAGGATCAGGATATCTTATCTTCCATCAATTTCCATAGTTAACTCGAACGTCGACTCCATGAAGTCGATATCGCGATAAATGTTCCTCACAGCATCATCCTTTATAATTCACCTCAAGATTAATGTATGTTGTTATGCTTCGTCTGTTTCAGACAAATAAGTCTCGAATGTTGATTTTGTAGCATTTGAGTTGACCTCATGCATGTAATTATTGAGATTTCGTTACGTCAATTTTGATGTTTCAAAACAACTGGTAGATATTGCTTACATACGTAATTAACAATAAACAATTCTACCAATAACGTCATACATGTAATATTGCTTTAAGAGTCATAGTCGAAGATATTGTCATGGTTATTGTTAGTGACGCTTACTTCCTTGTCATTTCATCTTTTTACGTCCCTTTGTTTTGTTCTCCATTTTTTCTTGCATTTACTTCCTCGGCCCTTATCTTCTCTCGTCCTTTCCTTTTTCATCCTTTCTTTGACTGACCCGCATCTACATTTTTACAACAACAACAACAACAACAACAACAATAACAACGTTTTTATTGCATCTAGAATTTGCAAGAGATTACAATTTACAAATAGAAAACGATAACCACAATATTAAAAACTGTAGATATCAGAAACTTATATTAAGACTAATTTATGATAATAAATAGGCCACTTTTTGAAGAATCTAAAATTTTACCAATAGAATATAGGGTTATGCTACAGTAATATGTTCAAGCCTCTATCATCTATGTCAAATAATAGCAATAACTTATGTATACCTAATGCTAAATTATCCATTACAAGAAACGGTCTCCGCTATAATGGAGCAGTATTGTATAACAGTTTACGTGTAGATATTAGATCTGCAAAAATTAAACATTAAACAATTTACAAAAGCAATAAAAAGACCTCGCATATCAAAAACTACAGAGCAACGTTACACTTGAAAACACTAGGCTATATTAAAACATCACTGCACTCAAGAACAATTAATTCCATTTTATAATTATTTACTACGGGCCAGATTGAAAAAAAGTGTGTAAACTTTATCTTTTATACCCAATAAAGATCATTATTATTATTATTATTATTATTATTATTATTATTATTATTATTGTATCGTTTATTTAAACTTTTCTTGGTTTACATGTAATGAGTATTGCGGAAATTTTCTAGGCAATATTCAGTTTTGGTGCCGATTACAACAGTGTTAACTTATGAACGGGTATATAAGGCCTTCACGATTTCACAATTTTGCGAAATTATCCATTTCTGGCACTTTTTGGCTAGTTGGTTTACTTTTTCGAGTCCTATTTTACTTAGCTCAGTTACCAGTTGTTTTTGGTAGCCTGCTAGGAAGTCTAGGACGACGTTTACTTGCACTACGTTATAGTTAGGATAGAGTCTCTTTAATCCTGTTCTTAAGTCTATATACTTTTCTGTTTTCTGAAGATCTCTTTCAGTTATGCGACCGATGTTGCATACGGTTCCTTCGATGATCAGCCACGTCTTGGTCTTCTTGTCCATTATTGTAATGTCTGGTTTGTTTGCGCCATTTTTTGGGGCAATGTCTAGATGTATTGGGATGTTCCACAGTATTTTGGCTTCGTCATTTTCTATGCAGCTTTTTGGGAGTGATTGTTTGTGCCACGGTGTATTGTCGTCTTGTTCTGTAAACCCAAAATGTGATAGGATTTGATGGTACACAGGGCGAAGCATACGGTCATGCCTTGCCGTGTATAAAGATTGAGCGATACCTGAGCAGTTTGAGAATAGGTGTGGAATTGTTTCTTCTTTTTGATGGCATAGTCTGCAGATTAAATCGCCTTCTCTATTGTTTAGTTTCTTTCGTTGGTAAGTCTTTGTTGTTATTAGTTGTTGAAAGATACTGGTATATACACTGTAGACAACATCAGGGATGTTTTTCCATATCTTGTTTATATTGTAGCTTTCTTTCTCTAGATCTTGGTCTTTCCATTGCGTAGTAAGGTACTGTCCAACCCACGGTTGTTGCTTTACCTCCTCCTCCAGTTTCTTCTCTGTTTCTTTCCTAAGTATTGATTTAATGTATCTTGGCTGGCATTTAGATACTTCTGCACTAGCGCTACTTGAAGTGATGGTGGTTGTTTTTTCTTTGGAGTCATATCTTATGTCCAGGTTTAGTTGGTGTGCATACGTTTTTGCATCCTTTATTATGGACTTTAGAGACTTCTTTTCCTTGTACAATTGGAAAGATGAGACAAGTTGGACATGTGGGTCAGCACTCGTTGTTAAGTAGTGTGCTGTCTTGATCTTAGTGGTTTTATACAGCATCTCTAATTGCTGAAGACCTTTACCTCCTTTGTGGAATGGGAGATAGAGTATAGCGTTCGACTCATGTCTGTGTTTACAAGTGTTCTCATTCATTATTTGGCGTGTTTTCCTATCAAGTTGTTGTAGGTGTTGAATGTTCCAATCAGTTGTCCACATGTGATATGAGAGTACAGGAATTGCAAAGGTGTTTGTTGCAGCTATCTTTCGCGGAATTGACAGCGGTGATGACCATATAACAGATAGTCTTCTAGTGTATTCTTTACCTGCTACCTTTTGAACTTCCTTTTCGAGCTGGGTGATATTTTCATACTTTCCTAGGAACTTATAGTAGTCATCTTCACCGAGTATGGGTATTTGCTGTCCACTACCCAGGGGGAGTCCCTCGCTCGGTTGATAGATGCCTCTGTTGATGTGGACAGCTGCGCATTTGTTGATACCCCAGTGAAGGCCGATGTCCTTGAACATATTATTATTATTATTATTATTATTATTATTATTATTATTATTATTATTATTATTATTATTATTATTATTATTATTATTATTATTATTATTATTATTATTATTATTATTATTATTATTATTATTATTATTATTATTAAAATCAATTAAGATTTTCAAAGAAAAATCATATAAATACTTTTTGAATTGGACATGTATGTTATCTCTTCCTAGAACTTATTTAATGCGGAAATTACATTTATGTATTCTCTATTTCATATTTAAATTCTTATATAATGTATTATTCAAATTTTTAGACATATTATCAATATCATTTAATATTTAATTTATTCTTACTTCTATACAATTTATTAAATTTTCTTCCCTAGAAGGCCCAGTGTCAGTCAGTCAGTCAGTCAGTCAGTCAGTCAGTCAGTCAGTCAGTCAGTCAGTCAGTCAGTCAGTCAGTCAGTCAGTCAGTCAGTCAGTCAGTCAGTCAGTCAGTCAGTCAGTCAGTCAGTCAGTCAGTCAGTCAGTCAGTCAGTCAGTCAGTCAGTCAGTCAGTCAGTCAGTCAGTCAGTCAGTCAGTCAGTCAGTCAGTCAGTCAGTCAGTCAGTCAGTCAGTCAGTCAGTCAGTCAGTCAGTCAGTCAGTCAGTCAGTCAGTCAGTCAGTCAGTCAGTCAGTCAGTCAGTCAGTCAGTCAGTCAGTCAGTCAGTCAGTCAGTCAGTCAGTCAGTCAGTCAGTCAGTCAGTCAGTCAGTCAGTCAGTCAGTCAGTCAGTCAGTCAGTCAGTCAGTCAGTCAGTCAGTCAGTCAGTCAGTCAGTCAGTCAGTCAGTCAGTCAGTCAGTCAGTCAGTCAGTCAGTCAGTCAGTCAGTCAGTCAGTCAGTCAGTCAGTCAGTCAGTCAGTCAGTCAGTCAGTCAGTCAGTCAGTCAGTCAGTCAGTCAGTCAGTCAGTCAGTCAGTCAGTCAGTCAGTCAGTCAGTCAGTCAGTCAGTCAGTCAGTCAGTCAGTCAGTCAGTCAGTCAGTCAGTCAGTCAGTCAGTCAGTCAGTCAGTCAGTCAGTCAGTCAGTCAGTCAGTCAGTCAGTCAGTCAGTCAGTCAGTCAGTCAGTCAGTCAGTCAGTCAGTCAGTCAGTCAGTCAGTCAGTCAGTCAGTCAGTCAGTCAGTCAGTCAGTCAGTCAGTCAGTCAGTCAGTCAGTCAGTCAGTCAGTCAGTCAGTCAGTCAGTCAGTCAGTCAGTCAGTCAGTCAGTCAGTCAGTCAGTCAGTCAGTCAGTCAGTCAGTCAGTCAGTCAGTCTTACTGAATTCTGCTCGACAAAATAATCAAATTGCGCAATAGTACCTAGAGGGTCATCGCGGCCTTGACACCATGGCAACGCTAATTTCATCCAATCATATCACATCTAGTTTGACAGGGAACTGGATCACGTGAAGATGATGTGCTTCGATCATTTATTAGTCCAATACTTTGATCTTTAGACTGCGAGCAGTCCCTACTTTTCCCTCCGAATTCAGAAAATTTTAACTTTAATAAAACGAGCGAGCGGGGATTGGGGGCGAGTTGGGGAGGGGAGGAGGGGAGAGGAAAACCTCTCCCATCGCTCCTCCCCCTTTTCGCCCCCAATCCCCGCTCGTCCGTGTTTTATTTAAATGCACATTTTTCTCTCGTTTTCCTCGGAATCTGGAGGGAAAAGAAGGGACTGTTCGCAGTCTATTTGATCTTTTAAGTCTTTAATATGTCTTCAAATGAACCTAAGACATCCTCATCTTCATCTGAGGAAGACAGAGAGTCTACAATTTCAGAAAATAACGAAGTAGAAAGCGTTTTTCTACCGTATGTAGACGATCCGCTTGCAGTGTTTGTGTTTCGGCTCGGCGGGGTTATTAAAGCGCTTTCAAAACTGATCGCAACTCGGCAATAAACTCGGCGAAAACTTACATTTTTCAAACTTATTATAAAACTAATACATTAGTTAAAGGTTTATTATCATTATTGGAGTGTTTAGGTTTAATCATACACAGAATAACATGTGTTTTATTACGTGATTTGAATCGAAGTCAGTACGTGTGTTTGTGTTTCGGCCCGGCCGGGCGCTTTCAAAACTGATCGCTTGTCGGCAATAAATTCGGCTAAAAGTTACATTTGTCAAACTTATTATCACACTAATACATTAGTTAATGGTTTATTACCATTATTGGAGTGTGTTTGGTTTAAGTAAACACCGTAATAAATCAGTTTATTTCGTACATTTGTGTGTATAAGTGACACTCGTTGACTTCGTTACACTAAAGACGATTTTTTTTTACCAAGTATATAAGTATATATTTTTTTCTAAGTATATATGTGTATTATATTATATCCTTATGTATATTGTATACATAAATCTTATCTATCATTTATAAAGCTCGAACTGACTGTACGCTAGCTCGAAACGACGGGGGGGGGGGGGGGGGGGGTACTTGACCCAGTTTCTGACGGGGACGTTCCGCTTGTACCTCTAAACCCTGACCCTATTTAAGACAGCAGAATCCTAAAAATATGTACCCTATTTCAAGACAAATTGGTAAAAAGTAGACCCTATCCAAGACTCAAGGGGGAAATTGTATACCCTAGGTAAGGCAATTTAAGACAAATTAGGCTAAATTGTATACCCTATTCAAGACGCCAAGGCAAAAAACCATACCCTATTTGGCGGAACGTCCCCGTATAGTAAATATAAGGGAGTACCCCCCCCCCCCCCCATATAAAAATATGTACCCTATTTCAAGACAAATTGGTAAAAAGTAGACCCTATCCAAGACTCAAGGGGAAATTGTATACCCTAGGTAAGGCAATTTAAGACAAATTAGGCTAAATTGTATACCCTATTCAAGACGCCAAGGCAAAAAACCATACCCTATTTGGCGGAACGTCCCCGTATAGTAAATATAAGGGAGTCCCCCCCCCCCCCCCCCCCCCATATAAAAATATGTACCCTATTTCAAGACAAATTGGTAAAAAGTAGACCCTATCCAAGACTCAAGGGGGAAATTGTATACCCTAGGTAAGGCAATTTAAGACAAATTAGGCTAAATTGTATACCCTATTCAAGACGCCAAGGCAAAAAACCATACCTTATTTGGCGGAACGTCCCCGTATAGTAAATACACCTAATCAAAAAAACGTTGTCTGGTCCGCCGCACAGTCCTCGCGCCAAGACTGTGAAAGATATTGGTTATATCTAATCAGTAATTAATTTATTTGCATGTTCACACTCTAGTGTGGTACTTTTTTCAACGAAATAGTGTTGTGCCTACTTTTATTTTCTTGTTTTATCACTCTCATCAAAATATTCACTGTGTTTTCCTTCACGGTCTTGGCGCGAGGACTGTGCGGCGGACCCGACAACGTTTTTTGGATTAGGTGTATAAGGGAGTACTCCCCCCCCCCCCCCCCCCCCCCCCCCCCCCCCCGGGAAGCTCGACTTGGAAGGCCTACATTCTGGTCGATGTCTTTGGACGAATTTCGTCCATTTCCTTCAAGTATTCTCATCTGAAGGAAACGTGTGCATGGATATGTTCGGAACTAAACTATTATTGGTGCAACTGACGTTTCCTCGGCCCGACTCGACTGATTGAACACAACTTTTTTAATGACGTCACAAGGTCTGTTTTGACCGAGCGGAAATGTCTCAAATTTTAAAATCGGAATGCCATTATTCAACCCATTTAAAAGTATACTTTCCATGGACCAATTTCGATGAAATTTTCGCAATCAATCCGAAAACTCAAAAGGTTTTTAAATATGTGTTTTTCTATGATCTGAAATTTCTATTTCATAGGCACTTTCTTTAATATAAAAATCGCGAATAGATGGCGTGTTTCCCAAGTTTTTAAATTGTTTCCGCTGAAAACGATCGCTATGTTCTTTCAACCTGATGTTTACAAAGGTATTCGCTATCGCTACGTTCTGTTCTACAGAGTTGACACTCCAATTACAAGTTTACATACCCCTGAATACGGGAAGAATGTGTTCGTACAAGCTTCAGATCAGCGATAAAAAACTGGCGATTGACGAGCTCTTCTTCAAAAGAACAACAAACATACCAGCAAAATTTAAATCGCTACACCCTATTATTTAGATTTGGAACTCACTGACCGAAGACTGATCATGATCGATCCCTGTAAAAGATAACAGACCAGAGGATTCACGAACTGAAGGAACGACGGACCATTCTAAAAAGGAGGACGGACAACACTGATAAAAATAAAAATAAAACAACTACAATAAATAAATAAATAGATAAATAGATAAATAGATAAATAGATAAATAAATGAATAAATATATAAATGAATAAATGAATAATGAATAAATAAATAAATAAATAAATAAATAGATAAATAAATAAATAAATAAATAGATAAATAAATAAATAAATAGATAAATAAATAAATGAATAAATATATAAATAATAGTTTATTTATCGTTACATTTTTGAGGGGGGGGGGGGGGGGGGGGATGTTGGGCGATTTTTTCTTTGCAGGATATTTTTTTCCCATTCTACGCATTGACAGGAATTTGTTTTCCAACTTGCACGAATATTTTTTTTTGTCATTGTTGATGTGCACGATTTTTTTTTTCTCTCTACGGTTGTGCACGATTTTTATTTTTTTTATTTAAGGCTGTGCTCGAATTTTTTTTTGGGTATTTTTTATTTTAATACTTATTATTCGCAAAATATATATGTATATTTATAGTGCTACTACTCTTATTGAAGAAACGTTTATAAAAAAACAAAAAAAATATTATTTCTTATTCTCATTGGACGCATTTAACTTCGTTATAACTTATTTCAACTGTAAACAGTGTTGTTGTCATGACGGCAGGTATGCTAATTTAATATGCGCATAAATTAGTATGTAAAATACGATTTCGAACGTCATTCTACTCGATCGAATAAAAAATACTGCGCTCTTCAAACTGTCACAGTCTATGATCCAGTAGTGCTATCTCTGCACGGTTAAAAAATCGAGAACTATCTATCACATGGAACTGAGAAAACCTCGGATTTGAGGAAAGCATCGCCAGCTCCTTCTGCGAAATCAAGTCGCTCATCGAATCGTCGCTCGAATTGGGACTGAACTATGCCGAAATAATTTCGTTAAGCCAACCGAACATGTTGTTGAAGAGCTATTAATCTTCGTCAATTCAAGGCCATTTTGTTCTATCTTCGTTTGGGATAGTAGTTAAGAAACTATGGGGTTTTATTCACCGAGAATTATGTTGTGGTTTGCAGTCACTTCCGTGTCTTTATCGTCCCTGTCGTTCTTGTTTGCTTTAGCAGACGGTAACTCCATAGCCTTGTGCTCGACCTCAGGGCACCATGATTGTCAAGATGCAAGGGTAATTTGCCTCGACAGTCTACAGGAACTTCAACTAAGTTCAATTCCAAAAGATACGAATCATATGTAAGTAGATTTGTGCATTGAATGTGTATATTATGTTTGTAGATTTCAAATGTTCGTGTTGTTTACTGGGATTGTTTTTCCTGGCTACTCGATGTAGTGGGAGGGTAGCCTTGAATGCTATTTCTCTGCCGAAAACATTGATCAATTTTGCACTGTCCTACTCCAGAACTTACTTTATCCCTTCTAAAATTATTAGAATATATGTTTGTAAGTAGATTGATATGTTAGTGCATTGAATGTGTATACTTATGTTTGTGGATTTCAAATGTTCGTGTTGTTTTACTGGCTCGATGTAGTGGGATGGTAGCCTTGAATGCTATTTCTCTGTCGGAAACATTGATCAATTTTGCATTGTCCTACTCCAGAACCGTCGCTTTATCCCTTCTAAAATAATTTCAAAATAAATATTGATTTGCTCAATATTTGGTGCTGCTCGATCCCGTAGAGGTGTTTTCTCTGCAATATTTAAGCGATTGTTGATTGCTGTAGTTCTATTTCATTGTTCAAAAAGTGACTATTCCAACACTAACTATAGCCTTGAAATTCTAAAACATTGATAATAAATTTTCAATTTTAATTTTCTTCAAATTTCGTCATTTAGTTGTATGTATTGACAGCTATGTATTTCTCAGCTGCGTTCCTTCGACTTTAAAGGGCATTTGGGTTCCCATAAATCATCGAAACCGTAAAATCCTTCGAGAATTCATGATCAAGTTGTACATTTCAATACCATCTTTACACATTATCGAACAGTGTTGCAATTATTAAGAATTCCATCTGTGTCACGAATTTTAATTCTATGCGACATACTATCCGTTCTTCGTTTTATTGATTTTAAAATACATCTTTAAAATTTGTTAATCAGTGTTTATTAACGGCGTAAATAGATCTTACTAGCCTAAAAAATCTTTAATACTACACGTAATAAATTCAAATACATTCCATATTAAATCCTCTGTGTTATTATTATTTATCCCTTGATACGCCATGACTACCTATGTCATTTTTGAATTCAGTTAACAAAATAAATATTCATTAAAAATTTCCAATCGTGTATGACGTTATGTTTTGTCTGTCGAATGAATGCTTTCCAAAGTCGGTAGAAATAGCTATCAATAGTTATACAATAACTTTTTAAAATCATTTTTTATTCTTTTAAATAAAAGTACGTTTTTAAGCTTAAAAGGTATATTCATTTAATTCTTGTAATAATTTCTATAAATACCCAATGAGTATCATGATATCTACTATTGTGGAGGCATGTTATTATTAAGATTTAATCTTTCATATTTACATTAATGGAAATTAGCGAGTAAACTAGTATAGGCTGCGTCAGGGTGTTTGATATAAACGATAGGTATAATGTTAATAAAATTTGTGACATCGTTAAAAATGTTAACTTTACTACTGAGTAAAGTTAACTCAACATTTTTTACATTGTTACAAATTTCATTATATTTAACTATATTTTACATTAATGCATTACGAAATTCCTAGCTACCGTGCTAATACAAAATCAGACATTAGTGATATCAGTTGGCTTAAAAGCCTCTCTATTTTCCGGCGTAGTCTTAGTCGTGCATCAATTTCAAGTCATATAAATTCAACTCTACCAGATGCCAATAAGATTCAAATTGTTCCGTGTCTGCTTCAGTAATAGTAGTAATGACTTGACTTTGACTTTATTTTGATTTCAACATAAAATTACAAAACTAATATACACATACCCGCAAATAGCGGAGTTAGTCGAGGCGGGAAGTGTTAATCTTTTATTTTTACAACTAGCGAGTAAACTGTATTACATGTAAACTCAATATAGGCTGCGTCGGTGTTTGAGATATTTTTACAAACATGCATTAATAAAATCCAAAACATACTAATATAAGCTGGAACAAAAAACAAACATGTCAGTTATATTAGTTTCTAACACGAATATAACCATGTAACTCAACGGCTAATATACATACGTAATATAATGATATTGGTAACACCGTAAAAAATGGCTAATATATTGTTAATATAAACGATAGGTAATAAAATGAAATTTGTAACACCGTAAAAAATGTTGATTTAACTTTACTGACGTTTCGAGCTTTAGCCCTTCGTCGGAGTAAAAGAGTTAGACTAAGAGAGATACTGTATCTAAACCTATGAGTCCAAGAAAACATCGTTAAGAGCTTGTAAACCGCATTTGAATATATCAGTTCACATGGAAAGTGCATCAGTCATTATCATCAAGTTAAGGTGGGCAAAGTAACTATTTTCGTGAAATAAATTCAAATTACATTTTTTTTTAAATTAAATAATAAGCAGTGTGCAATACATATACTAAAAGATATTACTGAACAACAAAATGTAGGTATTGTTTTTTTTTTTTGTTACTTCGCCTTTTATGTTATATTTCCATGTTTCGTATTCACTGTTATGTACTCTGTAATTTAAAAAAGAAATCCAATAAAAAAATTGTGGAAAAAAATAAAAATTTCAAGTTATAACTCAACTTCCCACCAACGTCATTAACTTTCGCTCAGCATTGTCCTTTGTTGTTGTAATGTTCTATTTTTAAACACTGACTCGTTCACCCTTGGTGAATTGTGCAAGAATGGGCCTTTATCACACAACGGCCATGTTTATTCCCATGAGAGCGAAAACCTTTGTTTGGAAGTTTCTGAAACGCATGAAAGCGAGGTCCAGGGGACCCAAGGGATTCAAAACCTATTGTTTCAACCAATATGGCGGCCCGTGATAAAAGCGAATGTAGATAGAACCTCTACTGATGAAACTGAGTCAGTTCGTCGTTAATTTTCCCTCGAAGATTTAATTTATAAATATTCCCTGTTTTACTAGCTAGTTGATACATCTCATTTTTAAAATCGATTCAATATGTTTGGTATTTTAACGTGCTTGTTATCAGTATTAAACCAAAATTTCAATAGAAAATGGGATTGGGTTTGAAAACTTGAGCAAAACTGATGGGATTATGTGATTTTTGACTGGGATTTGGTCCAAATTAGGATTCGGACCCCCCTTCGGGACCCTCACTCAATTTTGTTGATAACAAGTCTGATTCCAATAAATTAGCAGCACAAAACCGGCATTCATTTCGGTCTTGGCTAGATTATTGTTGCTTTATACTGAAGCCGGGACAGCGTATTTTGAAATGAATGTATATTACAGACCGACGCAGCCTATACTAGTTCACTCGCGTCCATTTAGATATGAACACTACGACAGTCCACGTGTAGACAAGTGCTAGTAGTCTTAAAGTATTAAGACGCTTCTCAAAACATCCTGCGTATTAACACAAAAGAATAGAACAGAACAGAACAGAATAGAACAGAAGAGAATAAATTATTTTAAGAGGGTAACACTTAACATATCTAAAGATAATATGTACATGACCCTTAAAATAATAACAATGAAAAAAAGTAAAAGAAAGCAATTGTTACTACCCTAACCCTACCCCGGCTAATCTAATGAAACTGTTTGTGATATACATCGATAGTGTTTTGTATTTGTCATAATTTATACCTAAAAATTCCGTAACTTGATATTAATTTCCGCATTCTTGACGTTACTAAGCAACGCAAAGGACAACAAACAAAACAGACCGAGCGAGACTGTCGTTTAAAGAAAAAAGCTCTTTCCGTCGCACCTTAAGCAAACAGTACTCAGTCGTTTTTGAACGCTACGTTAATTGATAGTTCTAGAATGGGCTTTATTTATTAACATCTATATACATACTTTTCGGTGGACTAAGTCAAAATATAGTCTACCCATGTTCCCTTGCGCCTCTAGCTTCTAGGATGGATCGGTCATGAACAAGGTGAAAAGCAATTTTGGAAAAGCCGTCTATTCAAAACATTTGGATTCAAAAACTTTCTCAGTTCTAGAAATGAGGAAGTGATGTTCGCGATAAAAAAAAAAAATTGGATAAAAAGACGTTTCTGCTAGAAATAGACTGCGAGCAGTCCCTACTTTTCCCTCCGGATTCAGAAAATGTTAACTTTAATAAAACGAGCGAGCGGGGATTTGGGGCGTTTAAATGCTCATGTTTCTATCGTTTTCCTCGGAATCTGGAGCGAAAAGAAGGGTCTGTTCGCAGTCTAGCTAGAAATTGTTTACGCGAAAATTGCACGATATTTGCTCATGATAAAGGCACACCTTTGAGTCAAGTTAGGATGCTAGGTAAATATAGATGCACTTGTGATATAGATAGTCCTAATGAAGTAGAGCCCTTTATATCGCACGTAATACTCCTTAGAAGAATGGAAAGTCTGAGAATCAAATTTCATTTTTCTTTACGTCAAATGTAAATTTAAAACTTATCTTTTTGAAAAGACTTACCTTTCCTAATTATTGTAATTTCATTAATTTATTTTGAGTGTACATTGTAAAGCGCCTATATAGGACAGGATTGAATAGGCGCTATAGAAATATTAGTTGTTATTATACTATTATAACGTTCAATGATGGAAAAAGCTACAATTTTTAGATATGTTATATGATGGCAATGATGATAAAGGTGGTGATGGTGATGTTTTTCTATCCTGAATGTTTTTCCTTGGCGTGACTTAATTTATTGCAGTAGGTAATATAATGAAATTTGTAACACCGACGTTGACTTAACTTTACTGTCGTTTCGAGCTTTAGCCCTTAGTCAACATTTTTTTTTACGGTTTTACAAATTTCATTATATTACCTATCGTTTATATCAAACACCTAGTTTACTCGCTAGTTTCCATTTATATTTTTTAATTTATTGCAAGTTATTTCGATTTATGGTTAAGTCATTAAGGTGCCCTGCCATGTAATATCATTACCATTTTTATTGGCATTGCAATGTGCAAACACCTGCCTCACGTTACGATATTCATTAGTATATTGCCTTGATGATATAATTTGGGGTTATTTTATTGCTTTGAAAACAGTAGTTTCCATGGTGTCTTCTTTTCTTCGTTTTCCGTTTGTTCTTCTCTCTCTTCTCTTACGTTCTCTTCTCTTACGTTCTCTTCTCTTCTACGTTCTCTTCTCTTCTACGTTCTCTTCTCTTCTACGTTCTCTTCTCTTACGTTCTCTTACGTTCTCCTACGTTCTCTTCTCTTACGTTCTCTTCTCTTACGTTCTCTACTCTTACGTTCTCTACTCTTACGTTCTCTTCTCTTACGTTATCTTCTCTTACGTTCTCTTCTCTTACGTTATCTTCTCTTACGTTCTCTTCTCTTACGTTCTCTTCTCTTACTTTCTCTACTCTTACGCTATCTTCTCTTTTCTTACGTTCTCTTCTAGTCTCTTACGTTCTCTTCTCTTACGTTCTCTTCTCTTACTTTCTCTACTCTTACGCTATCTTCTCTTTTCTTACGTTCTCTTCTAGTCTCTTACGTTCTCTTCTCTTGTCACCTCTTCTCTTCTCCTTTTATTTTATCTTAAATCAATTATTCCTTCTCTTCCAACTTTTAATTGTTTTGTTTTTTTGGATTCTCGTGACTTTGTTTTCATGATTTATTAATGTTGGTTATTTAGAACTCAAAAACAACACATCATGTGATGTCAATTTGCATCACAAATGTCTGAATGTCTCTATCATAGCGAGAAATAGCATAAGGCGGAAACATCGTCTTGACGGCAATTCGTCTGGTGTGGAAACAGGACGAACACAATCTGTCGTCTGGTTTTGTTCAAATCACATTATTGTATTTCCAACAACAACATTTTTATTTCTACCTTGCATGACAATTACAATATTTTATAAGAATTTAAATTAGAATAGGTTATTTTTAGGTATTGGTCCTAACTAATAACTTTATGAGTTGTTAGGGCCATTATCTATTGGTATAAGTTTATTATACTGGTAAAGAGCTGAAGAAAGTGTGTTTTTTTTTGTAATAAACAACAACAAAAAGTTATATTGTTATTTTATCACTTGATTATTACTATTATCACTTGATAATTGGGTCTAGAAACGTTGTGCTCTGCTGATTTCGTTTAACTTTGTACTATTATCTATTGAAAAACCTCTTCTATTATCAATGCTCCAGTTTCGTGTTATCTAGCACCGCTGTACTGTTTGTACAACAGGCGCATTTATACAGGGATAACCTCAATTCAGCCAAAAATTTAATGTGATTTCTATTGTTAAGATATAATTTTTCTGTGCTTTGCTTGGAATTTGTGAATATTTTTACAACAAATCGAGGCTTAGACTTTTGTCAGATAGTACTGCTGTGCTAAATAACATGAAACTGGATTATTGCCTCTATTATTATCAGGCTAAGGCTAGGTTTACACTGGACCGTACGAATTTTTGACCGGTCAAAAGATCGACCTGGACATGCTGTTCACACGGAACCGATCATTACGATATTTTCGCTTTGACTGGTTAGGCGTCCAAATTATTGCACGCTTAGCGCGGTGTGAACGGAACCCGTAAGCGGATGTGTTTTTGACCGGTCAAAAATTCGTCCGATCCCGTGTAAACGTAGCCTAAATATATAATAAATATTAATTAATTAATAAATTTATTATTTTTTATTCCCAGTCAATTCAAACATGATGTACATTGTGATTCATCAATCAAAGATCTTTTTCTCTGGGCGCGTCAACACGGTGTCACCGTAGAGGGGAAGTGTGCCTCCCCGACATGTCTTGCTGGTCAGCAGTTATGTGGTGTAAATGAAAACTTGAACTGTGGTAAGTGTTTATTTATTTATTGGTTCGTTGGTTCTTTAAATTATAGTTTATATTGGCATTCATTTGTTCATTCATTCATCCATCCATAAGCTCGTTCATTCATTCATTTATTGATACATTAATACATTCATTCATACATTTATTGATACATTAATACATTCATTCATACATTTATTGATACATTAATACATTCATTCATTCATCCATCCATTCATCCATTAATTCCTACATTTATCTATTCATTCATCCATCCATCCATTCATTCATCCATCCATTCATACATTCATCCATCCATTCATCCATTAATTCCTACATTTATCTATTCATTCATCCATCCATCCATTCATTCATCCATCCATTCATACATTCATCCATCCATTCATCCATTAATTCCTACATTTATCTATTCATTCATCCATCCATTCATCCATTAATTCCTACATTTATCTATTCATTCATCCATCCATTCATTCATTCATCCATCCATTCATCCATTAATTCCTACATTTATCTATTCATTCATCCATCCATTCATTCATTCATCCATCTATTCATCCATTAATTCCTACATTTATCTATTCATTCATCCATCCATCCATTCATTCATCCATCTATTCATCCATTAATTCCTACATTTATCCATTCATTCATTCTTCCGTTCATACATTTACTCACACATTTATTCATCCAATTTTTCATTCAATAATTCTTACATTTATTCATTTGTTCGTTCGTTCGTTCGTTCGTTTGTTCATTCATCCATTTATTTATACATTTGCTCATTTATTCATCCATTCATAAAACCATCCATTCATAAAACCATCCATCCATTCATTCATTCATTTCACTATTCGTTTATCAATTCATCATTGCCTTATTTATTATTCTTGCTTTTACTTATTTTCAGATCAACATCATATCAGAAAAAGAAGAAACGTTGTAGGTGAGTTTGAGGTACATAATTGTTATGATTAAGAACATACTTTAACTGGAATGATTGTTTGTTTCAGTTGACAAAGAGTCGAATGCAACAAGCGCAAAGCCTTCTGGTCCAGGTATGCCTTCTGTAAATGTACAAAGTTTATCATCATCATCATCACCACCTCCACCATTATTGGATGTCATCATCATTATTATCATCATCATCATCATCACCACCACCACGTTCATTTTCATCGTCATTGTCATCATTAATATTATTATCATCATTATTACTATCAGTACCATTATTGTCACCATCATCATCACCACCACAACCATCCTCATCATCATTATCATTATCACCAACACCACAACCATCATCATCATCACCGCCACCACCACCACCATCATCATCATCATCATCATTATCATTATCACCAACACCACAACCATCATCATCATCACCGCCACCACCACCACCATCATCATCATCATTATCATTACCACCAACACCACAAGCACCATCATCATCATATTGGAATTTTAATCTTGTAAGCATTGTTGAACTTTAAGGAATTGACGCTATATAAATCATCTTTATTATTATTACTACTATATACTTATCTCCTGCCCATGTTAATCAGGTGGACTTCCTGTGCTTCCATGTGACTTTGAGTATGGTTACTGTCAATGGTATCAACTATCTGACAGTGATTTCACCTGGACAAGAAACAAGGGAAAAACACCATCCTACGACACAGGTCCTGATAGTGACCACACTACAGGAAATGGTAATATTCTTTACTTTCACATAACCATAATGCCTTCTGGGTTTTTTTTTTTTTTAATTACAATTTGTTTGATTTGAATTACAATAACTACCCACCCCCCCCCCCCCCCCCCCCCCCCCCCACGCTCCACCCCTATGGTTCATGGGTGGTGCTTAATTTATAGTGTAATGTGATCCTGACACCCAACTATCTTAAGTTTTACATGTTTCATGTTTTTTTCCAGGATATTATATTTACATTGAAACATCATTGCCAAGAAAATTGAACGATAAAGCAAGACTTGTCAGCCCTACCCTACGACCTGTTGACAACAATCAAATATGTAATGTAAGTACCTATCCTTGTTTATACTTACCTAACTTTCACTAATGATTTACACCAATCTCAATCAACGTTCTATGTGCACCAACTGTATCCAATCACAGCTAACCATCTATGTTATAAATTTCATCCAATTACAGCTAACGTTCTGGGTACATATGTATGGTTCTCACATTGGCAAACTGAACATCTATCAAGCGCCTGTCATTGGCCATGACGTCATCAAAAAATCCTTGACTGTACCACAAGGGAACTTCTGGGTCCGAGAACAAGTGACCTTTGACAGTGACAGAGAGTTTCAAGTAAGTTTGTCACATACCACCCTCGGGAACCCAGGGGTAATCTTCTGTAGCTCGTTTCTTGCTCCCAGAAAAATACCCCTGGGAACGTAGTCTGTTGGAGCTTGTTCCGGAAGTCAAAATTCAGCTCTTTCCTGATTGGTCGACCTGCTGAGATCGACCAATGAAAATCAAGATAACCATTCAAAGGAAGTCGTTAAATAATAGTTTGAATGGTTATCTTTCTTTTCATTGGTCGACCTCAGCGGGTTGACCAATCAGGAAAGAGCTGAATTTTGACTTCCGGAACAATGATAAGCCAGTACTGCTAGTCAGATCAATAGTTATTTAAATAAGTTGTTGCAGTGTTTTAGTTACATGTATGAGAGGCTAGTCAGTCCAGAACAACAGTCACAAAATGGCGCCACTATGTTTTGATTCAGTGTACATGTATGAGAGGCTAGTCAGTCCTGATCTAGAATGACAATACTGTAGTTATTCAAAAGCCATGTCACAACACATACCTGTGCATATGATGGCTCTAGGCATTAACAACTATTTCATTTGTAGATAATTATTGAAGGCGTTCGAGGAGCATTCTACAGAGGAGACATTGCTATAGATGATGTATCTCTCACATCCGGGTGTCAGCGTTTAGGTATTCTATTCTATTCTATTCTATTCCATTTCATTCTATTCTATTCCATTCCATTCCATTCCATTTTATTCTATTCCATTCCATTCTATTCCATTCCATTCCATTCCATTTATTATTTGTACATTCATTCTTTATTAGAGCCAGCATATGTTCGTCTAGACTCTCAGAATGGTACCCGGTTCAATACTGGCAGTGTGGAGGTTTTTTATAATGAGACCTGGAGACGAGTCTGCAATAGCGGGTGGACTGGTGCCAATTCTAATGTCACGTGCAAAGAGCTTGGGTACAAATCTGCTAATCGAAGTTATGGTAGGTCATTTTGATGACGATGCTTATGATGACGATGTTGATAACGATAACGACATTGATAATGTTAACCATAATGATAATGATAATGATAACGATAATGATAACGATAATGATAACGACAATGATAATGATAACGAAAATGATGATAATAATGATAATGATAACGATAATTAGATTTAGTGGAAGACGTAGTGGCCGAGCGGTTAGAGGTTGGGATTCTTGGTCGACAGGCCTGGGTTCAACTCCTGGCCCGGGCAACTACGTTGTGTCCTTGGACAAGATGCTTCACCTCACATTGTCTCTCTTTACCCAGGAGTATAAATGGGTACCAGCATTGCTGGTGTAAAGTCGGGAGAGGAGTGGCGCCCACCCCTACCTTCATGGTAGAAGCTAACGAAAGAGGAGCCATTAGGTTGCCTCCGACTGCGGTCGACATACTTTACTTTACTTTATAACGATAATGATAACGATAATTATAACGATAATTATAACGATAATGATAATTATAACGAAAATGATAACGATAATGATAATTATAACGATAATTATAACGATAATGATAACGATAACGATAATGATAACGATAATTATAACGATAATTATAACGATAATGATAATTATAACGATAATTATAACGATAATGATAATTATAACGATAATTATAACGATAATGATAACGATAATGATAATGATAATTATAACGATAATGATAACGATAATGATAATTATAACGATAATGATAACGATAATGATAATTATAACGATAATTATAACGATAATGATAACGATAACGATAATGATAACGATAATTATAACGATAATTATAACGATAATGATAATTATAACGATAATTATAACGATAATGATAATGATAACGATAATTATAACGATAATGATAACGATAATGATAATGATAATTATAACGATAATGATAACGATAACGATAATTATAACGATAATGATAACGATAATGATAATTATAACGATAATTATAACGATAATGATAATTATAACGATAATGATAACGATAATGATAATGATAACGATAATGATAATGATAACGATAATTATAACGATAATTATAACGATAATGATAATTATAACGATAATTATAACGATAATGATAATTATAACGATAATTATAACGATAATGATAACGATAATGATAATGATAATTATAACGATAATGATAACGATAATGATAATTATAACGATAATGATAACGATAATGATAACGATAACGAAAATGATAATAATGATAATGATAACGATAACAATAATGATAACGATAATAATGATAACGATAATGATAACGATAACGATAACGATAACGATAATGATTAGGATAACGATAATGATAACGATAATGATAACGATAACGATAATGATTAGGATAACGATAATGATAATAATGATAACGATAATGATTATGATTATGACAATTAAAATGAGAATGAACACACGCACACCTTTCCTATATATATTTTGTTAATATAAACTTTCTATTATTCTAGTTTATTATGTATCCTATTCAAACTCATTGGTCGAGAGCACGTCACGTGGAGGGAAATAAATCTCTATAACTCCCGCGCGGGTAATAAATCCACGTCATCAAAGCGTGAGATGGGGAATAAATCCAATTTTCAATAATTTTCGCCACGCTTTGTAATTCATAACGAAATTGTTTTCGTAAATAAAAAATTTTCAAAACGGAGAGAAAATTTTTCTTCGTTTTAATAGGGTATATAATAAAACAGTCTCGGGAAACATTGAGATTCTCGGGAAACAAAACTAACTGTCATTAAAAGTGCTAAATACATCAATCTATTGTATTTTTGTAATATATTTTCTATGTGTGCAAATAAAATAAGGTATATGATTAGGATATCGATAGTGACAGTGATAATGATGATGATGATAACGATACGATATTGATAATGATAATGATGCAAATCTTCAAAGTCATCGGAATGTTTGTTAAAGCAATACCTATGGTCAGCAGGTTCTCCCATGGATAGTCACGTGATGCGTGGTTTTGGGAATATCGCCTGCAGTGGGTCTGAGAAAACCATTCGCGATTGTTCCAAAGCAAGATGGTCTAACACTACAACATGTGCAAATAACCAAACAGCCTCGTTACAGTGTGCAGGTAATTTGATTGGCTAATTTCTGTATGACGTCATACCGCTATTTTATCACTTCAAAATAACTCTGATTAATACCCTAATTCTTTTAATTTGTTATTCGTGTTTAGGCATCGCCCCTGTTTGTCCATTGAAGACCCACTTCTACTGCCCCAAGAAAGTAAACGAGACCGCGAAATGTATTTCCAACGCTCAGCGGTGTGATTACGTCAATGATTGTTGGGACGGTTACGACGAGATGAATTGTGGGAATTACACACGGTGTGATTTTGAATCTCCAAACCTTTGTGGTTGGTTACAGGCGTTAAATGACCATTTGAACTGGACACGGCATCGGGGTAAGTATGATAATAATATTACCGATTTGTTGGTTAGTGGATTGATTAATTGATTGAATAGTTAATCACTTGATTTATTGACTGATCGTGATTGGTTGTTTGATAAATAGATCGATCGAATGATTGATCAATAGCTTTTATTTGTAAATTAATTGATCGACTAGCTAATTGACTGACTGATCATTTGATTTGATTGATTGATTGATTGGATTGATTGATTGATTGATTGATTGATTGGATTGATAGATTGATTGGATTGATTGATGTATTGATGGATTGATTGGATTGATTGATTGATTGATTGATTGATTGATTGGATTAATTGATTGATTGATTGGATTGATTGATTGATTGATTGATTGATTGGATTGGATTGATTGATTGATTGGATTGATTGATTGATTGATTGATTGATTGATTGATAGATTGATTGGATTAATTGATTGGATTAATTGATTGGATTGATTGATTGATTGATTGATTGATTGATTGATTGGATTAATTGATTGATTGATTGATTGGATTGATTGATTGATTGATTGGATTGATTGGATTGATTGATTGATTGAATGGATTGATTGGATTGATTGATTTAATTGATGAAGATTATTGTTCACATTTTGTTGTTATTCCAGGAACCCTTAAAGACCACAATGGTGATTCTAGTAAATACTACATGTTTGCAAACATTGGACAACGGCTTCGATCAGAGAAAGGAAAGATTGCTGTCACTCCGAGATTCCAAGGTATTGACCATCCTTCATCCCCATCATTTATCATGTTCATGATTATCGTCATCATCATCATTATGTTCATCATCATCCTAACCACCATCATTACTGTTTATCACCGTCATCATAATCATGTTCATCATTATTATCATCATGTTCACCATCATCATCATCATCATCATGTTCATCGTTATTATCATCATGTTCACCATCATCATTATCATCATCATGTTCATCATTATCATTATCATCACCATCATTATCATCATCATCATGTTCATCACCATCATCATCATCGTCATCTTAATCATGTTCATCATTATAGTCATCATGTTCACCATCATCATCACCATCATGTTCATCATTATCATTATCATCATTATGTTCATCATGTTTATCACCACCACCACCATCATCGTCATCATCGTCATCATAATCATGTTCATCATTATTATCATGTTCATCATTATCATCATCATCATCATTAATTATCATCATCATCATGTTTATCACCACCATCATCATCGTTATCATAATTATGTTCATCATTATAATCATCAAGTTCATCATCATCATCATCATCATGTTCATCATTATAATCATCATGTTCACCATCATCATCATCATCATCATCATCATGTTCATCATTATAATCATCATGTTCACCATCATCATCATCATCATCATCATCATGTTCATCATTATTATCATCATGTTCACCATCATCATCATCATCATGTTCATCATTATAATCATCATGTTCACCATCATCATCATCATCATCATCATCATGTTCATCATTATAATCATCATGTTCACCATCATCATCATCATCATCATCATCATGTTCATCATTATTATCATCATGTTCACCATCATCATCATCATCATGTTCATCATTATAATCATCATGTTCACCATCATCAACATCGTCATTATCATCATCATCATCATCATGTTCATCATTATTATCATCATGTTCACCATCATCATCATCATCATGTTCATCATTATAATCATCAAGTTCATCATCATCATCATCATCATGTTCATCATTATAATCATCATGTTCACCATCATCAACATCGTCATTATCATCATCATCATCATCATGTTCATCATTATCAACAGCATCATGTTCATCTTTATCCTTATCATCACTATCATCACCATCATGTCCATCATCATCAAGTTCATCGTGTTTATCACCACCACCATCATCGTCATCATCATGTACATCATTATCATCATTATTGTCATCATCATCTTGTTCATTTTCATCATCATCATTAACGTCATTATCATCATGCTCATCACCATCATTATCGTCATCATGTGATGATGGTGATAATGAAGGTGATAATGATGGTGATACTGATGGTGATAATGATAATAATGATAATAATAATGATGGTGATAAAGTCTGTATTTTCCTATCCAGGTAATCACGATGGTTTATGTAAGGTACGGTTCTTCTATCACATGAATGGATGGACCACAGGTACTCTACGTGTCCTTGTCAATGATATCTATAACATCCATACCGTATGGAAGAAGGTGGGATCACATGGTAACCAATGGATCAGGGCTGAAGTCACTTTGATCAACACTACTAGATCATTTCAGGTTTGTTTAGCTGTCTGTATTATTTCTTTCGGGCTGTTTTCTGTTTTGCAGTCTCTCTATATTTGCTTGCTTGCTTGCTTGCTTGCTTGCTTGCTTGCTTGCTTGCTTGCTTGCTTGCTTGCTTGCTTGCTTGCTTGCTTGCTTGCTTGCTTGCTTGCTTGCTTGCTTGCTTGCTTGCTTGCTTGCTTGCTTGCTTGCTTGCTTGCTTGCTTGCTTGCTTGCTTGCTTGCTTGCTTGCTTGCTTATTGGTTTCTATCTGTCTGTCTTAGTTTTCCTGTTTTGTATTGACACTGTTGTTCTTTACTAGGTGATGTTTGAAGCAGAACATACTGGAGGCTATGTAGGCGGTGATATTGCTATTGACGATGTATCTTTCACACCTGAATGCAGGCCTGCTACACATGGTAATGCAGCCCCTATGAAAACTTTAGGCATAAACCTATGAAAATCCTATGAAAACCCTATGAAAACCCTACAAAATAATAATAATAATAATAATTTTTATTTATAAAGCGCAAATACAAATCTGTTCTAATAATAATACTTTATTTCTTAAAAAACGCATTTAAAACTCTCAATGCTTTTTACATGATAAATATATATATAGGAAATGATAAAACAATGAAAAAATTATTATGAAAACGAAACAAAGAAAAAATGTTTAAAACTTTGTATGTACATATCAGTAAAAAAGAAAAATATAAATTATATCTATAATTTAGGTATTGAATAAAAATGTTTTTGTTCTCTTCTTAAATGTTTCAACTGAGGAAGATTCCTTAATCTCGATTGGCAGATAGTTCCAAAGCTTCGGGGCACAAACAGAAAAAGCCCCAAAAGTTGATGTTTTCTAAGCGTTATACATTGATTATTACAAACAACAACAACAGTAACAGTAACAGTAAATACCCTATGAAAACCCTATGTAATGGCTATTTCGATTATATTTATTTCTTAAAGAAAACATTACATGCAAAGAAGGTACTTTCAAGTGCACTAGTGGAGAGTGTGTATCATTGGAGGATCGCTGTGATTACAAGATGGATTGCTTCGATGGGTTTGACGAGCTTAATTGTGGTATGTACCGAGTAAATGATTCTATTTACAATGTTACTGTGATATAAACATGCTGGGAGCTGTAGAGCAAGAGAGAAGTCGTAAAGGAACATGAGGCGTAACCGAGTGTTTCTTTGACTTTTTGAGTACTGGCTACAGCGACTTGGAGATGATGATGACGATGTTGATGAATATGATAATGATGAAGATGATGATGATGATGATGATGATGATGATGATGATGATAATGATTATGCACTTGATAATGATGATGAATATGATGATGATGATACTGGTAATGCACTTTAAAATGATGATGGTTATGATAATAATGGTAATGGTGATCATTATGATAATGATGATCGATGACATCGATGATTATGATTATTATTACCATCTAAAGCGTACTTTTCTTTTCCAGGTTTTCAACAGCCAGGTCGGTGTAACTTTGAACGAGGGTTTTGTGACTGGAAAAACGAAACTGATGACGTATTTGATTTCGAACGAAGTTCAAGAGAAACGCCGTCTTTCGGAACCGGGCCAGCCTACGATCATACTTTAGGCTACGGGAAAAATGGTAACACACCGTACTGTAACTTTATTCAGCTATTTCATTCGTCCGTTCATTTATTCATTCGTTCATTTATTCATTCGTTCATTTATTCATTTATTCACTCATTTATCTATTTATTTATTCATTCGTTCATTCATTCATTCATTCATTCATTTATTCATTCGTTCATTTATTCATTCGTTCATTTATTCATTCGTTCATTTATTCATTCGTTCATTCATTTATTCATTCATACGTTCATTCGTTCATTTATTCATTCGTTCATTTATTCATTCGTTCATTCATTCATTCATTTATCTATTTATTCTTTCATTCGTTCATTCATTCGTTCATTCATTCATTCATTCGTTCATTCATTTTTTTATTTATTCATTCATCCGTCCATTTTTTTATTCATTCATTTATTTGCTTATTTATTCACTCGTTAATTCATTTGTTTATTCGTTCATTCACTAATTCGCTCATTGCTTGGTTGATTGATTGATTCATATTCATACATTTATTCATCGTGCATTCATTAATTCATTAATTCATTCAATTTGTTGTTCTATTCAGGTTATTTTGCGTACATCGAGGCGTCTACACCAAGGAAGAGAGGTGACTCTGCCAGGCTAGCGGGTCCACAATTCATGTGGAAAGGAATCAAGGGATGTAAGGTAAGATCGGTATGATGGTAATCAGATGATGATGTAGCCTGCGTTACATCCGGTTTATTCCCCGTAATAACCGTCTGCGAAATAACGAACATATTCGTGTTCTGAGACCCCCAGCGAATAGCAGGAAAATATATAATAGATGCTGATTGGCTGTTGACCTTTCAAATTCTAACGAGTCCTCCCATTGGTTATTATATCAAATGGGAAAGACTGAGGCGAGTAATCGAACCAATGGGAGGACCCGTTAGAATTTGAAAGGTCAACAGCCAATCAGCATCTATTATATATTTTCCAGCTATTCGCTGGGGGTCTCAGAACACGAATATGTTCGTTATTTCGCAGACGGTTATTACGGGGAATAAACCGGATGTAACGCAGGCTAATGATGATGATACTAATGATATAATCATGGTGATGATAACGATGATAATGATGGTAATGATGATGATGTTAATGATAGTGATGGTGACGATAAAGATCATGTTGATGATGATGATATTGATGCTGATATAGATACAAATGGTGATGTTGATGATGCTAGCGATGGTGATGGTAATGATCATGATAACGATGATAACGATGATAATGATGGTAATAATGATGATGTTAATGATGGTGATGGTGACGATAAAGATCATGATGATGATGATATTGATGCTGACAGATACAAATGGTGATGTTGCTGATGATAGTGATGATGATGATGGTGTTTCTGATGACACAATGATGATGGTGTTGGTGATGATACAATGATAATGGTAATGATGATGGTAATGATCATGATGATAATGATGTCGATGGTGATATTGAAGCTGACAGATACAAATGCTGATGATTGTGATGATGATGATGATGATAATAGTGATGATGATGATGGTGTTGGTGATGACACAATGATGATGGTGTTGTTGATGATTGTGAACGTGATGACGACGGTGATGATGACAATAATAACGATATAACGATGTCTGTTACTTTGTTTCAGATCCGCTTCTTTTACAATATGTGGTCCATTCAAAACAACTACTTTGTTGGAACTTTAAAAGCGTTGCTAAGAAACGCAATTACCAGGGAAACTAAAACACTATGGCAACGAACTGGTAGCCAAGGTAACAAGTGGAATTTAGCTGATGTACCCATAGCAACCAATTGGTCAGTTTCTCAGGTAATGTCGCAACTATTTTGATATTTCGCATCGTCATCATTGCAACCAGCATCACCATTATCATTACCATCATGAAACTAACCACATTCTATCTCATGAGCTTGCGTGATCATTATCAACATCATCACAATCATCGTCATCAATATTGTCAATAACATTATAATCACCATTACCATCAACATCATTATTATCAGCGTCATCAACTTCACCATATTACCATCATCATCATCATCATTACCATCATAATTATCATCACTTCCATCATTATCACAATCACCATTGTCATCATCATCATCATCAGGCCTTATCATTATCGTCATTATAATCATCACAAACAACTTCGTCACATCATCATCATCCTGAGCATCATCAGTACTATCATCATCATCTCCACTGTCATCTTTATCATCACCATCATTATTACCATCATCATTACAATCATCACCATCATCATCACCATCATCATTATTATTATCATCATCATAACAATCATCTTCATCATCATCACCATCATCACCATCATCATTATTTCTATCATCATCATTACAATCATCATCATCATCATCACCATCATCATCCCCATCTTCGTTATTACCATCATCATCAGTACTATCATCATCATCTCCACCGTCATCTTCATCATCACCATCATTATTACCATCATCTTCATCACCATCACCATCATCATAACCATCATCATTATTACTATCATCATCATTACAATCACCATCATCATCATCACCATCTTCGTTATTACCAACATCATCAGTACTATCATCATCATCTCCACCGTCATCTTCATCATCACCATCATTATTACCATCATCTTCATCACCATCACCATCATCATCACCATCATCATCACCATCATCATCACCATCATCATCACCATCATCATCACCATCATTATCACCATCATCATTATTACTATCATCATCATTACAATCACCATCATCATCATCACCATCTTCGTTATTACCAACATCATCAGTACTATCATCATCATCTCCACCGTCATCTTCATCATCACCATCATTATTACCATCATCTTCATCACCATCACCATCATCATCACCATCATCATCACCATCATCATCACCATCATCATCACCATCATTATCACCATCATCATTATTACTATCATCATCATCACCATCATCATCACCATCATCATTATTACTATCATCATCATCAACATCAATATTATTATTATCATCATCGTTTGCGCTTAGAACAGACTTGAATAAGCGCTATATATATTATTATTATTATTATTATTATTATTATTATTATTATTATTATTATTATTATTATTATTATTATTATTATTATTTGTTCGTTGACTTAATGTTCCCATGTTATGATAATGATATACGTTGTTGTTGTGTTGTACTCTAGATCGTGTTAGAAGCAAGTGTTGGCTACTCCTACCAGAGTGATATCGCTATTGATGACATCTCATTCACTCCGCAATGTTACCCTGAAATACGTAAGTAATTGATCGTACTGGGAAAATGATGATGATGAGAATGATGATGATGATGGTTATTATGATTATTATGGTGGTGATGATGATATTGTGATGGTGATGATTAGGGTGATGATTATAGTCATTCTAATAATGGTGATGAAGGTAATACTAATATGATATAAAGATAATGTTGTAGATGATGTTGGTGGTGATGACAATGATGATAATAGTAATGATGCAGGAGTGTTTTATCAGGATTAAACAGTTGTGCAATTTAATTGGCTTCAAAAACTTGTGAAAATAGTCAATAAATTTTCAATGTTTTTATAAAAATAGAATATGAAACAAATTCAGAAAGAAAAAGAGAAATAAACATGATAGAAAGAGAAATTAACAATGATAATGATAATGATAACTTTATTTCACAATAATTATAATAACAATAACAAAGAAGACAATAATTGTAATGATTAATTATAATGTTAAAACGGGCGATATTAAAGGATCTAAAAAACAAGCAATTTTAAAATATGTAAAAAAATTATTAAGAAGAAAAATATTTAAAAATAAATCAATTGATTTCTGTTGTATTTACATTAAGTTTAAAATCAAATTAAAAGTCATTGTTCTTATAAAAAGGAACTCGTGCATGACCCACGTACACATAGATTAATGGATCTAAGTATTTCAAAAGATAGTTTTGTTAATGATAATAATAATAATGATAATAATAATAATAATAATAATAATAATAATAATAATAATAATAATAATAATAATAATAATAACAATGATAAAAATAAAAATAATAATAACAATGATAATGATAATGATAATAATAATGATAATAATAATAACAATGATAATAATGATAATAATGATAATAATAATAACAATAATAATAACAATAACAATAATAATAATAATAATGTCTTTATTGAGTAAATAAAATACATATTTACACTTACAATAGATTAAGAACTAATAAAAATGCATATATACAATAAGTTATCCTAGTGCGCTTTAAACGTGAAAAAAGAAGAGAATAATAATATCTTATACTTCTTCCTCAGCTGCTCATATTGATAAAACCTATGATGTTCGTCTTGTCGGTAAGAAGTCGTCGTACGAAGGTCGTGTTGAGGTGTTTCGTGTTGGGTACTGGGGTACTGTTTGCACTGATGGCTGGGACAAACACGATGCCCAGGTAGTCTGTAAACAGCTTGGTTATTCTAGTGCTGTAGATGTTCATCTTAATACTATTCCTGGAAAAGGACAAATATGGCTGGACAACCTCAAGTGTTTTGGAAATGAGAGTAATTTAAGTATGTGTGGTCATAATGGATGGTCAGTGCATAACTGTAATCATGATAAAGACGCTATGGCTTTGTGTGATATATCAAGTAAGTAACTTAATCGAACAGTTATCGACGTTAGTATATTATCAGTTATAATAAGTATAGTTTAATAAACGAGCAGGAGTGTTTTATCAGGATTTAAAACCACGAGGCGATCGAAGCCAAGTGGTTGGAAACTAGCCTGTGTTACAGCCGGAATTTTTCTCTCAAAAGTCCGTCTGTGAATCAGCGCAACGAACCGTGTTCTGGCCCCCTGCAAACTACACGATTATATATACTATGGTGGTGATGATGATAATGATAAAGATG